>OX465492.1:77500-654876 GCA_950022335.1 Eurois occulta
ACCTAACCTAACCTAACCTAACCTAACCTAACCTAACCTAACCTAACCTAACCTAACCTAACCTAACCTAACCTAACCTAACCTAACCTAACCTAACCTAACCTAACCTAACCTAACCTAACCTAACCTAACCTAACCTAACCTAACCTAACCTAACCTAACCTAACCTAACCTAACCTAACCTAACCTAACCTAACCTAACCTAACCTAACCTAACCTAACCTAACCTAACCTAACCTAACCTAACCTAACCTAACCTAACCTAACCTAACCTAACCTAACCTAACCTAACCTAACCTAACCTAACCTAACCTAACCTAACCTAACCTAACCTAACCTAACCTAACCTAACCTAACCTAACCTAACCTAACCTAACCTAACCTAACCTAACCTAACCTAACCTAACCTAACCTAACCTAACCTAACCTAACCTAACCTAACCTAACCTAACCTAACCTAACCTAACCTAACCTAACCTAACCTAACCTAACCTAACCTAACCTAACCTAACCTAACCTAACCTAACCTAACCTAACCTAACCTAACCTAACCTAACCTAACCTAACCTAACCTAACCTAACCTAACCTAACCTAACCTAACCTAACCTAACCTAACCTAACCTAACCTAACCTAACCTAACCTAACCTAACCTAACCTAACCTAACCTAACCTAACCTAACCTAACCTAACCTAACCTAACCTAACCTAACCTAACCTAACCTAACCTAACCTAACCTAACCTAACCTAACCTAACCTAACCTAACCTAACCTAACCTAACCTAACCTAACCTAACCTAACCTAACCTAACCTAACCTAACCTAACCTAACCTAACCTAACCTAACCTAACCTAACCTAACCTAACCTAACCTAACCTAACCTAACCTAACCTAACCTAACCTAACCTAACCTAACCTAACCTAACCTAACCTAACCTAACCTAACCTAACCTAACCTAACCTAACCTAACCTAACCTAACCTAACCTAACCTAACCTAACCTAACCTAACCTAACCTAACCTAACCTAACCTAACCTAACCTAACCTAACCTAACCTAACCTAACCTAACCTAACCTAACCTAACCTAACCTAACCTAACCTAACCTAACCTAACCTAACCTAACCTAACCTAACCTAACCTAACCTAACCTAACCTAACCTAACCTAACCTAACCTAACCTAACCTAACCTAACCTAACCTAACCTAACCTAACCTAACCTAACCTAACCTAACCTAACCTAACCTAACCTAACCTAACCTAACCTAACCTAACCTAACCTAACCTAACCTAACCTAACCTAACCTAACCTAACCTAACCTAACCTAACCTAACCTAACCTAACCTAACCTAACCTAACCTAACCTAACCTAACCTAACCTAACCTAACCTAACCTAACCTAACCTAACCTAACCTAACCTAACCTAACCTAACCTAACCTAACCTAACCTAACCTAACCTAACCTAACCTAACCTAACCTAACCTAACCTAACCTAACCTAACCTAACCTAACCTAACCTAACCTAACCTAACCTAACCTAACCTAACCTAACCTAACCTAACCTAACCTAACCTAACCTAACCTAACCTAACCTAACCTAACCTAACCTAACCTAACCTAACCTAACCTAACCTAACCTAACCTAACCTAACCTAACCTAACCTAACCTAACCTAACCTAACCTAACCTAACCTAACCTAACCTAACCTAACCTAACCTAACCTAACCTAACCTAACCTAACCTAACCTAACCTAACCTAACCTAACCTAACCTAACCTAACCTAACCTAACCTAACCTAACCTAACCTAACCTAACCTAACCTAACCTAACCTAACCTAACCTAACCTAACCTAACCTAACCTAACCTAACCTAACCTAACCTAACCTAACCTAACCTAACCTAACCTAACCTAACCTAACCTAACCTAACCTAACCTAACCTAACCTAACCTAACCTAACCTAACCTAACCTAACCTAACCTAACCTAACCTAACCTAACCTAACCTAACCTAACCTAACCTAACCTAACCTAACCTTTTTTTTTTTTTTTTTTTTTTTTTTTTTTTTGTTGACGCTGGGAAAAAATGCAATTACGCATACCCTCCCATCGGGGGACAGGAGGGGTATGTGGGACTCCCCGGGCGAACCAAACCCGGTATACCCACTAAAACGACCCAGCGCATTCCCGCTTCGTCATAGTGGCGGGGGACTGGGAAACCGGCATAGCCTTAACGACCAGTCCTCCGCCGACGATTGCCCCGCAAGGCGACCCCTCACACCCTCGCGGGTGTGGGGGGCCGGAATGACCCGCTAAGGTGACGGGTGCAATGCGGGCGAAGGCACCCCCGTGCCTGCCGCCCGCCGTCACCATGAGGAGGGAGGGCACGAAGCCTTCTCCCCCTTCCGCTGCGGAGCGGCGCAGCGAGAGGGTCGCCCCCCCCGCGCGCGCTCCGCCTCCTCCCTTTGCGAGCGAACTCGCAAAAGGAGGCTACCGCTGACCAGGCCTCCTCGCCCCCCAGCACGGCGTCGACCACACCGGGAAGCGAGGGCCCGGTCCGACCACCGGCGGGCTCGGTGCGCCACCGGAAGCCGGACGCGCCCGGACCGGCCCCGTAAGACCGGACCGAGCGCGCCCAACGCCCGGCGGCACACCGAGCCCGCCCCGGCTCCTCCGCTGCGGAGCGGCGCAACGAGAGGGTCGCCCCCCCCGCGCGCGCTCCGCCTCCTCCCTTTGCGAGCGAACTCGCAAAAGGAGGCGACCGCTGACCAGACCTCCCCGAACCCCAGCATGGCGCTCAACCACGCCGGGAAGCGAGAGGTCCGGTCCTACCACCGGCGGGCCCAGTGCGCCGCCGGACGCCGGGCGCGCCCGAGCCAGCACTCCGCAAGACCGGACCGAGCGCGCCCAACGCCCGGCGGCACACCGAGCCCGCCCTGGCTCCTCCACTGCGCCCTCTGCGAACCAGAGGGCCGCGTGGAGTCGCCCCACCGTGTCAGAATATTGGCCACGACAGTAACGTTCCCCGAGGAATAAGAATGTCTTCCCATTTATCGGGGACTGATACTGCCGCGCCCAGGGTGCACCGTCCACAGCAGCTGCTGTTCCCTCCAGACGTATCGAGAAGGACCGGCAGCCACTGGGCCCCCTAGGAGGTTTTCTGACCTAGCACCCCAACCTAACCTAACCTAACCTAACCTAACCTAACCTAACCTAACCTAACCTTTTTTTTTTTTTTTTTTTTTTTTTTTTTTTTTTGTTGACGCTGGGAAAAAATGCATTACGCATACCCTCCCATCGGGGGACAGGAGGGGTATGTGGGACTCCCCGGGCGGACCCGGTATACCCACTAAAACGACCCAGCGCATTCCCGCTTCGTCATAGTGGCGGGGGACTGGGAAACCGGCAAAGCCTTTACTTCCAGTCCTCCGCCGACGATTGAAAGGCAGACCCCTCACACCCTCACGGGTGCGGGGGGTCGGGAATGACCGACGAAGGTGACGGGTGCAATGCGGGCGAAGGCACCCCCGTGCCTGCCGCCCGCCCGTCACCATGAGGAGGGAGGGCACGACGCCTTCTCCCCCTTCTTCGTCTGCGGAGCGGCGCAGCGAGAGGATCGTCCTCCCGCGCCCGCTCCGCCTCCTCCTTTTGCGAGATGACCTCCTCGCAAAAGGAGGCTACCGCTGACCAGGCCTCCTCGCTCCCCAGCATGGCGTCGACCACGCCGGGAAGCGAGAGGTCCGGTCCGACCACCGCGGTCAAACCGCGGCGCAGCTCGGACCACGCCGGGCACACCTCGAGGGTGTGCTGCGCCGTGTCCTCCGGCGCGCCGCAGTCGTGGCACGCCGGGGCCTCCTCCCTCCCGATCCGGTGCAGGTACGATCCGAAACAACCATGCCCGGATAACACCTGCACCAGACGGAAAGAGAGGAAACCGTGGGAACGCTCGAGCCAGCCCCGCAGGACCGGACCGAGCGCGTCCAACGTCCGGCGGCCAAAGGCGGCGTTGGCGAGGTCCTCCGTCCAATGGTGGACGATGGCGTCCCTCGCCTCCTGCCGCACGGCCTCCCGCTCCTCGGCGACGGGGCGCTCCCCGAGCGCCTTCCGGTGCGCCGTCCACTCGTACACCCTGGCGAGCACCCAAGCCTCCAACTCCCATGGCGGGGTGCCCGCCAGAGCGCACGCCGCCGAGAAGCCCACCGAGCGGTAGGCCCTCGCCACCCGCTGTGCAATGGCCCGCTGGGGCCTGCGGATGGCGGTGGCATTCGCCCTCCTGTGGAGGGAGTCCGCCCAAATGGGGGCCCCATATAGGGCCATGCTCCGCAAAATGCCGGCATAGAGGCGCCGGCATTTCGCCTTGGGCCCCCCCAGATTCGGGAGGAGCCACGAGAGGGCGTCCGCGGCCTTCAACAGGCGCGTCGACAGCCCGCTGAAATGCGGGCCGAAGCGCCACCTGTCGTCCAGCACCAGCCCCAGATATTTCATCTGAGGCTGGACCTCTATGCGGACGCCCTCCACGACGATGTGGGCGTCGGCAGGGCAGCGCTGCCGGGGACCGCGAAAGAACACGGCCTCCGTTTTGTGCAGCGCCACCCTCAATCCCAGGCGGCGGATCCTTTCTGCCACCAAGGACCCGCCAGCCGAGGCCAGAATGGCCGCGTCGGCAAAGTTCCTCCCCCGGGCAGTGAGCAGAGTGTCATCCGCGTAGCAGATGACACTCGTGCCCGGGAGGAGGACTCCCCGCAGGAGCCAGTCGAATCCGATGTTCCACAAGGGGGGCCCCAGGACCGATCCCTGTGGAACACCGGACTCTGCGCCGTACCGCCTCACGGTGGCCGACTTATCCACGAGCAGGACCTCGCGGTCCTCCAAGTAGTCGGCCAGGAGGCTCCGCAGATATTGGGGCACTCCGTGATACCGGAGCGCCTCCAATATCGTCGAGTGGGGGACGGAGTTGAAGGCGTTGGCAATGTCGAATGACACCGCCAGCACCCCGTCCCCTGCCTCCACCGCCTCCTTCACCTGGCCCTTCAGAAGGGCCAGCGCGTCGATCGTCGAACGCCCACGACGGAAACCGTACTGGGCGTCCGACAGATCCGGGCCGATCCCCAACCTAACCTAACCTAACCTAACCTAACCTAACCTAACCTTTTTTTTTTTTTTTTTTTTTTTTTTTTTTTTTTTTTTTTTTTTTTTTTTTTTTTTTTTTGTTGACGCTGGGAAAAAATGCATTACGCATACCCTCCCGTCGGGGGACAGGAGGGGTATGTGGGACTCCCCGGGCGGACCCGGTATACCCACTAAAACGACCCAGCGCATTCCCGCTTCGTCACAGTGGCGGGGGACTGGGAAACCGGCACAGCCTTTACTTCCAGTCCTCCGCCGACGATTGAAAGGCACAGACCCCTCACACCCTCACGGGTGTGGGGGGTCGGGAATGACCGACGAAGGTGACGGGTGCAATGCGGGCGAAGGCACCCCCGTGCCTGCCGCCCGCCCGTCACCATTAGGAGGGAGGGCACGACGCCTTCTCCCCCGTCTTCGTCTGCGGAGCGCCGCAGCGAGAGGATCGTCCTCCCGCGCGCGCTCCGCTGCCTCCTTTTGCGAGATTACGTCCTCGCAGAAGGAGGCCACCGCTGACCAGGCCTCCTCGCTCCCCAGCATGGCGTCCACCACGCCAGGAAGCGAGAGGTCCGGTCCGACCACCGCGGTCAGACCGCGGCGCAGCTCGGACCACGCCGGGCACACCTCGAGGGTGTGCTGCGCCGTGTCCTCCGCCGCGCCGCAGTCGTGGCACGCCGGGGTTTCCTCCCTCCCGATCCGGTGCAGGTACGATCCGAAGCAGCCATGCCCGGATAACACCTGCACCAGACGGAAAGAGAGGAAACCGTGGGACCGCTCGAGCCAGCCCCGCAGGACCGGACCGAGCGCGTCCAACGTCCGGCGGCCAAAGGCGGCGCTGGCGAGGTCCTCCGACCAATGGAGGACGATGGCGTCCCTCGCCTCTCGCCGCACCGCCTCCCGCTCTTCGCCCATGGGGCGCTCCCCGAGCGCCTTTCGGCGCGCCGTCCACTCGTACACTCTGGCGAGCACCCATGCCTCCAACTCCCAAGGCGGGGTGCCGGCCAGAGCGCACGCCGCCGAAAAGCCCACTGAGCGGTAAGCCCTCGCCACCCGCTGTGCAATGGCCCGCTGGGGCCTGCGGATGGCGGTAGCATTCTCCCTCCTATGGAGGGAGTCCGCCCAGATGGGAGCCCCGTAAAGGGCCATGCTCCGCAAAATGCCGGCATAGAGGCGCCGGCATTTCGCCTTGGGCCCCCCCAGGTTCGGGAGGAGCCACGAGAGGGCGCCCGCGGCCTTCAACAGGCGCGTCGACAGCCCGCTGAAGTGCGGGCCGAAACGCCACCTGTCGTCCAGCACCAGCCCCAGATATTTCATCTGAGGCTGGACCCCTATACGGACGCCCTCCACGATGATGTGGGCGTCGGCAGGGCAGCGCTGCCGGGGACCGCGGAAGAACACGGCCTCCGTTTTATGCAGCGCCACCCTCAATCCCAGGCGGCGGATCCTTTCTGCCACCAAGGACCCGCCAGCCGAGGCCAGAATGGCCGCGTCGGCAAAGTTCCTCCCCCGGGCAGTGAGCAGAGTGTCATCCGCGTAGCAGATGACACTCGTGCCCGGGAGGAGGACTCCCCGCAGGAGCCAGTCGAATCCGATGTTCCACAAGGGGGGCCCCAGGACCGACCCCTGCGGAACACCGGACTCTGCGCCGTACCGCCTCACGGTGGCCGTCTTGTCCACTAGGAGGACCTCTCGGCCCTCCAAGTAGCTGGCCAGGAGGCTCCGCAGGTATTGGGGCACTCCGTGGTACCGGAGCGCCTCCAATATCGTCGAGTGGGGGACGGAGTTGAAGGCGTTGGCAATGTCGAACGACACCGCCAGCACTCCGTCCCCCGCCTCCACCGCCTCCTTCACCTGGCCCTTGAGGAGGGCCAGCGCGTCGATCGTCGAACGCCCACGACGGAAACCGAACTGGGCGTCCGACAAATCCGGGCCTATCCCCCGCAAATGGCTATCCAGCCGGGAGGCGACAATCCCCTCGAACAATTTACCGACCTCATCGAGCAGAACGATGGGCCGGTATGCCGAGGGGGAGTCCACCGGGCGTCCCTCCTTCCGGAGGAGGCACAATTGCCCCTCCTTCCAGAGTTTCGGGAACCTCCCAGCCGTAAAACACGCGCTGAAGAGGTCCCGAAACCTGTCCTCCATTTGGGAGGCGGCAATCGCCACCACCCGTGCAGGGACGCCGTCCGGACCGGGGGCGGTCTTCTTCGCGCGGAGGCTCAACACCCCCGCGTAGAGTTCCGCCGCCGTCACCGGGGGGACCTCCGCCTCCGGTGGAGCCGCCCCTTGCGGGGGATCCATTGTTGGTGGGGCGAAGTCGGTCCTGCGTGGAAACAGGGACCGGACCACCCCATCCAACAATGCCGGCTCGAGGGTCTCCGACAGTGGGGGACCATAGGGGCGGAGCTGATTCCGCGCCGCCTTATATGGCCTCCCATAGGGGTCCCTGTCGAGACCCTCCAGCATCTCGGCCCTCGCCGAGTCCTGCGCAGCGCCCATTGCAGACTTGAGGGCCGCCGTAGCCTCTCGGTAAGAGGCGTACAGGCGGTCCCCCTCTGCCCGGACTCGGTACTGGGCGCTGCGCCGTCGGCTACGCGCGTAGGCCCTTCTGGCCGCCACGCAGGTGGCCCGGAGCCCCGCCAGCTCCTCCGTCCACCAGTACACGGCACGACGTGGAGGCGGACGGCGAGACCGAGGCATGCTGGAGTTGCACACCTCGGTCAAGGACCCTCGTAGCCGGACCGCAGCGGCGTCAACGTCCGGGACCTCCTCGACAGGGGGAGGCGACAGCCAGTCCTGGAGGAAGGCGGCCTCCCTGGCTGCCTCCCGGTCCAGGCGGGTGAGTGCCCACCGCGGGAAGGGAGATTGCCCAGCGCGGGCCGTCCCCCCTCCCCGCTGTGTGGAGATGTCGAACCGCACATAACGGTGGTCCGACAAGGTCTCCACCAGCTCCACCCGCCAGTTCACGACGCGGGCGGCCAGCGCGGGGGTGGCAAACGACACGTCCACCACCGACCCGCCCTGTTGCCGCACACACGTGTGGACCGCCCCCCTGTTGAGGAGGGACACACCGCTCGAGGCCGCCCAAAACTCGACGGCGCGTCCCCGGACGTTGCAGCCTGCGGCCGGGTTGCCCCAGGCCACCGACTTGGCATTTAGGTCGCCGAGCACCACGACCTGGCGTGGCGCCGCCCTCCCTACGACAGCAGTGAGGACCTCGAGGAAATCCTCAAAGTCCGAGAGAGGGCGGTTTGGGGAGAAATACACCCCCACTATCCCTATCTCTCCCCACGCGGCGGCCACGTATCCCGGTCCCCTCTCTAAGAGCGAGAGGGGAGGGGAGTCTGTGGAAGACCGCGCCACCAACGCCACCAGGCCGTCCCGGTCGCCCAGCCAACGGCCAGGGACCGAGTAGGGTTCGGCGACCACCGCCAAGTCCACCAACCACTCAGCCATGGTCTGCATCAGCAGATCCTGGGCTGTCCTGCAGTGGTTGGCGTTCGCCTGAAGGATGCGATGCTCGACTCCCATCAGTCGGACATCGCACCCTCCTCCGCAGCCGCCGCAGGAACGGCGGTATTTGCGGCAATAGTAGCAGCAGGCGCAAGCCCGGTCGGCGCCTGCGGTTTGCCACGCTTACGGGGGGGATTGCACTTCCCCCCCTTCATGACGTGGCCTGCCCGGCGGCCACTGGCGGCACACACCGCGCAGTGCGGCGTGGCGGCCTGGCAGGAGGCGGCTTTGTGGCCCTCCTTGCCGCACCGGTAACAAGTGTCCGACCGGTCCACTTTGGACGGACACAGGGGCCGGGTGTGGCCGATGCCGAAGCACCGGAAACACCGCAGCGGCTGGTCCTCGAGTGCCCGGACTGCGCCCGAGCTGAACCCGACTTGAAGCCGTCCTTTCGCAAGGACGGCTTTGGCAGCTGCGATTGGGCACTCGAGGCGGATTGTGCCCATTCCGCCGCGGCCGGGCCTTATGTCCCGGCCTTGGACCGCCGCTGCGGCACAGCCCCCCACCGCTGCGACCGCTGCCACCACCTCCTCCTTGGTGACGGAGTCATCCAACTCCGTCACCTCGATGGCCGCCGACTTGACTGGCCGAGCCACCTTGGCAGAGTCCGCGATGACCTCCTGCAGCTTGGCTGCAAAGAGGTCAGCGCGGGCGCCGCCCTCGGCCCCCGGGAACTCGAATATTCGAGCCCCGGTCTGCGTCCGCCGGCACGACACACTGCCGATTCCCAGCTGAGTGGGATCGGCATTGCCGCGCGCCCGCACCAAGATGGAGGCGTAAGTCTCCCCTCGCCCCGCAGCCTCCGCGGTGAGCGTCACCACGACGGCTGCGGTTTTCGGGGGGACCAACTGCCCCCTTCTTCCTCTCCCCTTCCCTTTCCCCTTGCCCTTTCCCTTGCCGGTCGTCTGCGACCGGCTGGGAGCGGGGGTGGCGGAGACGGCAGGGACGGCAGGGACGGCCGCTGCCGACCTCTTGCCCTTCCCTTTGCCCTTCCCCCTCCGGCCCACTTTCGTCCACTCGTTGGACGGAGTGGTCGAAGGCAGAAGGGCATCTTCCGCCTGGGTTGAGGAGGACGGCCCCGGCTCAGACCGCCTCTCCTCCGCCTGGGTTGAGGACGGCCCCGGCTCAGACCGCCTCTTATCCGCCGCGAGCGGCGGTCGGAGGCGCTTTTCCGGCAGGAGCCGGTCCTCAATCCCTGCGAAGCAGGCTCTTGTGAAGGCCCTCTCCTCCATTACTACCTTGCGGATGATATCCTCAAGGTTGGAGGAGGGGCCCTCTGCTGCAGGCCTCGCCTTGGCCTGTTGTGGCCGGGCCGAGGCAGCGCCCTCTGCCACAGGGCTCGCCTTAGCCTGTTGTGGCCGGGCCGAGGCAGCGCTCTCTGCCACAGGGCTCGCCCCAGCCTGTTGTGGCCGGGCCGTGGCTTCAGCCAGCTTCAGATGAAGCTGGCTGACCTCCGACTGCAGGCGATCCACCCTCGCCTGCAGTTGCCGCGTCTCGTCGGTGGCCGTCCGCTGAATCAGTTCAGCGACGACACCGCGCATGCTCGCGGCCCGACATTTCAGGGCCTTCTGGAACGTGCCCTTAAGGTTGGAGGACTTAGAGGCGACCTCGACGATCTCCTCCTCGTCCTCCTCCGCCATCCTCTCCAGTTCCGCCAAAGAGTGGTTCGCGTACAGAACCCGGGACGCACCGTACCCGGACTTGGCCCGGGCGACGCACGCACGCTTCTCTTTGGCGGCAACCCGCTCCTCCAGCTCTTGCTGGAGCTGCACCTTGCGGGCCAGGTCAACCTGGCGCTGGGCGTCCGCGAGCCCAACGACGTGGGTATCCGCGGCCGTCGTCGTCGGCTTTTTTGCCTTCGACAACGGCTTGGACCCCGAAGCCGAGGAACTCTCGGACCCACGACTCTGGAAGACCCGCTTCCGCGACCGCGAGCCACTCGCGTCCGACGCTCCAACAACCGAGTCGCTGTCTGACGACTCGGCCCCTCCGAAGTAGCTAGCCGCAGACGGCGCGCGGCTAGTTTCTGACGCCGGAGCGTCGGGGTGGCCCTGAGAAGGGCCTTTTGGTTGGCCCTGAGAAGGGCCTTTTGATTTTAAAAATCGCCCGCTGGCGTCCCGCAAGGGGGTAACAGGCATATCGCAGTCGATGCACACACAAGATAAAATTCGCTGCGAAGCACAGAGCACTTTAGCCAACCCAGTCTGCCACTCCGTTACGGTGGTCAGAACTGGGTTGTTTCCAGGGGACACGACGTGGACGTATGCTCTGTGGGGGGTCCCCCAACCTAACCTAACCTAACCTAACCTAACCTAACCTAACCTTTTTTTTTTTTTTTTTTTTTTTTTTTTTTTTTTTTTTTTTTTTTTTTTTTTTTTTTTTTTCGCGCGCGCTCCGCCTCCTCCCTTTGCGAGCGAACTCGCAAAAGGAGGCGACCGCTGACCAGGCCTCCCCGCCCCCCGCCGGGAAGCGAGGGCCCGGTCTGACCACCGGCGGGCTCGGTGCGCCACCGGAAGCCGGACGCGCCCGGACCGGCCCCGCAAGACCGGACCGAGCGCGCCCAACGCCCGGCGGCACACCGAGCCCGCCCCGGCTCCTCCGCTGCGGAGCGGCGCAACGAGAGGGTCGCCCCCCCCGCGCGCGCTCCGCCTCCTCCCTTTGCGAGCGAACTCGCAAAAGGAGGCTACCGCTGACCAGGCCTCCCCGCCCCCCAGCACGGCGTCGACCACGCCGGGAAGCGAGGGCCCAGTCCACCCACCGGCGGGCTCGTTGCGCCGCCGGAAGCCGGACGCGCCCGGCCCAGCCCTCCACAAGACCGGACCGAGCGCGCCCAACGCCCGGCGGCACACCGAGCCCGCCCTGGCTCCTCCACTGCGCCCTCTGCGTCCCAGAGGGCCGCGTGGAGTCGCCCCACCGTGTCAGAATATCGGCCACGACAGTAACGTTCCCCGAGGAATAAGAATCTCTTCCCATTCATCGGGGACAGATACTGCCGCGCCCAGGGTGCACCGTCCACAGCAGCTGCTGTTCCCTCCCGACGTATCGAGAAGGACCGGCAGCCACTGGGCCCCCTAGGAGGTTTTCTGACCTAGCACCCCAACCTAACCTTTTTTTTTTTTTTTTTTTTTTTTTTTTTGTTGACGCTGGGAAAAAATGCATTACGCATACCCTCCCATCGGGGGACAGGAGGGGTATGTGGGACTCCCCGGGCGGACCCGGTATACCCACTAAAACGACCCAGCGCATTCCCGCTTCGTCATAGTGGCGGGGGACTGGGAAACCGGCATAGCCTTAACGACCAGTCCTCCGCCGACGATTGCCCCGCAAGGCGACCCCTCACACCCTCGCGGGTGTGGGGGGCCGGAATGACCCGCAAAGGTGACGAGTGCAATGCGGGCGAAGGCACCCCCGTGCCTGCCGCCCGCCGTCACCATGAGGAGGGAGGGCACGAAGCCTTCTCCCCCTTCCGCTGCGGAGCGGCGCAGCGAGAGGGTCGCCCCCCCCCGCGCGTGCTCCGCCTCCTCCCTTTGCGAGCGAACTCGCAAAAGGAGGCTACCGCTGACCAGTGCCTCCCCGCCCCCCAGCACGGCTTCGACCACACCGGGAAGCGAGGGCCCGGTCCGACCACCGGCGGGCTCGGTGCGCCACCGGAAGCCGGACGCGCCCGGACCGGCTCTGCAAGACCGGACCGAGCGCGCCCAACGCCCGGCGGCACACCGAGCCCGCCCCGGCTCCTCCGCTGCGGAGCGGCGCAACGAGAGGGTCGCCCCCCCCGCGCGCGCTCCGCCTCCTCCCTTTGCGAGCGAACTCGCAAAAGGAGGCGACCGCTGACCAGACCTCCCCGAACCCAGCATGGCGCTCAACCACGCCGGGAAGCGAGAGGTCCGGTCCTACCACCGGCGGGCCCAGTGCGCCGCCGGACGCCGGGCGCGCCCGAGCCAGCCCTCCACAAGACCGGACCGAGCGCGCCCAACGCCCGGCGGCACACCGAGCCCGCCCTGGCTCCTCCACTGCGCCCTCTGCGACCCAGAGGGCCGCGTGGAGTCGCCCCACCGTGTCAGAATATTGGCCACGACAGTAACATTCCCCGAGGAATAAGAATCTCTTCCCATTCATCGGGGACGGATACTGCCGCGCCCAGGGTGCACCGTCCACAGCAGCTGCTGTTCCCTCCAGACGTATCGAGAAGGACCGGCAGCCACTGGGCCCCCTAGGAGGTTTTCTGACCTAGCACCCCACCCCAACCTAACCTAACCTAACCTAACCTAACCTTTTTTTTTTTTTTTTTTTTTTTTTTTTGTTCTCGATGTGGAAATCCTCGATGGATGTCCTCCGCCCTGGGGAGAGCGGAGGGGTCTGTCAGACTCCTACTGACTAAAACCACACCGGTGTTCCCTCGCACACTTGCGTCGGGGGGCAACGGGATCTGATGCGACTTCCGCTGCCCCGGACTAGTGCCGGCCCGCTCGACCGGCGGGCCTCGTCTCGGGGGGGAGTGAGGTGTGAGACTCCCCCCGTTACGTCTAAGAGAGGCGCGCGTGGAACACTACGCGCTGCCGTCTCGGGTCCATTGCGATGGGGGGCGACGGATGTCCCCAAATCCGTCGCCCCTGGACCATTTTAGGGGGGCCGGAAGAGGGCGTTATCCGCCCTCTGCCTACGCCCGGTGCGTCTGCTGCGGGATGGGCGGGAGCTAGTCATCTCCCTCTCCCTCTCCGCAGCTTCCTTCTGCGACATGACGGCTTCGCAGAAGGAAATCACTGCGTCCCAGGACTCTGCGCTGCCAACCATAGAGCGAACGACGGTCGGCAGCGACAGGTCTCCTCCTACCTCTGCGACGAGGGCACGGCGCGGCTCATCCCACGCGGCGCACTCGGCCAGCGTATGCCGCGCCGTGTCCTCCGGACAGTGGACGCAGTGATGGCACCGGGCGTCCGGCTCCCTGCTCAGGCGACACAGGTACTTCCCGAAGCAGCCGTGCCCCGAGAGCACCTGCGTCGCCCGAAACGTCAGGGAGCCGTGCTTCCTCCCGAGCCAGTCGTCGAGTACTGGCCGGATCGCCTCGATTGTGTCGAGGCCGGCGGTAGGGAGCTCTAGCCTCCCCCGCCATTCCGCCACCATGACCTGTCGGAGCTGAGACCGGTACTGCGTTATCTGTCGCTCTACCAGCCTCTCGCCCCGACGCTTGGCCCCCTCGCGCCACTGGTACAGCGTCGCGAGGGTCTTCGCCTCCAGGTCCCACGGTGGGGATCCGGCCAGTACGCAAGCCGCCTCGTAGGAGATCGTGCGATATCCCCGTACGACCCTGACGGCCATCGCTCTCTGCGGTCTTCGCAGAACGGCGATAGTGCGGGCCGTCAGGTCCGTCGCCCATATCGGGGCCCCATAGAGGGCCATCGATCGCACGATCCCTACGTACAACCGCCTACAGGCGGTGCTCGGGCCCCCCAGATTGGGAAGCAGCGTTGACAGCGCGCCCGCCGCGCCCATCAACTTGGGCACCAGCCGCTGAAAGTGGGGGCCGAAGTCCCAACGGCTGTCGAGCACCAATCCCAGGTATTTCATGGTTGACTCGACAGCGATCCGGACCCCCCCGACCACAATGTGTGATCCCAGCGGCGGTGCCCGTCGGGGGCCATGAAAGGCAATGGCCTCCGACTTGTTGAGGGCCACCTCCAGGCCCAGGCGTCGTATGCGGCTCACCACTTGCGAGACCGCAGCCGTAGCCAGCAACGCTGCTTCCCTGTACGAGCTCCCCCGAGCCGTGACCAGCGTGTCGTCCGCATAACACGTCAGGTTCACTCCCGGCGGGAGCTCGCACCGCAAAACCCAGTCGTATCCGATGTTCCACAGGGGTGGGCCCAGAACCGACCCCTGCGGAACACCGCACGACATCTCGCGACGGCCCGCGCCGTCGCGTCCCATGTAGGTGACACACCTTCCGGACAGATAAGCCCCCACAATGTTGCGGAGGTAGGGAGGCACCCGATGGTATCGCAGGGCCTCCCGGATGCAACTCCAGGGCAGGGTGTTGAACGCGTTGGAGATGTCCAAGGACACCGCCAGCACCACCCCACCCCGGGACACCGCTTCCTCCGCCAGGACTCTAACTCTCATTATGGCGTCGATAGTAGAGCGCCCACGCCGGAAGCCAAACTGGCTGTCGTCCAGGTTCGGCCCCTCTGTACACAAGTGGCTGACGAGGCGATCTGCGATTACTCGCTCGAGCAACTTGCCCGCCTCGTCCAGCAGCACTATGGGCCGATAAGCGGACGACGAATCCGCCGGGCGCCCCGCCTTCTTGAGCAGGACCAGTCGACCAGCCTTCCACCTCGTAGGGAACTGACCCTGCTCAAGGCACGCCGAGAAGAGTCCCCTCAGTGGGGGCTCCAGCTCCTTCAGGGCGAGTACTAGAGCGCGGCCAGGCACTCCGTCGGGCCCCGGAGCAGTGTTTTTTGCCCGGAGCCGCATCACGACCGCGCTCATCTCCGCCTGTGTCACCTCTGGGACGGTTTCGCTCTCCTCTTCTTCTTCTTCCGGCTCTGCAGCTGTGGGCAGAACCATCGGCGGTGGCTCGTGCTCGGCCCTGTCAGGGAAGAGAGCCGAGACCACTCGCTCCAGAAACTCTGGCTCGAGCCCTTCCGTTAGCGGGGGCGCCCATGGCCGAAGTTTCCCTCGGACCGTGCGGTAAGGGCGCCCCCACGGATCCCCGTCTAGGGTCGCCAGCAGCTCCTCTCTGGAGCGCTTCTTCGACTCGCCGATGGCCAGCCACAGAGCCTCCTTCGCCGCGCTGTACACCTCATACAGCGCGGCTTCTTCGTCGGGATCCCGCAGACGTCTTCTCCGACACCGCGTGTACGGGCGTCTGGCGGCTGCGCACTCGACGCGCAACCGCTCGACCTCGACGCACCACCAGTACACGCGGCGCCTTGCGGACAGAGAGGAGACGCGTGGCATGGACGCGTCGCAGATTTGCGTCATCGCGTCGTTAAACCACTGCGCCTCCTGTTCGACGTCGACGGGACCGACGGTAGCCGACTCCCGGATCCAGGCTTGGACGATGGTGGCTTCCTCGAGAGCTTCCTTGTCGAGGCGTTTCAACGCCCAACGCGGGCCGTCTCTTCGGGGGGCCGATTGGCTACGACCTCCAGCGGTCTGGGTGGAGACGTCGAACCGTATGTATCGGTGATCCGATAGCGTCTCCACCTCCTCTTCCACGTGCCAATCGTGAACGCGGTGCGCGACAGCGGGACTGGCGAACGAGACGTCCACTATGGACCCACCCCGCTGCCGCACACACGTGTAGGCCGATCCCCGATTCAAGACGGCCAGGCCCGTCGTAACGGCCCACTCCTCTAGCACGTCGCCTCTCGGGTCTGTGACCGGGGATCCCCACGCCGCGGATTTGGCGTTCAGATCACCGAGAAGCAAAACGGGCCGAGGGTGAGACCGGCCGACGACGGCCCCCAACTCGACAAGGAAACTCTCGAAGTCGGCGAGACTCCTGTTGGGCGAAAAGTATGCCCCGATCGTGACGATCCCGTTCACAAGGGCGGCAACCCAACCGTGACCCCGGGATACGTCGACAAGAGTCGCGCCGATGATGGCCACCAGGCCGTCCAGATCCCCCGCCCAGTTATCCCGGGGGGGGACGAAATACGGCTCAGCGACCACCGCCACATTTATCAACCACTCCGCCATGCTCAGGACCAAGAGATCCTGAGCTCTGGTGCAGTGGTTGATATTCGCCTGGAGGAAACGGAGAGCCATCACTGGCACTCCATTTCCCCGGCGTTTCCAACCACAGGCCGGGAGTCGGCCAAAGAGGTGCTAGGGGGTGCGGCCCCCGCAGGTCTTGTCCACCGCTTGCTGCGCTTTCTGGGCGCGCCGCAAGCGTTGCCACCTATGCTGTGCCCCGCGGACTTTCCTGCAGCTGTACAGAGGCTGCAGTTTGGTTCCGCGGAGCACTGGGACGCCTTATGCCCGGGCTGACCGCAGCGATAGCACAAATCGCTGCGGTCTGTTTCGGCAGTGCACAGTGCCCGGACGTGGCCTTTCTCCAGGCACCGATAGCACTGCAAGGCCCTAGGTGTCAGGAGTTTAACCCTCGCTGACACCCAGCCCACCAGCAGACGTCCCGCGTCGGCGACCTGCTTCGCCGCAGCCACCGGACACCGCACCCAGATGGTGCCAAGCCCGCCAGCATTGACGCGGATGTCGCCCGCCCGCACATTTTCTGGCGGGCATCCGCCGCTCCGGGCTATGGCCGCCACCACCTCCTCTGGGGTCACGGAGTCGTCCAGCCCATCGACCCGCACCTCAGCCGTTTTAATGGGCCTGGACACCCGGGCCTCCTCGGGGTTGAGGACGTCCCTCAGCTTTGCAGCTAGAGAGTCCGCCCTCTCGGCACTGCTGGCCCCCGCCAACTCAAACATTTTGGCCCCCGTGGCTGCCGTCCTGAAACGGAAGCCGTCTGGGGTGCCGAAATCGGCGAAGGCCAGCTTGCCCCTCGCCTCCGCCAGTACCTTCTGGTAAGTCACCCCCCGCTCTTTGGCTTCGGGCTGCAGCGTGACCACTACAGCCTCGGAGCGAGGGATGCGGATTCTTGGGGCCTGCCCCCTTGAGCCCGGTGCGTTCTTGGCCTTGCGGCCCCTCTTCCGCCTCTTCTTTCGGCCTTCGGCCGTCTTCCAACCCTCGTTGGGAGCCGGGTCATGCCCCTGCGTATTAGAACTTGTGTCCCCTTCTTTGGCCCTTGTGGCCACCTGCGAGGGCTTCCCGGCTTCCTGCGAGGGCCTCTTGGCTGCCTGTGAGGGCCTCTTGGCTGCCTGTGAGGACCCCTTGGCCACCTGCGCGGGTTTTTTTGCTGCCTGCGAAGGCGTTTTGGCCGCCTGCGTGAGTTTTGTTTTCGCAGGTGGCGCTTTAGCCACCTGTGCCCACGTTGGCCCAGCCGTTGCTGGAGCGTGCTCCGCCTCCTTCCTCCGCCTGTCTGCCGCCAGCGGCGGGCGAAGGCAAATAGGGGGGTTTAGCCTGGGCTCTAAGCTGTCCAGGCGGGCGGTCATTATGCTCAACAGCCGGTTGAACTGATCTTCCCCGAAAGACCCGTCCTGTGGCAGAGCACGACGGTCTGAAGTCGTCGCACCCTGCTGCCGGCTGAAGTCCGCCCTCAGGGCGCTCACCTCTCGCTGAAGCTCCTCCAGCCTCGTGTGGAGACGGTTATTTTCTTCTTGGAGTTTTAACGTCTCCTCCGAGGTTGTTCGGTCAAGGAGGACTTCAACCGCCTCCCTGATGCCGTCTGCCGCCTCCTTCAGAGCCCGCGTGAACGTGCCCTTCAGGTTGCCCGATTTCGTAGCCACCTTCAGGACAACGTCCACGCCGTCCAACACTTGCCGGCTGAGCGCCTCTGCCGTCAGGCCTTCAGGGGCAGCGGCGGCGGTCTGCAACCTCCTCTCTCTTGCTTGGCGGGCCATTTCAGCGACCTCATCGGTCGCGATAGCCTTCCGGCCCTCCCGCCTCGCGGCATTGAGCTCCGCTTTGGTGCTCACCAATGCGGTGGAGGTTTCAGCCTGCTCCACCTGCATTGCCCCGTCGGAGTCGCTTGCTCCGCTAGCTAACGGCGTATCGGGCCGCTTCAGAAAGCGACCCACGGAGTCGCGGGATGCTGCCGGAGAGCTCGGTCCGGAAGGTATCCCACGTCGTCTGCCCCTCCTGGCTGTCGGCACCTTGGGGGCCGGCAGGTTCTCCTCGCTAGAGGAAAAACCCGCCGAACCCGCTTCCGACTCACAGGCACGCGGCCGCTTCCCCCAAAACTTGGAGGGAGCGGCCGCAACTGCCTGCGGTGCGTCGTCGACCTGCGACAACACATTCACCCTCTCTAGAACCACACGTGGTTCCACTGGGGAACATAAGCTTCTCAGTGACGCAGCGCCAGAGTCCGACACTGCGTCCCTTCTAAAGTTAAAGGAGATGAGGTCTTCAAAAGACCTCGATCTCGAGGAGCCTCCTCGGCTCTTGTTGCCATCGGCAAGTGGTAAACGATTGCTGCCCTCCCCAGAATACGATGGTGGGCATGACGACCCCGAAGGGGCCGTGGCGGATTCTCCAGCTGCTGAGCAGCTGGTACCGCCCTGGGGTACTTTATTACAAATCGTCTTTTTCATATTTTTTTGTTTTCCTTTGAAGGGTGTGGTCCCTATCCTCCTACTTCATCATTCCCCCCCCCTTTTTATACCCTATGGCTGTCCCATCACCCTCACAGTCACGTCTGATGGGCAGACGCGTACCAGAGGGCGATGAATGCCATGATCACGTACCGTCCGATGAGCCCACTCCGTGAGCCATCGCACGGTACACGACGATACATCCCAGCCCTTTTTTCTTCATTCACTCCCCGAGAACTTCGAGGAATGAACGAGGGTCGCACTAACGACTGATTGATCCATGAGATCTCCCGTCAGCCATACATCCCTTCGCGGTGCGCCGCCGCTTGGGATTCGGGGTAACTTTTTATAGAGGTTTTCTACCTCGCGGTCCGGGCGGTTAAGCCAAGACCCTCGGTCCCTATCGAAGCCGCGAGACGTCGACGATGGGATTACGAGATCGGCGGAGACAGGGAAGGATGGAATCCTTCTCTGTCTGCTCGGAGGCAGGGTGAGTGCACACCGAGCCCGCCCTTGCTCCTCCGCTGTGCCCTCTGCTTTTCAGAGGGTCACGCGGAACAGCGCAGTCCAAATAGGACCCCCTCCCGTGTCAGAATATTGGCCACGACAGTAACATTCCCCGAGGAATAAGAATCTCTTCCCATTCATCGGGGACGGATACTGCCGCGCCCAGGGTGCACCGTCCACAGCAGCTGCTGTTCCCTCCAGACGTATCGAGAAGGACCGGCAGCCACTGGGCCCCCTAGGAGGTTTTCTGACCTAGCACCCCAACCTAACCTAACCTAACCTAACCTTTTTTTTTTTTTTTTTTTTTTTTTGTTCTCGATGTGGAAATCCTCGATGGATGTCCTCCGCCCTGGGGAGGGCGGAGGGGTCTGTCAGACTCCTACTGACTAAAACCACACCGGTGTTCCCTCGCACACTTGCGTCGGGGGGCAACGGGATCTGATGCGACTTCCGCTGCCCCGGACTAGTGCCGGCCCGCTCGACCTGCGGGCCTCGTCTCGGGGGGGAGTGAGGTGTGAGACTCCCCCCGTTACGTCTAAGAGAGGCGCGCGTGGAACACTACGCGCCGCCGTCTCGGGTCCATTGCGATGGGGGGCGACGGATGTCCCCAAATCCGTCGCCCCTGGACCTATTTAGGGGGGCCGGAAGAGGGCGTTATCCGCCCTCTGCCGACGCCCGGTGCGTCTGCTGCGGGATGGGCGGGAGCTAGTCATCTCCCTCTCCCTCTCCGCTGCTTCCTTCTGCGACATGACGGCTTCGCAGAAGGAAATCACTGCGTCCCAGGACTCTGCGCTGCCAACCATAGAGCGAACGACGGTCGGCAGCGACAGGTCTCCTCCAACCTCTGCGACGAGGGCACGGCGCGGCTCATCCCACGCGGCGCACTCGGCCAGCGTATGCCGCACCGTGTCCTCCGGACAGTGGACGCAGTGATGGCACCGGGCGTCCGGCTCCCTGCTCAGGCGACACAGGTACTTCCCGAAGCAGCCGTGCCCCGAGAGCACCTGCGTCGCCCGAAACGTCAGGGAGCCGTGCTTCCTCCCGAGCCAGTCGTCGAGTACTGGCCGGATCGCCTCGATTGTGTCGAGGCCGGCGGTAGGGAGCTCTAGCCTCCCCCGCCATTCCGCCACCATGACCTGTCGGAGCTGAGACCGGTACTGCGTTATCTGTCGCTCCACCAGTCTCTCGCCCCGACGATTGGCCCCCTCGCGCCATTGGTACAAAGTCGCGAGGGTCTTCGCCTCCAGGTCCCACGGCGGGGATCCGGCCAGTACGCAAGCCGCTTCGTAGGAGATCGTGCGATATCCCCGTACGACCCTGACGGCCATCGCTCTCTGCGGTCTGCGCAGTACGGCGATAGTGCGGGCCGTCAGGTCCGTCGCCCATATCGGGGCCCCATAAAGGGCCATCGATCGCACGATCCCTACGTACAACCGCCTACAGGCGGTGCTCGGGCCCCCCAGATTGGGAAGCAGCGTTGACAGCGCGCCCGCCGCGCCCATCAACTTGGGCACCAGCCGCTGAAAGTGGGGGCCGAAGTCCCAACGGCTGTCGAGCACCAATCCCAAGTATTTCATGGTTGACTCGACAGCGATCCGGACCCCCCCGACCACAATGTGCGATCCCAGCGGCGGTGCCCGTCGGGGGCCATGAAAGGCAATGGCCTCCGACTTGTTGAGGGCCACCTCCAGGCCCAGGCGTCGTATGCGGCTCACCACCTGCGAGACCGCAGCCGTAGCCAGCAACGCTGCTTCCCTGTACGAGCTCCCCCGAGCCGTGACCAGCGTGTCGTCCGCATAACACGTCAGGTTCACTCCCGGCGGGAGCTCGCACCGCAAAACCCAGTCGTATCCGATGTTCCACAGGGGTGGGCCCAGAACCGACCCCTGCGGAACACCGCACGACATCTCGCGACGGCCCGCGCCGTCGCGTCCCATGTAGGTGACACACCTTCCGGACAGATAAGCCCCCACAATGTTGCGGAGGTAGGGAGGCACCCGATGGTATCGCAGGGCCTCCCTGATGCAACTCCAGGGCAGGGTGTTGAATGCGTTGGAGATGTCCAGGGACACCGCCAGCACCACCCCACCCCGGGACACCGCTTCCTCCGCCAGGACTCTTACTCTCATGATTGCGTCGATGGTAGAGCGCCCACGCCGGAAGCCAAACTGGCTGTCGTCCAGGTTCGGCCCCTCTGTACACAAGTGGCTGACGAGGCGATCTGCGATTACTCGCTCGAGCAACTTGCCCGCCTCGTCCAGCAGCACTATGGGCCGATAAGCGGACGACGAATCCGCCGGGCGCCCCGCCTTCTTGAGCAGGACCAGTCGACCAGCCTTCCACCTCGTAGGGAACTGACCCTGCTCAAGGCACGCCGAGAAGAGTCCCCTCAGTGGGGGCTCCAGCTCCTTCAGGGCGAGTACTAGAGCGCGGCCAGGCACTCCGTCGGGCCCCGGAGCAGTGTTTTTTGCCCGGAGCCGCATCACGACCGCGCTCATCTCCGCCTGTGTCACCTCTGGGACGGTTTCGCTCTCCTCTTCTTCCGGCTCTGCAGCTGTGGGCAGAGCCATCGGCGGTGGCTCGTGCTCGGCCCTATCAGGGAAGAGAGCCGAGACCACTCGCTCCAGAAACTCTGGCTCGAGACCTTCCGTTAGCGGGGGCGCCCACGGCCGAAGTTTCCCTCGGACCGTGCGGTACGGGCGCCCCCACGGATCCCCGTCTAGGGTCGCCAGCAGCTCCTCTCTGGAGCGCTTCTTCGACTCGCCGATGGCCAGCCACAGAGCCTCCTTCGCCGCGCTGTACACCTCATACAGCGCGGCTTCTTCGTCGGGATCCCGCAGACGTCTCCTCCGATACCGCGTATACGGGCGTCTGGCAGCTGCGCATTCGACGCGCAACCGCTCGACCTCGATGCACCACCAGTACACGCGGCGCCTTGCGGACAGAGAGGAGACGCGTGGCATGGACGCGTCGCAGATTTGCGTCATCGCGTCGTTAAACCACTGCGCCTCCTGTTCGACGTCGACGGGACCGACGGTAGCCGACTCCCGGATCCAGGCTTGGACGATGGTGGCTTCCTCGAGAGCTTCCTTGTCGAGGCGTTTCAACGCCCAACGCGGGCCGTCTCTTCGGGGGGCCGATTGGCTACGACCTCCAGCGGTCTGGGTGGAGACGTCGAAGCGTATGTATCGGTGATCCGATAGCGTCTCCACCTCCTCTTCCACGTGCCAATCGTGAACGCGGTGCGCGACAGCGGGACTGGCGAACGAGACGTCCACTATGGACCCACCCCGCTGCCGCACACACGTGTAGGCCGATCCCCGATTCAAGACGGCCAGGCCCGTCGTAACGGCCCACTCCTCTAGCACGTCGCCTCTCGGGTCTGTGACCGGGGATCCCCACGCCGCGGATTTGGCGTTCAGATCACCGAGAAGCAAAACGGGCCGAGGATGAGACCGGCCGACGACGGCTCCCAACTCGACGAGGAAACTCTCGAAGTCGGCGAGACTCCTGTTGGGCGAAAAGTATGCCCCAATCGTGACGATCCCGTTCACAAGGGCGGCTACCCAACCGTGACCCCGGGATACGTCGACAAGAGTCGCGCCGATGATGGCCACCAGGCCGTCCAGATCCCCCGCCCAGTTTTCCCGGGGGGGGACGAAATACGGCTCAGCGACCACCGCCACATTTATCAACCACTCCGCCATGCTCAGGACCAAGAGATCCTGAGCTCTGGTGCAGTGGTTGATATTCGCCTGGAGGAAACGGACGGCCATCACTGGCACTCCATTTCCCCGGCGTTTCCAACCACAGGCCGGGAGTCGGCCAAAGAGGTGCTAGGGGGTGCGGCCCCCGCAGGTCTCGTCCACCGCTTGCTGCGCTTTCTGGGCGCGCCGCAAGCGTTGCCACCTATGCTGTGCCCCGCGGACTTTCCTGCAGCTGTACAGAGGCTGCAGTTTGGTTCCGCGGAGCACTGGGACGCCTTATGCCCAGGCTGACCGCAGCGATAGCACAAATCGCTGCGGTCTGTTTCGGCAGTGCACAGTGCCCGGACGTGGCCTTTCTCCAGACACCGATAACACTGTAAGGCCCGGGGTGTCAGGAGTTTAACCCTCGCTGACACCCAGCCCACCAGCAAACGTCCCGCGTCGGCGACCTGCTTCGCCGCAGCCACCGGACACCGCACCCAGATGGTGCCAAGCCCGCCAGCATTGACGCGGATGTCGCCCGCCCGCACATTTTCTGGCGGGCATCCGCCGCTCCGGGCTATGGCCGCCACCACCTCCTCTGGGGTCACGGAGTCGTCCAGCCCATCGACCCGCACCTCAGCCGTTTTAATGGGCCTGGACACCCGGGCCTCCTCGGGGTTGAGGACGTCCCTCAGCTTTGCAGCTAGAGAGTCCGCCCTCTCGGCACTGCTGGCCCCCGCCAACTCAAACATTTTGGCCCCCGTGGCTGCCGTCCTGAAACGGAAGCCGTCTGGGGTGCCGAAATCGGCGAAGGCCAGCTTGCCCCTCGCCTCCGCCAGTACCTTCTGGTAAGTCACCCCCCGCTCTTTGGCTTCGGGCTGCAGCGTGACCACTACAGCCTCGGAGCGAGGGATGCGGATTCTTGGGGCCTGCCCCCTTGAGCCCGGTGCGTTCTTGGCCTTGCGGCCCCTCTTCCGCCTCTTCTTGCGGCCTTCGGCCGTCTCCCAAGCACCCTCGTTGGGAGCCGGGTCATTCCCCTGCGTTCTAGTATTTGTGGCCCCTTCTGTGGGCTTTGTGGCCATCTGCGAGGGCTTCCCGGCCGCCTGCGAGGGCCTCTTGGCTGCCTGCGAGGGCCTCTTGGCTGCCTGCGAGGACCCCTTTGCCACCTGCGCTGGTTTTTTGGCTGCCTGCGAAGGCGTTTTGGCCGCCTGCGTGAGCTTTTTTGGCGCAGGTGGCGCTTTAGCCACCTGTGCCCACGACGGCCCAGCCGTTGCTGCAGCGGGCTCCGCCTCCTTCCTTCGCCTATCTGCTGCCAGCGGCGGGCGAAGGCTAATAGGGGGGTTGAGCCTGGGCTCTATGCTGTCCAGGCGGGCGGACATTATGCTCAGCAGCCGGTTGAATTGGTCTTCCCCCAAAGACCCGTTCTGTGGCTGGGCACGACTGTCTGTAGTCGTCGCACCCTGCTGCCGGCTGAAGTCCGCCCTCAGGGCGCTCACCTCCCGTTGAAGCTCCTCCAGCCTCGTGTGGAGACGGTTATTTTCCTCTTGGAGCTTTACCGTCTCCTCCGAGGTTGTTCGTTCAAGGAGGACTTCAACCGCCTCCCTGATGCCGTCTGCCGCCTCCTTCAGAGCCCGCGTGAACGTGCCCTTCAGGTTGCCCGATTTCGTAGCCACCTTCAGGACAACGTCCACGCCGTCCAAAACTTGTCGGCTGAGCGCCTCTGCCGTCAGGCCTTCAGGGGCAACGGCGGCGGCCTGCAACCTCCTCTCCCTTGCTTGCCGGGCCATTTCAGCGACCTCATCGGTCGCGATAGCCTTCCGGCCCTCCCGCCTCGCGGCATTGAGCTCCGCTTTGGTGCTCACCAATGCCGTGGAGGTTTCAGCCTGCTCCACCTGCATTGCCCCGTCGGAGTCGCTTGCTCCACTGGCTACCGGCATATCGGGCCGCTTCAGAAAGCGGCTCAGGGAGTCGCGGGACGCTGCCGGAGAGCTCGGTCCGGAAGATATCCCGCGTCGTCCGCCCCTCCTGGCCGTCGGCACCTTGGGGGCCGGCAGGTCCTCCTCGCTAGATGACAGACCCGCCGAACCCGCTTCCGACTCACAGGCACGCGGCCGTTTCCCCCAAAACTTGGAGGGAGCAGCCGCAACTGCTTGCGGTGTGTCGTTGTTGACCTCCGACAACACATTCACCCTCTCCAGAACAACACGTGGTTCCACTGGGGAGCAGAGGCTCCTCAGTGACGCAGCGCCAGAGTCCGACACTGTGTCCAACGCGCGGCGCTCACCCGGTACTCGGTCGGGTGTGTTAAAACTAAATGAGATCAGGTCTTCAAAAGACCGTGATCTTGTTGAGCCTCCTCGGCTCTCGTTGCCATTGGCAGGTGGATGACGATTGTTGCCCTCCCCAGAATACGATTGAGGGCATGACGACCCCGAAGGGGTCGTGGCGGATTCTCCAGCTGCTGAGCAGCTGGTACCGCCCTGGGATATTTCTTTACAATTCGTCTTTTTCATGTTTTTAATTTCCTTTGAAGGGTGTGGTCCCTGTCTCCTACTTCTTCATTCCCCCCCCCCTGTTTTACCCTATGGCTGTCCCATCACCCTCACAGTCACGTCTGATGGGCAGACGCGTACCAGAGGGCGATGAGTGCCATGATCACGTACCGTCCGATGAGCCCGCTCCGTGAGCCATCGCACGGTACACGACGATACATCCCAGCCCTTTTTTCTTCATTCACTCCCCGAGAACTTCGAGGAATGAACGAGGGTCGCACTAACGACTGATTGATCCATAAGATCTCCCGTCAGCCATACATCCCTTCGCGGTGCGCCGCCGCTTGGGATTCGGGGTAACTTTTTATAGAGGTTTTCTACCTCGCGGTCCGGGCGGTTAAGCCAAGACCCTCGGTCCCTATCGAAGCCGTGAGACGTCGACGATGGGATTACGAGATCGGCGGAGACAGTGAAGGATGGAATCCTTCTCTGTCTGCTCGGAGGCAGGGTGAGTGCTCACCGAGCCCGCCCTTGCTCCTCCGCTGTGCCCTCTGCTTTTCAGAGGGTCACGCGGAACAGCGCAGTCCAAATAGGACCCCCTCCCGTGTCAGAATATTGGCCACGACAGTAACATTCCCCGAGGAATAAGAATCTCTTCCCATTCATCGGGGAAGGATACTGCCGCGCCCAGGGTGCACCGTCCACAGCAGCTGCTGTTCCCTCCAGACGTATCGAGAAGGACCGGCAGCCACTGGGCCCCCTAGGAGGTTTTCTGACCTAGCACCCCAACCTAACCTAACCTAACCTAACCTTTTTTTTTTTTTTTTTTTTTTGTTAACGCTGGGAAAAAATGCATTACGCATACCCTCCCGTCGGGGGACAGGAGGGGTATGTGGGACTCCCCGGGCGGACCCGGTATACCCACTAAAACGACCCAGCGCATTCCCGCTTCGTCATAGTGGCGGGGGACTGGGAAACCGGCAAAGCCTTTACTTCCAGTCCTCCGCCGACGATTGAAAGGCAGACCCCTCACACCCTCACGGGTGCGGGGGGTCGGGAATGACCGACGAAGGTGACGGGTGCAATGCGGGCGAAGGCACCCCCGCGCCTGTCGCCCGCCCGTCACCATGAGGAGGGAGGGCACGACGCCTTCTCCCCCTTCTTCGTCTGCGGAGCGGTACAGCGAGAGGATCGTCCTCCCGCGCCCGCTCCGCCTCCTCCTTTTGCGAGATGACCTCCTCGCAAAAGGAGGCTACCGCTGACCAGGCCTCCTCGCTCCCCAGCATGGCGTCGACCACGCCGGGAAGCGAGAGGTCCGGTCCGACCACCGCGGTCAGACCGCGGCGCAGCTCGGACCACGCCGGGCACACCTCGAGGGTGTGCTGCGCCGTGTCCTCCACCGCGCCGCAGTCGTGGCACGCCGGGGTTTCCTCCCTCCCGATCCGGTGCAGGTACGATCCGAAACAACCATGCCCGGATAACACCTGCACCAGACGGAAAGAGAGGAAACCGTGGGACCGCTCGAGCCAGCCCCGCAGGACCGGACCGAGCGCGTCCAACGTCCGGCGGCCAAAGGCGGCGTTGGCGAGGTCCTCCGTCCAGTGCAGGACGATGGCGTCCCTCGCCTCCTGCCGCACGGCCTCCCGCTCCTCGGCGACGGGGCGCTCCCCGAGCGCCTTCCGGTGCGCCGTCCACTCGTACACTCTGGCGAGCACCCATGCCTCCAACTCCCAAGGCGGGGTGCCGGCCAGAGCGCACGCCGCCGAAAAACCCACTGAGCGGTAAGCCCTCGCCACCCGCTGTGCAATGGCCCGCTGGGGCCTGCGGATGGCGGTAGCATTCTCCCTCCTATGGAGGGAGTCCGCCCAGATGGGAGCCCCGTAAAGGGCCATGCTCCGCAAAATGCCGGCATAGAGGCGCCGGCATTTCGCCTTGGGCCCCCCCAGGTTTGGGAGGAGCCACGAGAGGGCGTCCGCGGCCTTCAACAGGCGCGTCGACAGCCCGCTGAAATGCGGGCCGAAGCGCCACCTGTCGTCCAGCACCAGCCCCAGATATTTCATCTGAGGCTGGACCTCTATGCGGACGCCCTCCACGACGATGTGGGCGTCGGCAGGGCAGCGCTGCCGGGGACCGCGAAAGAACACGGCCTCCGTTTTGTGCAGCGCCACCCTCAATCCCAGGCGGCGGATCCTTTCTGCCACCAAGGATCCGCCAGCCGAGGCCAGAATGGCCGCGTCGGCAAAGTTCCTCCCCCGGGCAGTGAGCAGAGTGTCATCCGCGTAGCAGATGACACTCGTGCCCGGGAGGAGGACTCCCCGCAACAGCCAGTCGAATCCGATGTTCCACAAGGGGGGCCCCAGGACCGACCCCTGTGGAACACCAGACTCTGCGCCGTACCGCCTCACGGTGGCCGATTTGTCCACGAGGAGGACCTCGCGGTCCTCCAAGTAGTCGGCCAGGAGGCTCCGCAGATATTGGGGCACTCCGTGATACCGGAGCGCCTCCAATATCGTCGAGTGGGGGACGGAGTTGAAGGCGTTGGCAATGTCGAACGACACCGCCAGCACCCCGTCCCCCGCCTCCACCGCCTCCTTCACCTGGCCCTTGAGAAGGGCCAGCGCGTCGATCGTCGAACGCCCACGACGGAAACCGAACTGGGCGTCCGACAGATCCGGGCCTATCCCCCGCAAGTGGCTATCCAGCCTCCCGGCGACAATCCCCTCGAACAATTTACCGACCTCATCGAGCAGAACGATGGGCCGGTATGCCGATGGGGAGTCCACCGGGCGTCCCTCCTTCCGGAGGAGGCACAACTGCCCCTCCTTCCAGAGTTTCGGGAACCTCCCAGCCGTAAAACACGCGCTGAAGAGGTCCCGAAACCTGTCCTCCATTTGGGTGGCGGCGATCGCCACCACCCGTGCAGGGACGCCGTCCGGACCGGGGGCGGTCTTCTTCGCGCGGAGGCTGAGAACCCCCGCGTAGAATTCCGCCTCCGTCACCGGGGGTACCTCCGCCTCCGGTGGAGCCGCCCCTTGCGGGGGATCCATTGTTGGTGGGGCGAAGTCGGTCCTGCGTGGAAACAGGGACCGGACCACCCCATCCAACAATGCCGGCTCGAGGGTCTCCGACAGTGGGGGACCATAGGGGCGGAGCTGATTCCGCGCCGCCTTATATGGTCTCCCATAGGGGTCCCTGTCGAGACCCTCCAGCATCTCGGCCCTCGCCGAGTCCTGCGCAGCGCCCATTGCAGACTTGAGGGCCGCCGTAGCCTCTCGGTAAGAGGCGTACAGGCGGTCCTCCTCTGCCCGGACTCGGTTCTGGGCGCTGCGCCGTCGGCTACGCGCGTAGGCCCTTCTGGCCGCCACGCAGGTGGCCCGGAGCCCCGCCAGCTCCTCCGTCCACCAATAAACGGCACGACGGGGAGGCGGACGGCGAGACCGAGGCATGCTGGAGTTGCACACCTCGGTCAAAGACCGCCGTAGCCGGACCGCTGCGGCGTCAACGTCCGGGACCTCCTCGACAGGGGGAGGCGACAGCCAGTCCTGGAGGAAGGCGGCCTCCTTGGCTGCCTCCCGGTCCAGGCGGGTGAGCGCCCACCGCGGGAAGGGAGATTGCCCAGCGCGGGCCGTCCCCCCTCCCCGCTGTGTAGAGATGTCGAACCGCACATAACGGTGGTCCGACAAGGTCTCCACCAGCTCCACCCGCCAGTTCACGACGCGGGCGGCCAGCGCGGGGGTGGCAAACGACACGTCCACCACCGACCCGCCCTGTTGCCGCACACACGTGTGGACCGCCCCCCTGTTGAGGAGGGACACACCGCACGAGGCCGCCCAAAACTCGACGGCACGTCCCCGGACGTTGCACCCGACGGCCGGGTTGCCCCAGGCCACCGACTTGGCGTTTAGGTCGCCGAGCACCACGACCTGGCGTGGTGCCGCCCTCCCTACGACAGCAGTGAGGATCTCGAGGAAATCCTCAAAGTCCGAGAGAGGGCGGTTTGGGGAGAAATACACCCCCACTATCCCTATCTCTCCCCACGCGGCGGCCACGTATCCCGGTCCCCTCTCTACGAGCGAGAGGGGAGGGGAGTCTGTGGAAGACCGCGCCACCAACGCCACCAGGCCGTCCCGGTCGCCCAGCCAACGGCCAGGGACCGAGTAGGGTTCGGCGACCACCGCCAAGTCCACCAACCACTCAGCCATGGTCTGCATCAGCAGATCCTGGGCTGTCCTGCAGTGGTTGGCGTTCGTCTGAAGGATGCGATGTTCGATTCTGGCCATCAGTCGGACATCGCACCCTCCTCCGCAGCCGCCGCAGGAACGGCGGTATTTGCGGCAGCAGCAGGCGCAGGCCCTATCGGCACCTGCGCTTTGCCACGCTTAGGGGGGGGATTGCACTTCCCCCCCTTCATCACGTGGCCTGCCCGGCGGCCACTGGCGGCACACACCGCGCAGTGCGGTGTGGCGGCCTGGCAGGAGGCGGCTTTGTGGCCATCCTTGCCGCACCGGTAGCATGTGTCCGACCGGTCGACTTTGGACGGACACAGGGGCCGGGTGTGGCCGATGCCGAAGCACCGGAAACACCGCAGAGGCTGGTCCTCGAGTGCCCGGACCGCGCCCGAGCTTAGCCCGACTTGAAGCCGTCCTTTTGCAAGGACGGCTTTGGCAGCTGCGATTGGGCACTCGAGGCGGATCGTGCCCATTCCGCCGCGGCCGGGCCTTATGTCCCGGCCTTGGACCGCCGCTGCGCCACAGCCCCCTACCGCTGCGACCGCCGCCACCACCTCCTCCTTGGTGACGGAGTCATCCAACTCCGTCACCTCGATGGCCGCCATCTTGACCGGCCGGGCCACCCGGGCAGAGTCCGCGATGACCTCCTGCAGCTTGGCTGCAAAGAGGTCAGCGCGGGCGCTGCCCTCGGCCCCCGGGAACTCGAAGATTCGAGCCCCGGCCTGCGTCCGCCGGCACGACACACTGCCGATCCCCAGCTGGGTGGGATCGGCATTGCCGCGCGCCCGCACCAAAATGGAGGCGTAGGTCTCCCCTCGCCCCGCAGCCTCCGCGGTGAGCGTCACCACGACGGCCGCGGTTTTCGGGGGGACCAACTGCCCCCTTCCCCCGCCCTTCCCTTTGCCGTTCCCCTTACCTCTTCCCTTGCCGGTCGGCTGCGACTGGCTGGGAGCGGGGGTAGCGGGGACGGCAGGGACAGCTGGGACGGCCGCTGCCGACCTCTTGCCCTTCCCTTTGCCCTTCCCCTTACGCACCTCCGTCCACTCGTTGGACGGGGTGGTTGAGGGAAGAAGGGCATCTTCCGCTTGGGAGGAGGACGGCCCCGGCTCAGACCGCCTCTCATGCGCCCGGGTTGAGGACGGCCCCGGCTCAGATCGCCTCTCATCCGCCGCAAGCGGAGGTCGGAGGCGCTTCTCCGGCAGGAGCCGGTCCTCAATCCCTGCAAAGCAGGCTCTCGTGAAGGCCCTCTCCTCCATTACCACCTTGCGGATGATATCCTCAAGGTTGGAGGAGGGGCCCTCTGCTGCAGGCCTCGCCTTGGCCTGTTGTGGCCGTGTTGAGGCAGCGCCCTCTGCCACAGGGCTCGCATCGGCCTGTTGTGGCCGGGCCGAGGCAGCACCCTCTGCCACAGGGCTTGCCCCAGCCTGTTGTGGCCGGGCCGTGGCTTCAGCCAGCTTCAGATGAAGCTGGCTGACCTCCGACTGCAGGCGATCCACCCTCGCCTGCAGCTGCCGCGTCTCGTCGGAGGCCGTCCGCTGGACCAGCTCAGCGACGACCCCGCGCATGCTCGCGGCCCGGCACTTGAGGGCCTTCTGCAAGGTCCCCTTAATGTTGGAGGACTTAGAGGCGACCGCCACTATCTCCTCCTTGTCCTCCTCCGCCATTCTCTCCAGCTCGGCTAGGGAGTAGTCCGCGTATAGGATGCGGGACGCACCGTACCCGGACTTGGCCCGGGCAATGTGCGCCCGTTGCTCCTTCGCGGCAACCCGCTCCTCCAGCTCTTGCTGGAGGTGCGCCCGCCGAGCCAGGTCCAACTGGCGTTGGGCGTCCGCGAGCCCAACGACATGGGTGTCCGCAGCCGTCGTCGTCGGCTTATTAGCCTTCGACAACGGTTTGGACCCCGAAGCCGAGGAACTCCCGGACCCCCTAACGCGCTTCCGCGACCTAGCGCCACTCGCGTCCGACACTCCAACAACCGAGTCGCTGTCAGACGACTCGGCCCCTCCAAAATAGCTAGCCGCAGACGGCGCGCGGCTAACTTCAGACGCCGAAGCGTCGGGGTGGCCCTGAGAAGGGCCTTTTGGGTGGCCCTGAGAAGGGCCTTTGGGTTGGCCCTGAGAAGGGCCCTTGGGTTGGCCCTGAGAAGGGCCTTTGGGTTGGCCCTGAGAAGGGCCTTTGGGTTGGCCCTGAGAAGGGCCTTTTGTTTTTAAAAAGCGCCCGCAGGCGTCCCGCGAGGGTGTTGCAGGCATAGAAGACGAGACAAGGCAGTTAAAATGAGTTAAAATTCGCTTCGAGATCACAGAGCACTTTAGCCAGACCCAGTCTGCCACTCCGTTACGGTGGTCAGAACTGGGCTGTTTCCAGGGGACACGACGTGGACGTATGCTCTGTGGGGGGTCCCCCAACCTAACCTAACCTAACCTAACCTAACCTAACCTTTTTTTTTTTTTTTTTTTTTTTTTTTTTTTTTTTTTTTTTTTTTTTTTTTTTTTTTTTGTTGACGCTGGGAAAAAATGCATTACGCATACCCTCCCGTCGGGGGACAGGAGGGGTATGTGGGACTCCCCGGGCGAACCCGGTATACCCACTAAAACGACCCAGCGCATTCCCGCTTCGTCAGAGTGGCGGGGGACTGGGAAACCGGCACAGCCTTTACTTCCAGTCCTCCGCCGACGATTGAAAGGCAGACCCCTCACACCCTCACGGGTGCGGGGGGTCGGGAATGACCGACGAAGGTGACGGGTGCAATGCGGGCGAAGGCACCCCCGTGCCTGTCGCCCGCCCGTCACCATGAGGAGGGAGGGCGCGACGCCTTCTCCCCCTTCTTCGTCTGCGGAGCGGCGCAGCGAGAGGGTCGTCCTCCCGCGCCCGCTCCGCCTCCTCCTTTTGCGAGATGACCTCCTCGCAAAAGGAGGCTACCGCTGACCAGGCCTCCTCGCTCCCCAGCATGGCGTCGACCACGCCGGGAAGCGAGAGGTCCTGTCCGACCACCGCGGTCAGACCGCGGCGCAGCTCGGACCACGCCGGGCACACCTCGAGGGTGTGCTGCGCCGTGTCCTCCGCCGCGCCGCAGTCGTGGCACGCCGGGGTTTCCTCCCTCCCGATCCGGTGCAGGTACGATCCGAAACAACCATGCCCGGATAACACCTGCACCAGACGGAAAGAGAGGAAACCGTGGGACCGCTCGAGCCAGCCCCGCAGGGCCGGACCGAGCGCGTCCAACGTCCGGCGGCCAAAGGCAGCGTTGGTGAGGTCGTCCGTCCAATGGAGGACGATGGCGTCCCTCGCCTCCTGCCGCACGGCCTCCCGCTCCTCGGCGACGGGGCGCTCCCCGAGCGCCTTCCGGTGCGCCGTCCACTCGTACACTCTGGCGAGCACCCAAGCCTCCAACTCCCATGGCGGGGTGCCCGCCAGAGCGCACGCCGCCGAGAAGCCCACCGAGCGGTAGGCCCTCGCCACCCGCTGTGCAATGGCCCGCTGGGGCCTGCGGATGGCGGTAGCATTCTCCCTCCTGTGGAGGGAGTCCGCCCAGATGGGGGCCCCGTAAAGGGCCATGCTCCGCAAAATGCCGGCATAGAGGCGCCGGCATTTCGCCTTGGGCCCCCCCAGGTTCGGGAGGAGCCACGAGAGGGCGCCCGCGGCCTTCAACAGGCGCGTCGACAGCCCGCTGAAGTGCGGGCCGAAGCGCCACCTGTCGTCCAGCACCAGCCCCAGATATTTCATCTGAGGCTGGACCTCTATGCGGACGCCCTCCACGACGATGTGGGCGTCGGCAGGGCAGCGCTGCCGGGGACCGCGAAAGAACACGGCCTCCGTTTTATGCAGCGCCACCCTCAATCCCAGGCGGCGGATCCTTTCTGCCACCAAGGACCCGCCAGCCGAGGCCAGAATGGCCGCGTCGGCAAAGTTCCTCCCCCGGGCAGTGAGCAGAGTGTCATCCGCGTAGCAGATTACACTCGTGCCCGGGAGGAGGACTCCCCGCAGGAGCCAGTCGAATCCGATGTTCCACAAGGGGGGCCCCAGGACCGACCCCTGTGGAACACCAGACTCTGCGCCGTACCGCCTCACGGTTGCCGATTTGTCCACGAGGAGGACCTCGCGGTCCTCCAAGTAGTCGGCCAGGAGGCTCCGCAGATATTGGGGCACTCCGTGATACCGGAGCGCCTCCAATATCGTCGAGTGGGGGACGGAGTTGAAGGCGTTGGCAATGTCGAACGACACCGCCAGCACCCCGTCCCCCGCCTCCACCGCCTCCTTCACCTGGCCCTTGAGAAGGGCCAGCGCGTCGATCGTCGAACGCCCACGGCGGAAACCGTATTGGGCGTCCGACAGATCCGGGCCTATCCCCCGCAAGTGGCTATCCAGCCGGGAGGCGACAATCCCCTCGAACAATTTACCGACCTCATCGAGCAGAACGATGGGCCGGTATGCCGAGGGGGAGTCCACCGGGCGTCCCTCCTTCCGGAGGAGGCACAACTGCCCCTCCTTCCAGAGTTTCGGGAACCTCCCAGCCGTAAAACACGCGCTGAAGAGGTCCCGAAACCTGTCCTCCATTTGGGTGGCGGCGATCGCCACCACCCGTGCAGGGACGCCGTCCGGACCGGGGGCGGTTTTCTTCGCGCGGAGGCTCAGAACCCCCGCGTAGAATTCCGCCGCCGTGACCGGGGGTACCTCCGCCTCCGGTGGAGTCGCCCCTTGCGGGGGATCCATTGTTGGAGGGGCGAAGTCGGTCCTGCGCGGAAACAGGGACCGGACCACCCCATCCAACAATGCCGGCTCGAGGGTCTCCGACAGTGGGGGACCATAGGGGCGGAGCTGATTCCGCGCCGCCTTATATGGTCTCCCATAGGGGTCCCTGTCGAGACCCTCCAGCATCTCGGCCCTCGCCGAGTCCTGCGCAGCGCCCATTGCAGACTTGAGGGCCGCCGTAGCCTCTCGGTAAGAGGCGTACAGGCGGTCCTCCTCTGCCCGGACTCGGTTCTGGGCGCTGCGCCGTCGGCTACGCGCGTAGGCCCTTCTGGCCGCCACGCAGGTGGCCCGGAGCCCCGCCAGCTCCTCCGTCCACCAGTACACGGCACGACGGGGAGGCGGACGGCGAGACCGAGGCATGCTGGAGTTGCACACCTCGGTCAAAGACCGCCGTAGCCGGACCGCTGCGGCGTCAACGTCCGGGACCTCCTCGACAGGGGGAGGCGACAGCCAGTCCTGGAGGAAGGCGGCCTCCTTGGCTGCCTCCCGGTCCAGGCGGGTGAGTGCCCACCGCGGGAAGGGAGATTGCCCAGCGCGGGCCGTCCCCCCGCCCCGCTGTGTGGAGATGTCGAACCGCACGTAACGGTGGTCCGACAAGGTCTCCACCAGCTCCACCCGCCAGTTCACGACGCGGGCGGCCAGTGCGGGGGTGGCAAACGACACGTCCACCACCGACCCGCCCTGTTGCCGCACACACGTGTGGACCGCCCCCCTGTTGAGGAGGGACACACCGCACGAGGCCGCCCAAAACTCGACGGCGCGTCCCCGGACGTTGCAGCCTGCGGCCGGGTTGCCCCAGGCCACCGACTTGGCGTTTAGGTCGCCGAGCACCACGACCTGGCGTGGTGCCGCCCTCCCTACGACAGCAGTGAGGATCTCGAGGAAATCCTCAAAGTCCGAGAGAGGGCGGTTTGGGGAGAAATATACCCCCACTATCCCTATCTCTCCCCACGCGGCGGCCACGTATCCCGGTCCCCTCTCTAAGAGCGAGAGGGGAGGGGAGTCCGTGGAAGACCGCGCCACCAACGCCACCAAGCCGTCCCGGTCGCCCAGCCAACGGCCAGGGACCGAGTAGGGTTCGGCGACCACCGCCAAGTCCACCAACCACTCAGCCATGGTCTGCATCAGCAGATCCTGGGCTGTCCTGCAGTGGTTGGCGTTCGCCTGAAGGATGCGATGTTCGACCCTGGCCATCAGTCGGACATCGCACCCTCCTCCGCAGCCGCCGCAGGAACGGCGGCGTTAGCGGCAGCAGCAGGTGCAGGCCCGGTCGGCGCCTGCGCTTTGCCACGCTTAGGGGGGGGATTGCACTTCCCCCCCTTCATGACGTGGCCTGCCCGGCAGCCACTGGCGGCACACACCGCGCAGTGCGGCGTGGCGGCCTGGCAGGAGGCGGCTTTGTGGCCCTCCTTGCCGCAGCGGTAGCACGCGTCCGACCGGTCGACTTTGGACGGACACAGGGGCCGGGTGTGTCCGATGCCGAAGCACCGGAAACACCGCAGAGGACCAGCCTCGAGTGCCCTGACTGTACCCGCGCTGAAGCCGACTTGAAGCCGTCCTTTCGCAAGGACGGCTTTGGCAGCTGCGATTGGGCATTCGAGGCGGATCATGCCCATTCCGCCGCGGCCGGGCCTTATATCCCGGCCTTGGACCGCCGCGGCGCCACAGCCCCCTACCGCTGCGACCGCCGCCACCACCTCCTCCTTGGTGACGGAGTCATCCAGCTCCGTCACCTCGATGGCCGCCGTCTTGACCGGCCGGGCCACCTTGGCAGAGTCCGCGATGACCTCCTGCAGCTTGGCTGCAAAGAGGTCAGCGCGGGCGCTGCCCTCGGCCCCCGGGAACTCGAAGATTCGAGCCCCGGCCTGCGTCCGCCGGCACGACACACTGCCGATCCCCAGCTGGGTGGGATCGGCATTGCCGCGCGCCCGCACCAAAATGGAGGCGTAGGTCTCCCCTCGCCCCGCAGCCTCCGCGGTGAGCGTCACCACGACGGCCGCGGTTTTCGGGGGGACCAACTGCCCCCTTCCCCCGCCCTTCCCTTTGCCGTTCCCCTTACCTCTTCCCTTGCCGGTCGGCTGTGACTGGCTGGGAGCGGGGGTAGCGGGGACGGCAGGGATAGCTGGGACGGCCGCTGCCGACCTCTTGCCCTTCCCTTTGCCCTTCCCCTTACGCACCTCCGTCCACTCGTTGGACGGGGTGGTTGAGGGAAGAAGGGCATCTTCCGCTTGGGAGGAGGACGGCCCCGGCTCAGACCGCCTCTCATTCGCCTGGGTTGAGGACGGCCCCGGCTCAGACCGCCTCTTATCCGCCGCAAGCGGCGGTCGGAGGCGCTTCTCCGGCAGGAGCCGGTCCTCAATCCCTGCGAAGCAGGCTCTTGTGAAGGCCCTCTCCTCCATTACTACCTTGCGGATGATATCCTCAAGGTTGGAGGAGGGGCCCTCTGCTGCAGGCCTCGCCTTGGCCTGTTGGGGCCGGGCCGAGGCAGCGCCCTCTGCCACAGGGCTCGCCCTGGCCTGTTGTGGCCGGGCCGAGGCAGCGCCCTCTGCCACAGGGCTCGCCTCGACCTGTTGTGGCCGGGCCGTGGCTTCAGCCAGCTTCAGATGAAGCTGGCTGACCTCCGACTGCAGGCGATCCACCCTCGCCTGCAGCTGCCGCGTCTCGTCGGAGGCCGTCCGCTGGACCAGCTCAGCGACGACCCCGCGCATGCTCGCGGCCCGGCACTTGAGGGCCTTCTGCAAGGTCCCCTTAATGTTGGAGGACTTAGAGGCGACCTCCAATATCTCCTCCTTGTCCTCCTCCGCCATTCTCTCCAGCTCGGCTAGGGAGTAGTCCGCGTATAGGATGCGGGACGCACCGTACCCGGACTTGGCCCGGGCAATGTGCGCCCGTTGCTCCTTCGCGGCAACCCGCTCCTCCAGCTCTTGCTGGAGGTGCGCCCGCCGAGCCAGGTCCAACTGGCGTTGGGCGTCCGCGAGCCCAACGACATGGGTGTCCGCAGCCGTCGTCGTCGGCTTATTAGCCTTCGACAACGGTTTGGACCCCGAAGCCGAGGAACTCCCGGACCCCCTAACGCGCTTCCGCGACCTAGCGCCACTCGCGTCCGACACTCCAACAACCGAGTCGCTGTCAGACGACTCGGCCCCTCCAAAATAGCTAGCCGCAGACGGCGCGCGGCTAACTTCAGACGCCGAAGCGTCGGGGTGGCCCTGAGAAGGGCCTTTTGGGTGGCCCTGAGAAGGGCCTTTGGGTTGGCCCTGAGAAGGGCCTTTGGGTTGGCCCTGAGAAGGGCCCTTGGGTTGGCCCTGAGAAGGGCCTTTGGGTTGGCCCTGAGAAGGGCCTTTGGATTTTAAAAAGCGCCCGCAGGCGTCCCGCGAGGGTGTGGACGGCATAAAAAGACGAGACAAGGCAGTTAAAAATTCGCTTTGAGATCACAGAGCACTTTAGCCAGACCCAGTCTGCCACTCCGTTACGGTGGTCAGAACTGGGCTGTTTCCAGGGGACACGACGTGGACGTATGCTCTGTGGGGGGTCCCCCAACCTAACCTAACCTAACCTTTTTTTTTTTTTTTTTTGTTGACGCTGGGAAAAAATGCATTACGCATACCCTCCCGTCGGGGGACGGGAGGGGTATGTGGGACTCCCCGGGCGGACCCGGTATACCCACTAAAACGACCCAGCGCATTCCCGCTTCGTCACAGTGGCGGGGGACTGGGAAACCGGCAAAGCCTTTACTTCCAGTCCTCCGCCGACGATTGAAAGGCAGACCCCTCACACCCTCACGGGTGTGGGGGGTCGGGAATGACCGACGAAGGTGACGGGTGCAATGCGGGCGAAGGCACCCCCGCGCCTGTCGCCCGCCCGTCACCATGAGGAGGGAGGGCACGACGCCTTCTCCCCCTTCTTCGTCTGCGGAGCGGCGCAGCGAGAGGATCGTCCTCCCGCACCCGCTCCGCCTCCTCCTTTTGCGAGATTACGTCCTCGCAAAAGGAGGCTACCGCTGACCAGGCCTCCTCGCTCCCCAGCATGGCGTCAACCACGCCGGGAAGCGAGAGGTCTGGTCCGACCACCGCGGTCAGACCGCGGCGCAGCTCGGACCACGCCGGGCACACCTCGAGGGTGTGCTGCGCCGTGTCCTCCGCCGCGCCGCAGTCGTGGCACGCCGGGGTTTCCTCCCTCCCGATCCGGTGCAGGTACGATCCGAAGCAACCATGCCCGGATAACACCTGCACCAGACGGAAAGAGAGGAAACCGTGGTACCGCTCGAGCCAGCCCCGCAGGACCGGACCGAGCGCGTCCAACGTCCGGCGGCCAAAGGCGGCGCTGGCGAGGTCCTCCGACCAATGGAGGACGATGGCGTCCCTCGCCTCTCGCCGCACCGCCTCCCGCTCTTCGCCCATGGGGCGCTCCCCGAGCGCCTTTCGGCGCGCCGTCCATTCGTACACTCTGGCGAGCACCCATGCCTCCAACTCCCAAGGCGGGGTGCCGGCCAGAGCGCACGCCGCCGAGAAGCCCACCGAGCGGTAAGCCCTCGCCACCCGCTGTGCAATGGCCCGCTGGGGCCTGCGGATGGCGGTAGCATTCTCCCTCCTGTGGAGGGAGTCCGCCCAGATGGGGGCCCCGTAAAGGGCCATGCTCCGCAAAATGCCGGCATAGAGGCGCCGGCATTTTGCCTTGGGCCCCCCCAGGTTTGGGAGGAGCCATGAGAGGGCGTCCGCGGCCTTCAACAGGCGCGTCGACAGCCCGCTGAAATGCGGGCCGAAGCGCCACCTGTCGTCCAGCACCAGCCCCAGATATTTCATCTGAGGCTGGACCTCTATGCGGACGCCCTCCACGACGATGTGGGCGTCGGCAGGGCAGCGCTGCCGGGGACCGCGAAAGAACACGGCCTCCGTTTTGTGCAGCGCCACCCTCAATCCCAGGCGGCGGATCCTTTCTGCCACCAAGGATCCGCCAGCCGAGGCCAGAATGGCCGCGTCGGCAAAGTTCCTCCCCCGTGCAGTGAGCAGAGTGTCATCCGCGTAGCAGATGACACTCGTGCCCGGGAGGAGGACTCCCCGCAGGAGCCAGTCGAATCCGATGTTCCACAAGGGGGGCCCCAAAACCGACCCCTGTGGAACACCGGACTCTGCGCCGTACCGCCTCACGGTGGCCGACTTGTCCACGAGGAGGACCTCGCGGTCCTCCAAGTAGTCGGCCAGGAGGCTCCGCAGATATTGGGGCACTCCGTGATACCGGAGCGCCTCCAATATCGTCGAGTGGGGGACGGAGTTGAAGGCGTTGGCAATGTCGAATGACACCGCCAGCACCCCGTCCCCCGCCTCCACCGCCTCCTTCACCTGGCCCTTCAGAAGGGCCAGCGCGTCGATCGTCGAACGCCCACGACGGAAACCGTACTGGGCGTCCGACAGATCCGGGCCGATCCCCCGCAAATGGCTATCCAGCCTCCCGGCGACAATCCCCTCGAACAATTTACCGACCTCATCGAGCAAAACGATGGGCCGGTATGCCGAGGGGGAGTCCACCGGGCGTCCCTCCTTCCGGAGGAGGCACAATTGCCCCTCCTTCCAGAGTTTCGGGAACCTCCCAGCCGTAAAACACGCGCTGAAGAGGTCCCGAAACCTGTCCTCCATTTGGGAGGCAGCAATCGCCACCACCCGTGCAGGGACGCCGTCCGGACCGGGGGCGGTCTTCTTCGCGCGGAGGCTCAATACCCCCGCGTAGAATTCCGCCGCCGTGACCGGGGGCACCTCCACCTCCGGTGGAGCCGCCCCTTGCGGGGGATCCATTACTGGTGGGGCGAAGTCGGTCCTGCGCGGAAACAGGGACTGGACCACCCCATCCAGCAATGCCGGCTCGAGGGTCTCCGACAGTGGGGGACCATAGGGGCGGAGCTGATTCCGCGCCGCCTTATATGGTCTCCCATAGGGATCCCTGTCGAGACCCTCCAGCATCTCGGCCCTCGCCGAGTCCTGCGCAGCGCCCATTGCAGACTTGAGGGCCGCCGTAGCCTCTCGGTAAGAGGCGTACAGGCGGTCCTCCTCTGCCCGGACTCGGTTTTGGGCGCTGCGCCGTCGGCTACGCGCGTAGGCCCTTCTGGCTTCCACGCAGGTGGCCCGGAGCCCCGCCAGCTCCTCCGTCCACCAGTACACGGCGCGACGGGGAGGCGGACGGCGAGACCGAGGCATGCTGGAGTTGCACACCTCGGTCAAGGACCCCCGTAGCCGGACCGCTGCGGCGTCAACGTCCGGGACCTCCTCGACAGGGGGAGGCGACAGCCAGTCCTGGAGGAAGGCGGCCTCCTTGGCTGCCTCCCGGTCCAGGCGGGTGAGTGCCCACCGCGGGAAGGGAGATTGCCCAGTGCGGGCCGTCCCCCCTCCCCGCTGTGTGGAGATGTCGAACCGCACATAACGGTGGTCCGACAAGGTCTCCACCAGCTCGACCCGCCAGTTCACGACGCGGGCGGCCAGCGCGGGGGTGGCAAACGACACGTCCACCACCGACCCGCCCTGTTGCCGCACACACGTGTGGACCGCCCCCCTGTTGAGGAGGGACACACCGCACGAGGCCGCCCAAAACTGGACGGCGCGTCCCCGGATGTTGCACCCGACGGCCGGGTTGCCCCAGGCCACCGACTTGGCGTTTAGGTCGCCGAGCACCACGACCTGGCGTGGTGCCGCCCTCCCTACGACAGCAGTGAGGATCTCGAGGAAATCCTCAAAGTCCGAGAGAGGGCGGTTTGGGGAGAAATACACCCCCACCATCGCTATCTCTCCCCACGCGGCGGCCACGTATCCCGGTCCCCTCTCTAAGAGCGAGAGGGGAGGGGAGTCCGTGGAAGACCGCGCCACCAACGCCACCAAGCCGTCCCGGTCGCCCAGCCAACGGCCAGGGACCGAGTAGGGTTCGGCGACCACAACCTAACCTAACCTAACCTAACCTAACCTAACTCATCAAAATTTAGTGTTTTTCCAAATTTTCTTTCAAATTATAGTTTCAATAGTACTCACCCTTCATCCCTGTGTTCTGGTCCGCGTTCCGTGCGCCGGCGCCCAGGTTGGAGGTTGAAAACCTAAATTTTTTGGTTCAAAAACTGGTTTTTTGACCAAAACTCAAAAATTTTGTTCGGCACCCACCCTGTTTTATTTCGTAATTAGCTAGCCCGCGACGAGCCGCGTCTTTTGAGCCCTCGCTCGCCCGTCTAGCTCAAATAAAAATTTCCCACCCACTCACCCTGTAGTGTATAGGAAGAGGTGGACTCTGGGTTTTTGACAAAAATTCAACTTATAAAATTTTATCTGTTTTAGTGTATTTTGAATTGTAAAGAAGGATTTTGTAGGGAAAGCTCAATTTTAGATTATTTTACCATAGTATGACATAGTAAAAATTTTAATTTTTACATTATTTATTTTAATTTGTGATTTTATTTTGACCTAAGTTAGTTATAATTATTTGACGTTTTTTAAATACTCTAATTGATTTTTATTACATTTATATTTTAACTAATTATTTGGACTAATACTTACTGTGTCCCCCCTTTACAGGGTCACAGTAGTGTTAGTACGTGTCCCCCATAGCAAAATTTTTGTTTACCATGCTCGGCATCAGGTCTCCGGTGCTGAAGGCGAAGGCTGCGGAGGAGAGTGTGGACGTGGAGGGGGCATGCCAAGTACAGGCGGGCCCCTCAGTGCGGCGCAGTATTGGCGAGTGGGAGGCGGAGAGACTTAAATCGGGGCAACCCCGTAACACCCCTACACCCGCTACCACTCCCCCAAAGAAACCACTCGTGCCCACTCCCCCCAAACTCAAATCCCAAGCTGCAACTTCGCAGCAGGCAAAGCGGGCTGAGGGGGCGCTGGAGAGCTCGCCTCGAGAAGTGCCACCCGTGAGGTACCTTAATAGAACCACGGAGGCAAAGGCATGTCTCACCAGTGCCAAAATTCAGCTCGACAGCTCCCGGAACCTGAAAAAGGAAATAAAAGATGCTCTCATAAAAGCCGTAGACAGGCTATTCCACCTGGTCAAGGAGGGAGAAGCGGAAAGGGGCAAAACACCCGGGGAGGCAGCCGAACCCGAGAAGCCCCCCAAGGACCTGACGCCGGCCCCCGGCGCGCCGGCGGAGCTCGTGAGGCAACTTATGGAGAACCTCCAGCAGCACAACAAGGCACTGGAGGAATGCCAGCTGCACACGCGGGCTCTGTCGGAGCACCTTCAACAGGCACCTCGTTTTGTCGCAGGCCAGGGACCCTCGTTCGCCGAAATGGCCGCCGCCCCAAAGCAGCACTTCCAGGAGCCTCTACACTCGATGGTCGTGTCATCAGCTGATGACAAGGACACCGGGGAAGAGGTGCTTGAGAAGCTTAGGACGGCGGTCGACGCGAGAAACGAGGGTACCAGGGTGGAGAGGCTGCGGAAGGCGAGGGATCAGAAGGTGGTGGTCGGCTTCAGGACCAGGGAGGAGCTGACTCGGGTGGCCGAGAGGATTAAGAAGGCCGGAAATTTAATGGTGGAAGAGGTGAAGAACAAGGATCCTCTCATCATAGCCAAGGACGTCCTCTCGTGCCACTCGGATGGGGAAATCATCGAGGCACTAAAACGTCAGAACTGCCATCTGATTGGGGACGTGCCTGTGGATGATCTGAGGATGGGGGTGAAGTACCGTCGCAAGACGAGGAACCCCCACATGTGCCACGTCATCTTGCAGGTGTCCCCTCTTGTGTGGCAGAGGCTGACTAACGCGGGTCGAGTGCACATCGACTTGCAGAGGGTGCGCGTGCTGGACCAGTCGCCACTTGTCCAGTGCACGCGCTGTTTGCGATACGGCCACGGCCGTAAGCTGTGCACGGAACCCGCGGACCTCTGCACACACTGTGGTGATCCCCATATGAGGGTCGACTGCCCCTCACGGTTGGCTGCAGAAGCACCAAGGTGCAGGAACTGTGTCTCCGCAAAGCTGGGAAAGACTGAGCACAACGCCTTCGACAGCGAGTGCCCAACTCGCGCGAAGTGGGACGCATTGGCACGGCTGTCGGTGGCGTATTGCTGAGGTCCAACCAGCGGAAACCGGAAGCGACTCGTCCAGGGCTTCCCGAACGCACCCGAGCGTTCGAAACCACTACCGGGTTATCCAAGCGAATCTGCAGAGGAAGAACCTAGCAACCCAAGAGCTCATGATTGTGGCTAGTGAGCGGAGGGTTGCGTTCGCACTGCTCCAGGAGCCGTATGTGGGTGGGGTTAAGAGGATGCGAGACTACCGGGGAGCGAGAGTCTACCAGTGCGCTGAACAAGGAGGTGGAACTGTGAAGGCGGCAATAGTCGTCTTTGATCACGACCTTGACGTGACACAGTGTCCGAAACTCACCACCAACAACATCGTGGTGGTGAGGATCCGTACCAGCGCCTGGGAAATCGCAGTAGTCTCCTTCTACTTTGAACCAGACCAGCCCATACGGCCATACCTGGAGCAACTCATGCAGATTCGCGAGGAAATAGGTCCCACGAAGCTTATAATTGGCGGCGACGCCAACGCCAAGAGCACCTGGTGGGGTAGCCTGGTGACTGACAGCAAGGGTGAGGACATGTCGGGAGCCCTGGATGAAATGTGTCTGCAGGTACTCAACGTCGGCAACACTCCGACCTTCGACACCGTCAGAGGTAACACCTTGTACAGCAGTTTCGTTGATGTAACAGCCTGCTCAACGGAGCTGCTGGACTTGGTGGAGGACTGGCGGGTCGAGGAAGGTCTCACGAGCTCGGACCACAACGGTATAGAATTCAAAATTAACCTTCAAAAAGCTAAAGGAATAAACATTAATAGAACCACTAGACTTTATAACACGAAGAAAGCAAATTGGAGCCAATTTCATGAGAAATTGGCCCAATTAAAAGCTATTGCAAATTTAGATTCAGTAGAAGTAAATAAAATTAGTAACAAAATAGATTTAGATAATAAAGTAAATTCATTCATAGCAAGCATCACTAAAACCTGTGATGAAACACTGGCTAAATTTAAAAACAACGAACAAGTTACTATACCGTGGTGGTCCAAGGAGCTCGCTGAGCTGATGTCGGAGGTCAATACCCGAAGGCGCCGCATTCGGTGTGCAGCACCAGTCCGGCGGCAAAAAGTCGTGGATGAGTACCTGCAGGCAAAAGTTGAATATGAGTCCCTGGCTAAAAGAGCGCAAACGGAAGGTTGGAAGGGTTTCTGCGGGAAGCAGGACAGGGAAGGAATGTGGGAGGGCATATATAGGGTGATAGGACGGACCGCCAAGAGACAGGAGGACTTGCCGTTGGTGAAGGATGGAGTGCCACTGAGCGCACAGGAATCGGCTCTGCTGCTGGCTGAGACCTTCTACCCCGAGGACCTGGAGGAGGGAGAAACCGCTGACCACCGTCGGACACGTGAAGCGGCCAGTCGTGTAAACGAGTGGGCGCATGATGAACACCATGACCCACCGTTTACACCTCTGGAGCTGAAAACCGCGGTGGAAAGTTTCAACCCAAAGAAGGCACCCGGGGCAGACGGTCTCACGGCCGATATTTGTGCCCAGGCTATTTCCCGGGACCCAGGGACGTTCCTTGCACTGGCCAACAAGTGCCTGGAGCACGGACACTTCCCTGGGGCCTGGAAAGTGGCCACGGTGGTAGTCCTCCGCAAGCCCGGCAAGGATTCCTACACCACCCCTAAATCGTACAGGCCGATCGGCCTCCTGCCAGTCTTAGGCAAAATCTTGGAAAAGATGCTAGTAGCGAGGCTCAAATGGCACCTGATCCCGCGGCTCAGTACTCGCCAGTTTGGTTTTATGCCCCAGAGAAGCACTGAGGACTCCCTCTACACCATGATACAACACATCAAAACGAAGCTAAGTGAAAAGAAGCTGATCACTGTTGTGTCACTGGATATAGAGGGAGCCTTCGATAGCGCATGGTGGCCGGCTATCAGGACCAGACTGGCTGAGGAAAAGTGCCCGGTGAACATCAGGCGCATGTTGGACAGCTACTTGACTGGCAGGAGCGTCCGAGTCAGGTACGCGGGTGCGGAGTGCCTGAGGCATACAAACAAGGGGTGTGTGCAAGGGTCTGTTGGCGGTCCGATCCTTTGGAATTTAATCCTCGACCCCTTGCTGAAGGGTCTGGAGGATCGGGGAGACTACTGTCAGGCTTTCGCCGATGACGTGGTCATGATCTTCGACGGTGACACAGCATTGGAAGTTCAGAGACAGGCCAATGCCGCCCTCGAGTATGTTCGGGAGTGGGGCATCCGAAACAAGCTAAAGTTTGCACCACATAAAACCTGTGCAATGGTAATAACCAGGAAGCTTAAGTACGATGTCCCGCTCCTGAGCATGGGCGGGGTAGGCATTGGCATGTCCAAGGAAATAAAAATTCTGGGGCTCACCGTCGACCACCAGCTCACTTTCAACACCCACGTCGCCAACGTTTGCAGAAAAGCTGTCAATGTCTACAAACAGCTGGCACGGGCGGCTAAAGTGAGCTGGGGCCTTCACCCGGAGATCATACGCGTCATCTACACGGCAGTGGTCGAACCGATCATCCTCTACGCCGCAAGCGCCTGGGCACCTGCCGCTAAAAAAGTGGGGGTGGCCAAACAGCTCAACGTGGTCCAGAGGGGGTTTGCGCAGAAACTGTGCGGGGCCTACCGCACGGTCTCCCTGCACTCGGCACTGGTGCTGGCTGGGATACTCCCACTTGACCTTCGTATACGGGAGGTGGCTGCACTATACGAGGCCAAGAGGGGGGTGCCCCAGTCCGTGCTTGGGGGCAGGGAGGTTGAGCGGATGGCTCCGGCAGCAGAAGCTCCACACCCCGCGGACCAGTTGAACCTAGAGTTCGGAAGCCTGGTAGACGAGGAACAATACAGGGACCACAGCGATTTCGCTGTGCGAATATTCACGGACGGCAGCAAGATTGAGGGCAAAGTCGGAGCGGCGCTATCCTTGTGGAATGGTGCCACCGAAACTAGGGCCCTCAAACTTGCTTTGCCGTCCTACTGCACCGTCTACCAGGCTGAGCTTCTGGCCCTACACAGGGCGGCGGGAGAGGCGCTCAGGCGCACTGAGTCAACATTCGGCATCTTCAGCGACTCCAGGGCGGCCCTTCAGTCGGTCGTAAACTCAAGTTCCTCCCATCCCCTGGCTGTGGAAACAAGAGACACCATCCGACGCTGCAAGCTCCAGAACAAGTGTGTCTCCTTGTTCTGGATAAAAGCCCACGCGGGATTGGAGGGAAACGAGCGAGCCGACCAACTTGCGAAGGAAGCTGCCTTGAAGTCGAAGAAGAAGCCGGACTACGACCTGTGCCCCGTTTCATTCGTCAAGCGGCAGATCCGAAAGGAGTCGCTTGACGAGTGGAACCTTAGGTACGAGCGGGGAGAAACAGCAGGGGTCACAAAAATGTTCCTCCCAAACGCAATCGACGCCTATAGGATTGTGAGGAAGATAAAACCGGCAGGAATTTTAACACAGATCCTGACAGGGCACGGTGGGTTCTCCGAATACCTGCACCGTTTCAAGTGTAAGGGGAACCCATCGTGCATCTGTGAACCGGATGCAGTGGAGTCGGTTGCCCACATCCTCCTGGACTGCCCAGTATTCGCGGCAGAGCGTCACAATGCCGAGCAGAGATTGGAGACAATATTAAATAAAAACAGCATATGCAAGATTATGTCTGAAAAGAAATACAGGCATATGTTATTAGACTACTGCTTAAAAGTGACCACAATAGTTATAAATCGTAACAAAGACGTTTAACGCTATGCTTTTCTAAATATAGATAGTTCTCTACTGGAATAGATATTTAGTTAAAAGAATAGAATAAAATACAAGACAAAATATAATAAATAAATCTAAAGTAATTAAATAAAAATTAGAATCATTAAATAATTAATAATATAGTCAAAATTAATAAAATAATCAAAATAGCAGTCAATAAAAGTTTTAAAAAAGTCTAAAAAGGTCCCTGACCACGTCAGGGGGACACTGGAAAGGCAGGAGTGGGTTTTAGTCGGTTCGAGTCCGACACTACCTCCACTGTCTCACACCCTGTGAGATAGTGGAGGTGTCCGTGGGGATTTCCCACTCCTGCCAAAAAAAAAAAAAAAAAAAAAAAAAAAAAAAAAAAAAAAAAAAAACCTAACCTAACCTAACCTAACCTAACCTAACCGTGAATATTTTCGGTTCTAGACGTGCGATTTTGAAGCTGTTTTCAGCATTTTTAGACATAACTAGGCGTCCGCCGACGTCCTGACGATATTGCACTCACCGAACTACCCCTATAAAAAAGTTTCCTACAAACCCTTTTTTTTTTTTTTTTTTTTTTTGGAGGGTGAGAAATCATCAAATGACTCCTCCCGCTCTGGGCAGAGCGGAAGGGAGTGTCAGACTCTTACTGACTAAAAAACACCCATGTTCCTTCATTGGCCCTTTATGTTCCAGGGCCGCGGTATCTCTTTCGAACAGTCCCGCAGCCCTGGCAGGCACCGGCCCTTGCGGGCCCCTCCCGTATGCTGACAACTCTTTGAGGCGCGCGTGGAACACGAACGCGCCGTCGACACGGCCTGCCCGTCGTCATACGACGGACGGACGGCGAGCTAGCCCATTACTCGCCGTCCACAGGCCCGCGCCTACGGTGGCCGAGAGCCATCACGGCGTGGCCCCCGACGCCCGGTGCTTCTCCCGCGGCGGCTGGGACGTGAGGAGGTTCTCTCCCTCTCACGTTCCGCCGCCTCCTTCGCTAGCATGACTGCTTCGCAGAAGGAGGCGACGGCTTCCCATTCCCTCTCGCCCCGGACCATGGCTTGAACCAGGGCCGGACGCGAGAGGTCGCCGCCGCCAATCGCCGCTACGAGGACACGGCGGTGCTCCGCCCAAGCAGAGCAGACCTCCACGGTGTGCTCCACCGTGTCCTCCGGTCGATCCTCGCAATTGTAGCATCCGGGCGTTTCCTCCCGCCCGATTCGGTACAGGTACCTCCCGAAACATCCATGTCCGGTGAGGACCTGCGTCAGGCGGAAGGTGAGGGCGCCGTGGCGCCTCTCAAGCCACTCCTCAAAGAGGGGACTTACCGCCACTATCGTGGCGTGCCCTGAACGGGGTTGCGATAGTCGCTCTCTCCATGTCGCCATGAGATCACGGCGGAGGTCTGTCCGCCGCGCGACAATATGCCGCGGCAGCGGAGTTACCCCCCGGCTCTGTACCTCCGCGCGCCACTCGTGCAGGCGCGCGAGGACTATGGCCTCCAGATCCCATGGCGGCAATCCGGCAAGGAGGCTCGCCGCCTCGCGGGAGATCGTGCGGTACCCACGGATCAGCCTTACGGCTACCACCTTTTGGGGCGCGTTCAGGTAGTGCTTTGCACGCAACCTCAACGAACGCGCCCACACCGGGGCCCCGTAAAGGGCCATGGACCGCAAGATCCCCGCATAGAGCCTCCGGCAGGAGGCGTTTGGCCCCCCCAGGTTGGGCAGGAGCCGCTTGAAAGCAGCCCCGGCCTTTTCCAGTCTGGGAGCCAAACGTCGGAAATGCTCAACGAAGTTCCATCGGCTGTCGAGGACGAGTCCGAGGTACCTCAACGTCGACTCGACGCCGACGGGAACCCCTCCTACCGTGAGTATGGATCCCGACGGTGGCGCGCTCCGAGGCCCATGAAAGCACATGGCCTCGGACTTGTGCAATGCCACCTCGAGACCCAATTGCCGGATCCTCTCAACGACTATCGCAACCCCGCGTGTCATCAATTCGGCCGCCGCCTCGTGCGACCTCCCCTGCGCCAGCACCAGCGTGTCGTCAGCGTAGCAGACTACGCTGACGCCGCTAGGGAGGTCGGCACGCAGCACATAGTCGTAGCCGATGTTCCACAAGGGCGGCCCCAGAACCGATCCCTGTGGAACACCGCACGACATCTCTCGCCGGTTCCATTCTCCGCTGTGACCAGGATAGATGACGGACCTGTCCGTCAAGTAGTCCCCGACCACACGACGAAGGTAGGTCGGCACCCGGTGATACCGGAGTGCCTCCCTAATGCAGCTCCAGGGCATGGAGTTGAAGGCGTTGGCGATGTCGAGAGACACCGCCAAGACGACCCCACCCCTGGACACCGCATCCCCCGTCGTGAGGGCTCTCACGCGCATGATGGCGTCCACCGTCGAGCGCCCCTTGCGGAAACCAAACTGGTTGTCCGCAAGATCCGGCCCAATCCCCGCAAGGTGCCCGGCGAGGCGGTTTGCAATTACTCTTTCGAAGAGCTTGCCCACCTCGTCGAGCAACACAATGGGCCGGTATGCGGACGGAGAGTCCGCAGGGCGCCCCGGCTTCCGGATGAGGACCAGCTTCCCTGTCTTCCAACGAAGCGGGAACTGGCCTCTCTCCAAGCATGCGCTTAGGAGCCCCTCCAGTCGGGGCCCGAGAGCCTGCAAGGCCAGGACCCAGGCTTTGCCAGGTAAGCCATCGGGTCCCGGGGCGGTATTCCTGGCCTTAAGCCGGTTTACCGCCACTCTCAGGTCTACCCCAGTCACCTCCGGAGTGTCGTCATCGTCATCGTGGTCCGCTTCCGGCACCGCAAGCGGCGGAGCCATAGGCGGGGGAGGATGTTCCCCTCGCGAAGGGAACAGAGCGCTCACCACGTCCTCCACGAGCTGCGGCCGGAGACTCTGCGTCAGCGGGGGGGCCCAGGTGCGGAGTTTGTTCCGCACCATCTGGTAAGGGCGCCCCCACGGATCTCTGTCGAGAGTCTCCAGCATCTCCTCGCGGGCCAAATCCTTGGCCCGCTGGACAGCCTCTTGGAGGGCGGTCTTCGCTGCTCTGTACCCCTCGTACAGCTCCGCCTCAATGGCTGCCGCATCCGCAGGACGGATGCGGAGCCTGCGATGCCTGGCGTACAGGTGCCGCGCGGCGACGCACGCCTCGCGCAGAGACGTCAGCTCTGGCGACCACCAGTGCACCTGACGCCGGGCGCTTCCTGGCCGAACTCGGGGCATTGCCACGTCACATATCTCGGACATGGCCTCCTGGAACCACCCCGCCTCGCTGTTGACATCGGCAGGCCTGCCCGGTGGTGTCACCCAGGCCTGCACGATCGAGGCTTCCAGGAGGAGCTCCCGGTCCAGCTGCTTCAGCGCCCATCGCGGACCACTCGGGGCCTGTTGGACCGGCGCGCTTGAGGGGGCAGAGACATCGAACCGGATATACCGGTGGTCGGAATAGGTCTCCACCTCCTCCATTACGCGCCAGTCAAGCACACGCGGTGACAGAGCGGGGCTAGCGAACGATATGTCCACCACCGACTCGCCCCGCATCCGCACACACGTGGGGACAGAACCCCGATTTAGGACGACCAGGCCTGCCTCCAGAGCCCAGTCCTCCACCATCCTTCCCCGCACGTCCGTGCAACGAGAACCCCAAGCCAAGTTCTTGGCGTTGAAGTCCCCGAGCACAAGCACGGGGAGGGAATGGCCTCCGATGACGACACTCAACTCCATGAGGGAGTTGTGGAACTCGGCGAGAGTTCGGCTCGGAGAGAAGTAGACTCCCGCTACGACAATCTCCCCGAACCGGGCTGCTACGCACCCCTGACCCTTCCTGACACTCTCAAGGGTCGGGGTACCGGCGGCGGCCGACGAAATTATGGTCACTGAGCCGCTTAGGTCCTCCACCCAGTCTTCCCTGGGTGGGACAAAGTACGGCTCAGCGACCACGGCGACATTGATCGACCACTGCGCCATGCTCTGGAGCAACAGATCCTGAGCGCAGGCGCAGTGGTTGATGTTCGCCTGGAGGAGGCGTAATGGGGCCACTATTGGCACTCCATTTCAGCCCCCTCCCGGGCCCCCTGTGAGGGCCCCGCTGCGGGAGTTGCAGCAGTGGCGGCAGCGGCGGTGGCAGCGGCGGCGGCGACGGTGGCGGCGGCTGCGGCGGTGGCGACGGTGGGGGTGGTGGTGGCAACGGCGGAGGGCCTCCGCCTTCCCCTGCCCCTGGTCCTGGTGGGTTGGGCGCAGGCCTTGCTCCCAGCCCGGTGGTCGGCGGGCTTGCCAGCCGCCGCACATGCAGCGCAGTGCGGCGTGGCGGAGCAAGCCGCGGCCATGTGACCGGGCTGACTGCATCGGAAGCACAGGCGGCTGCGGTCCACCTCCGAGGTGCACTTCACTGACACGTGGTGCCCCACGTGGCAGCGGAAGCACCTCAGAGGTCTGGGCTCCAGCAGCTTCACCTGCGCTGAGACCCACCCCACCAGGAGCCTTCGGCCCTCCACTATTTTTCTAGCCGCCGTCACAGGGCAGCTAACCATGGTGGTCCGCATGCCCGTCTGGTCCGGACGTAAGGTGCCCGCCTTGACGTGCTCGGCAGGGCACCCACCGGTCCTGGTGACGGCGGCCACCACCTCCTCCTCGGTGACCGAGTCGTCCAGACCCAGGATGCGCAGGTCTGCGCACTTAACGGGCCTGGACACTCGGACCTCGTCCGCATTCAGGGACGCTCTGAGCTTTTCAGCCAGAGCGTCAGCGGACGAGCCACTGGTCTCGCCGGGGACCTCCAGCACTCGCGCCCCTGTCGCGGTGACTTTCAGCCGGAGTCCCCCGGTGATCCCCAGCTCCCCGAGGTTCACCGTCGCCTTCGCCTTTGCGAGCACGTCGCGGTAGGACACGCCCTTCTTTTCCGCGTCCGGCTGTAGTGTGATCACTACAGCTGCGGTCTTCGGGGCGCGGAGCCTAGCCGCGACGCTTCTCGCCTTCTGCTGGCGCTTCCGCTCAGCTTGCCTCGCCTTTTTGGCCGCTTTCTTCCCCCTCTTCTTTTCCCCGACCACCTGCCACCCGGCTTCGGCCGCGGCTGGCTTAGGGGGCGGAGGGGGGGGGAGCGGCCGCTGCTGCTGCCGCTGCGGCTGCGGCTGCGGCGGCGGCTGGCCCGCCGCTGGCGCTGGCGTTTTCGCGGGCTTTGCCGCCGCCTTGCCCCTCTTCTGGGCCACCGCCTTCTTGGCCGGCGCCGGTTTCGCCGGAGCCGGCTTTTTGGGGGGGGCCACCGCAGCCCTGCCGGAGGGCTGGCTGGACGGCCCAGATCCGGAGGCGGCGGCCACGGCAGCATATGAGGCCGCCCTTGGGCCCGGGGCGGCCTTGTTTGCCGCAAGGGGGGGGCGCAGGACAATGCCCTCCAGCACGGAAAACCGTGCCTGGAAGGCAGCCAGCTCCTGTCGAACCAGGTTCAGAACCTGGTTCTCCACCGACACGGTCTGGCTGGGTCGCTGCTGGCCCCCCTTTTGGGGCGCCTCGCGGGAGCCGGGTGCGCGCAGACTGGCCAGGTCTGCTCGGAGCTCCCCATTCTCCTTTTGGAGATGCTCCGTCGCGGCCGTCAGGCGGGCGACCTCCGCCCGCAGTTTGGCCACTTCGCCAGGCGGAGGCCTCGCATAGGCGGCCTCTGCTGCCGCCAGAATGGAGGCGGAAGCCGCCGGTATGGCCCCAAATTTGGTGGAGGGCTTCACCTTGTGGGCCACCACCCTCAAAGCGGCCTCCACCTCCGCCGCAAACCTGGACTTACGCTCCGCATCGGAGCCGCCAGCTGCACCCGCCTCGTCACCAGAGGTAACCGAATTGGCCACCCCGTGACCGGCCACCTCCGGGGGACGCCCCTCCTCCGCGAGCCGCGCCGCGTTTTGGGCCGCTGAGCGACCCCGCCCCTTGCCCCGGATCCCACCACGCTTGCTGGTGGGGATCTTCCGGGCCGAGGCCAGCTCGCCCTCGGAGGACGACCCCTGGTCGCCCTCCGGCCAGGACCGCTTGCGGAAGAACTTAGAGTTCTCCGCAGCAGTCCCGGTCCTCTCGCGCCGGGAGCTCTCTGAGCCTCCCGCGCTCACATCGCTGGATGCGGCGTCGGCCTCCGACCCCGCATCCCTCCTCTCCTCACCATTGCCTTCGGCAATACTTTGTTTTGGGTTGTTTTTATTTGTTTCCATACTGTTCCCACGAGTATGGGGGATCTAAAAAGTCCATCTGGGGTACCCCCTGTACCCAGATAAGCCTGCGGATTTTAACCCATAACCCGCCAGAGGGTCGGCTGGTACTCTGGCGGGGGGACGCACTAGCGACTGATCTACCCGTCAGCCATACATCCCCTCGCGGTGCGGCGCCGCTTGGGATTCGGGGTAACTTTTTATAGAGGTTTTCTACCTCGCGGTCCGGGCGGCCAAGCCAAGACCCTCGGTCCCTATCGAAGCCGCGAGACGTGATCCACGACACTCCGATGATGGGATTACGATATACGACGGGGACAGTGAAGGACGCAGTCCTTCACTGTCTGCCCGGCGGCAGGGTTAGTGCACACCGAGCCCGCCCTTGCTCCTCCACTGCGCCCTCTGCGTTTCAGAGGGACGCGCGGAGAACCGCCCCCTTGGTCCAACTGGACCCCACCGTGTCAGAATATTGGCCACGACAGTAACATTCCCCGAGGAATAAGAATTTCTTCCCATTCCTAGGGGAAGGATACTGCCGCGCCCAGGGTGCACCGTCCACAGCAGCTGCTGTTCCCTCCAGACGTATCGAGAGGGACCGGCAGCCACTGGGCCCACGAGGAGGTTTTCTGACCAAGCACCCCTTCCTACAAACCCTTAGAAATTTTCGAAATTTTCAGATACGATCATCAAAATTTAGTGTTTTTTCCAAATTTTTATTCAAAATAACATTAGATTATAGTTGCAATAGTACTCACCCTTCATCCCTGTGTTCTGGTCCGCGTTCCGTGAGCCGGCGCCCGGGTTGGAGGTTGAAACCCTAAATTTTTTGGTTCAAAAACTGGTTTTTTGACCAAAACTCAAAAATTTTATTCGGCACCCACCCTGTTTTATTTCGTAATTAGCTAGCCCGCGACGAGCCGCTTCTTTTGAGACCTCGCTCGCCCGCCTAGCTCAAATAAAACTTGTAATTTTTTAAAAAATAGTTTTTTCTCTTAGTTTCTGTATGTACCCAAATCCACCTTAGGAACATAGCTTTTAGCAAAAACGTGAATATTTTCGGTTCTAGACGTGCGATTTTGAAGCTGTTTTCAGCATTTTTAGACATAACTAGGCGTCCGCCGACGTCCTGACGATATTGCACTCACCGAACTACCCCTATAAAAAAGTTTCCTACAAACCCTTAGAAATTTTCGAAATTTTCAGATACGATCATCAAAATTTAGTGTTTTTTCCAAATTTTTATTCAAAATAACATTAGATTATAGTTGCAATAGTACTCACCCTTCATCCCTGTGTTCTGGTCCGCGTTCCGTGAGCCGGCGCCCGGGTTGGAGGTTGAAACCCTAAATTTTTTGGTTCAAAAACTGGTTTTTTGACCAAAACTCAAAAATTTTATTCGGCACCCACCCTGTTTTATTTCGTAATTAGCTAGCCCGCGACGAGCCGCTTCTTTTGAGACCTCGCTCGCCCGCCTAGCTCAAATAAAACTTGTAATTTTTTAAAAAATAGTTTTTTCTCTTAGTTTCTGTATGTACCCAAATCCACCTTAGGAACATAGCTTTTAGCAAAAACGTGAATATTTTCGGTTCTAGACGTGCGATTTTGAAGCTGTTTTCAGCATTTTTAGACATAACTAGGCGTCCGCCGACGTCCTGACGATATTGCACTCACCGAACTACCCCTATAAAAAAGTTTCCTACAAACCCTTAGAAATTTTCGAAATTTTCAGATACGATCATCAAAATTTAGTGTTTTTTCCAAATTTTTATTCAAAATAACATTAGATTATAGTTGCAATAGTACTCACCCTTCATCCCTGTGTTCTGGTCCGCGTTCCGTGAGCCGGCGCCCGGGTTGGAGGTTGAAACCCTAAATTTTTTGGTTCAAAAACTGGTTTTTTGACCAAAACTCAAAAATTTTATTCGGCACCCACCCTGTTTTATTTCGTAATTAGCTAGCCCGCGACGAGCCGCTTCTTTTGAGACCTCGCTCGCCCGCCTAGCTCAAATAAAACTTGTAATTTTTTAAAAAATAGTTTTTTCTCTTAGTTTCTGTATGTACCCAAATCCACCTTAGGAACATAGCTTTTAGCAAAAACGTGAATATTTTCGGTTCTAGACGTGCGATTTTGAAGCTGTTTTCAGCATTTTTAGACATAACTAGGCGTCCGCCGACGTCCTGACGATATTGCACTCACCGAACTACCCCTATAAAAAAGTTTCCTACAAACCCTTAGAAATTTTCGAAATTTTCAGATACGATCATCAAAATTTAGTGTTTTTTCCAAATTTTTATTCAAAATAACATTAGATTATAGTTGCAATAGTACTCACCCTTCATCCCTGTGTTCTGGTCCGCGTTCCGTGAGCCGGCGCCCGGGTTGGAGGTTGAAACCCTAAATTTTTTGGTTCAAAAACTGGTTTTTTGACCAAAACTCAAAAATTTTATTCGGCACCCACCCTGTTTTATTTCGTAATTAGCTAGCCCGCGACGAGCCGCTTCTTTTGAGACCTCGCTCGCCCGCCTAGCTCAAATAAAACTTGTAATTTTTTAAAAAATAGTTTTTTCTCTTAGTTTCTGTATGTACCCAAATCCACCTTAGGAACATAGCTTTTAGCAAAAACGTGAATATTTTCGGTTCTAGACGTGCGATTTTGAAGCTGTTTTCAGCATTTTTAGACATAACTAGGCGTCCGCCGACGTCCTGACGATATTGCACTCACCGAACTACCCCTATAAAAAAGTTTCCTACAAACCCTTAGAAATTTTCGAAATTTTCAGATACGATCATCAAAATTTAGTGTTTTTTCCAAATTTTTATTCAAAATAACATTAGATTATAGTTGCAATAGTACTCACCCTTCATCCCTGTGTTCTGGTCCGCGTTCCGTGAGCCGGCGCCCGGGTTGGAGGTTGAAACCCTAAATTTTTTGGTTCAAAAACTGGTTTTTTGACCAAAACTCAAAAATTTTATTCGGCACCCACCCTGTTTTATTTCGTAATTAGCTAGCCCGCGACGAGCCGCTTCTTTTGAGACCTCGCTCGCCCGCCTAGCTCAAATAAAACTTGTAATTTTTTAAAAAATAGTTTTTTCTCTTAGTTTCTGTATGTACCCAAATCCACCTTAGGAACATAGCTTTTAGCAAAAACGTGAATATTTTCGGTTCTAGACGTGCGATTTTGAAGCTGTTTTCAGCATTTTTAGACATAACTAGGCGTCCGCCGACGTCCTGACGATATTGCACTCACCGAACTACCCCTATAAAAAAGTTTCCTACAAACCCTTAGAAATTTTCGAAATTTTCAGATACGATCATCAAAATTTAGTGTTTTTTCCAAATTTTTATTCAAAATAACATTAGATTATAGTTGCAATAGTACTCACCCTTCATCCCTGTGTTCTGGTCCGCGTTCCGTGAGCCGGCGCCCGGGTTGGAGGTTGAAACCCTAAATTTTTTGGTTCAAAAACTGGTTTTTTGACCAAAACTCAAAAATTTTATTCGGCACCCACCCTGTTTTATTTCGTAATTAGCTAGCCCGCGACGAGCCGCTTCTTTTGAGACCTCGCTCGCCCGCCTAGCTCAAATAAAACTTGTAATTTTTTAAAAAATAGTTTTTTCTCTTAGTTTCTGTATGTACCCAAATCCACCTTAGGAACATAGCTTTTAGCAAAAACGTGAATATTTTCGGTTCTAGACGTGCGATTTTGAAGTTGTTTTCAGCATTTTTAGACATAACTAGGCGTCCGCCGACGTCCTGACGATATTGCACTCACCGAACTACCCCTATAAAAAAGTTTCCTACAAACCCTTAGAAATTTTCGAAATTTTCAGATACGATCATCAAAATTTAGTGTTTTTTCCAAATTTTTATTCAAAATAACATTAGATTATAGTTGCAATAGTACTCACCCTTCATCCCTGTGTTCTGGTCCGCGTTCCGTGAGCCGGCGCCCGGGTTGGAGGTTGAAACCCTAAATTTTTTGGTTCAAAAACTGGTTTTTTGACCAAAACTCAAAAATTTTATTCGGCACCCACCCTGTTTTATTTCGTAATTAGCTAGCCCGCGACGAGCCGCTTCTTTTGAGACCTCGCTCGCCCGCCTAGCTCAAATAAAACTTGTAATTTTTTAAAAAATAGTTTTTTCTCTTAGTTTCTGTATGTACCCAAATCCACCTTAGGAACATAGCTTTTAGCAAAAACGTGAATATTTTCGGTTCTAGACGTGCGATTTTGAAGCTGTTTTCAGCATTTTTAGACATAACTAGGCGTCCGCCGACGTCCTGACGATATTGCACTCACCGAACTACCCCTATAAAAAAGTTTCCTACAAACCCTTAGAAATTTTCGAAATTTTCAGATACGATCATCAAAATTTAGTGTTTTTTCCAAATTTTTATTCAAAATAACATTAGATTATAGTTGCAATAGTACTCACCCTTCATCCCTGTGTTCTGGTCCGCGTTCCGTGAGCCGGCGCCCGGGTTGGAGGTTGAAACCCTAAATTTTTTGGTTCAAAAACTGGTTTTTTGACCAAAACTCAAAAATTTTATTCGGCACCCACCCTGTTTTATTTCGTAATTAGCTAGCCCGCGACGAGCCGCTTCTTTTGAGACCTCGCTCGCCCGCCTAGCTCAAATAAAACTTGTAATTTTTTAAAAAATAGTTTTTTCTCTTAGTTTCTGTATGTACCCAAATCCACCTTAGGAACATAGCTTTTAGCAAAAACGTGAATATTTTCGGTTCTAGACGTGCGATTTTGAAGCTGTTTTCAGCATTTTTAGACATAACTAGGCGTCCGCCGACGTCCTGACGATATTGCACTCACCGAACTACCCCTATAAAAAAGTTTCCTACAAACCCTTAGAAATTTTCGAAATTTTCAGATACGATCATCAAAATTTAGTGTTTTTTCCAAATTTTTATTCAAAATAACATTAGATTATAGTTGCAATAGTACTCACCCTTCATCCCTGTGTTCTGGTCCGCGTTCCGTGAGCCGGCGCCCGGGTTGGAGGTTGAAACCCTAAATTTTTTGGTTCAAAAACTGGTTTTTTGACCAAAACTCAAAAATTTTATTCGGCACCCACCCTGTTTTATTTCGTAATTAGCTAGCCCGCGACGAGCCGCTTCTTTTGAGACCTCGCTCGCCCGCCTAGCTCAAATAAAACTTGTAATTTTTTAAAAAATAGTTTTTTCTCTTAGTTTCTGTATGTACCCAAATCCACCTTAGGAACATAGCTTTTAGCAAAAACGTGAATATTTTCGGTTCTAGACGTGCGATTTTGAAGCTGTTTTCAGCATTTTTAGACATAACTAGGCGTCCGCCGACGTCCTGACGATATTGCACTCACCGAACTACCCCTATAAAAAAGTTTCCTACAAACCCTTAGAAATTTTCGAAATTTTCAGATACGATCATCAAAATTTAGTGTTTTTTCCAAATTTTTATTCAAAATAACATTAGATTATAGTTGCAATAGTACTCACCCTTCATCCCTGTGTTCTGGTCCGCGTTCCGTGAGCCGGCGCCCGGGTTGGAGGTTGAAACCCTAAATTTTTTGGTTCAAAAACTGGTTTTTTGACCAAAACTCAAAAATTTTATTCGGCACCCACCCTGTTTTATTTCGTAATTAGCTAGCCCGCGACGAGCCGCTTCTTTTGAGACCTCGCTCGCCCGCCTAGCTCAAATAAAACTTGTAATTTTTTAAAAAATAGTTTTTTCTCTTAGTTTCTGTATGTACCCAAATCCACCTTAGGAACATAGCTTTTAGCAAAAACGTGAATATTTTCGGTTCTAGACGTGCGATTTTGAAGCTGTTTTCAGCATTTTTAGACATAACTAGGCGTCCGCCGACGTCCTGACGATATTGCACTCACCGAACTACCCCTATAAAAAAGTTTCCTACAAACCCTTAGAAATTTTCGAAATTTTCAGATACGATCATCAAAATTTAGTGTTTTTTCCAAATTTTTATTCAAAATAACATTAGATTATAGTTGCAATAGTACTCACCCTTCATCCCTGTGTTCTGGTCCGCGTTCCGTGAGCCGGCGCCCGGGTTGGAGGTTGAAACCCTAAATTTTTTGGTTCAAAAACTGGTTTTTTGACCAAAACTCAAAAATTTTATTCGGCACCCACCCTGTTTTATTTCGTAATTAGCTAGCCCGCGACGAGCCGCTTCTTTTGAGACCTCGCTCGCCCGCCTAGCTCAAATAAAACTTGTAATTTTTTAAAAAATAGTTTTTTCTCTTAGTTTCTGTATGTACCCAAATCCACCTTAGGAACATAGCTTTTAGCAAAAACGTGAATATTTTCGGTTCTAGACGTGCGATTTTGAAGCTGTTTTCAGCATTTTTAGACATAACTAGGCGTCCGCCGACGTCCTGACGATATTGCACTCACCGAACTACCCCTATAAAAAAGTTTCCTACAAACCCTTAGAAATTTTCGAAATTTTCAGATACGATCATCAAAATTTAGTGTTTTTTCCAAATTTTTATTCAAAATAACATTAGATTATAGTTGCAATAGTACTCACCCTTCATCCCTGTGTTCTGGTCCGCGTTCCGTGAGCCGGCGCCCGGGTTGGAGGTTGAAACCCTAAATTTTTTGGTTCAAAAACTGGTTTTTTGACCAAAACTCAAAAATTTTATTCGGCACCCACCCTGTTTTATTTCGTAATTAGCTAGCCCGCGACGAGCCGCTTCTTTTGAGACCTCGCTCGCCCGCCTAGCTCAAATAAAACTTGTAATTTTTTAAAAAATAGTTTTTTCTCTTAGTTTCTGTATGTACCCAAATCCACCTTAGGAACATAGCTTTTAGCAAAAACGTGAATATTTTCGGTTCTAGACGTGCGATTTTGAAGTTGTTTTCAGCATTTTTAGACATAACTAGGCGTCCGCCGACGTCCTGACGATATTGCACTCACCGAACTACCCCTATAAAAAAGTTTCCTACAAACCCTTAGAAATTTTCGAAATTTTCAGATACGATCATCAAAATTTAGTGTTTTTTCCAAATTTTTATTCAAAATAACATTAGATTATAGTTGCAATAGTACTCACCCTTCATCCCTGTGTTCTGGTCCGCGTTCCGTGAGCCGGCGCCCGGGTTGGAGGTTGAAACCCTAAATTTTTTGGTTCAAAAACTGGTTTTTTGACCAAAACTCAAAAATTTTATTCGGCACCCACCCTGTTTTATTTCGTAATTAGCTAGCCCGCGACGAGCCGCTTCTTTTGAGACCTCGCTCGCCCGCCTAGCTCAAATAAAACTTGTAATTTTTTAAAAAATAGTTTTTTCTCTTAGTTTCTGTATGTACCCAAATCCACCTTAGGAACATAGCTTTTAGCAAAAACGTGAATATTTTCGGTTCTAGACGTGCGATTTTGAAGCTGTTTTCAGCATTTTTAGACATAACTAGGCGTCCGCCGACGTCCTGACGATATTGCACTCACCGAACTACCCCTATAAAAAAGTTTCCTACAAACCCTTAGAAATTTTCGAAATTTTCAGATACGATCATCAAAATTTAGTGTTTTTTCCAAATTTTTATTCAAAATAACATTAGATTATAGTTGCAATAGTACTCACCCTTCATCCCTGTGTTCTGGTCCGCGTTCCGTGAGCCGGCGCCCGGGTTGGAGGTTGAAACCCTAAATTTTTTGGTTCAAAAACTGGTTTTTTGACCAAAACTCAAAAATTTTATTCGGCACCCACCCTGTTTTATTTCGTAATTAGCTAGCCCGCGACGAGCCGCTTCTTTTGAGACCTCGCTCGCCCGCCTAGCTCAAATAAAACTTGTAATTTTTTAAAAAATAGTTTTTTCTCTTAGTTTCTGTATGTACCCAAATCCACCTTAGGAACATAGCTTTTAGCAAAAACGTGAATATTTTCGGTTCTAGACGTGCGATTTTGAAGTTGTTTTCAGCATTTTTAGACATAACTAGGCGTCCGCCGACGTCCTGACGATATTGCACTCACCGAACTACCCCTATAAAAAAGTTTCCTACAAACCCTTAGAAATTTTCGAAATTTTCAGATACGATCATCAAAATTTAGTGTTTTTTCCAAATTTTTATTCAAAATAACATTAGATTATAGTTGCAATAGTACTCACCCTTCATCCCTGTGTTCTGGTCCGCGTTCCGTGAGCCGGCGCCCGGGTTGGAGGTTGAAACCCTAAATTTTTTGGTTCAAAAACTGGTTTTTTGACCAAAACTCAAAAATTTTATTCGGCACCCACCCTGTTTTATTTCGTAATTAGCTAGCCCGCGACGAGCCGCTTCTTTTGAGACCTCGCTCGCCCGCCTAGCTCAAAAAAACTTGTAATTTTTTAAAAAATAGTTTTTTCTCTTAGTTTCTGTATGTACCCAAATCCACCTTAGGAACATAGCTTTTAGCAAAAACGTGAATATTTTCGGTTCTAGACGTGCGATTTTGAAGCTGTTTTCAGCATTTTTAGACATAACTAGGCGTCCGCCGACGTCCTGACGATATTGCACTCACCGAACTACCCCTATAAAAAAGTTTCCTACAAACCCTTAGAAATTTTCGAAATTTTCAGATACGATCATCAAAATTTAGTGTTTTTTCCAAATTTTTATTCAAAATAACATTAGATTATAGTTGCAATAGTACTCACCCTTCATCCCTGTGTTCTGGTCCGCGTTCCGTGAGCCGGCGCCCGGGTTGGAGGTTGAAACCCTAAATTTTTTGGTTCAAAAACTGGTTTTTTGACCAAAACTCAAAAATTTTATTCGGCACCCACCCTGTTTTATTTCGTAATTAGCTAGCCCGCGACGAGCCGCTTCTTTTGAGACCTCGCTCGCCCGCCTAGCTCAAATAAAACTTGTAATTTTTTAAAAAATAGTTTTTTCTCTTAGTTTCTGTATGTACCCAAATCCACCTTAGGAACATAGCTTTTAGCAAAAACGTGAATATTTTCGGTTCTAGACGTGCGATTTTGAAGCTGTTTTCAGCATTTTTAGACATAACTAGGCGTCCGCCGACGTCCTGACGATATTGCACTCACCGAACTACCCCTATAAAAAAGTTTCCTACAAACCCTTAGAAATTTTCGAAATTTTCAGATACGATCATCAAAATTTAGTGTTTTTTCCAAATTTTTATTCAAAATAACATTAGATTATAGTTGCAATAGTACTCACCCTTCATCCCTGTGTTCTGGTCCGCGTTCCGTGAGCCGGCGCCCGGGTTGGAGGTTGAAACCCTAAATTTTTTGGTTCAAAAACTGGTTTTTTGACCAAAACTCAAAAATTTTATTCGGCACCCACCCTGTTTTATTTCGTAATTAGCTAGCCCGCGACGAGCCGCTTCTTTTGAGACCTCGCTCGCCCGCCTAGCTCAAATAAAACTTGTAATTTTTTAAAAAATAGTTTTTTCTCTTAGTTTCTGTATGTACCCAAATCCACCTTAGGAACATAGCTTTTAGCAAAAACGTGAATATTTTCGGTTCTAGACGTGCGATTTTGAAGCTGTTTTCAGCATTTTTAGACATAACTAGGCGTCCGCCGACGTCCTGACGATATTGCACTCACCGAACTACCCCTATAAAAAAGTTTCCTACAAACCCTTAGAAATTTTCGAAATTTTCAGATACGATCATCAAAATTTAGTGTTTTTTCCAAATTTTTATTCAAAATAACATTAGATTATAGTTGCAATAGTACTCACCCTTCATCCCTGTGTTCTGGTCCGCGTTCCGTGAGCCGGCGCCCGGGTTGGAGGTTGAAACCCTAAATTTTTTGGTTCAAAAACTGGTTTTTTGACCAAAACTCAAAAATTTTATTCGGCACCCACCCTGTTTTATTTCGTAATTAGCTAGCCCGCGACGAGCCGCTTCTTTTGAGACCTCGCTCGCCCGCCTAGCTCAAATAAAACTTGTAATTTTTTAAAAAATAGTTTTTTCTCTTAGTTTCTGTATGTACCCAAATCCACCTTAGGAACATAGCTTTTAGCAAAAACGTGAATATTTTCGGTTCTAGACGTGCGATTTTGAAGCTGTTTTCAGCATTTTTAGACATAACTAGGCGTCCGCCGACGTCCTGACGATATTGCACTCACCGAACTACCCCTATAAAAAAGTTTCCTACAAACCCTTAGAAATTTTCGAAATTTTCAGATACGATCATCAAAATTTAGTGTTTTTTCCAAATTTTTATTCAAAATAACATTAGATTATAGTTGCAATAGTACTCACCCTTCATCCCTGTGTTCTGGTCCGCGTTCCGTGAGCCGGCGCCCGGGTTGGAGGTTGAAACCCTAAATTTTTTGGTTCAAAAACTGGTTTTTTGACCAAAACTCAAAAATTTTATTCGGCACCCACCCTGTTTTATTTCGTAATTAGCTAGCCCGCGACGAGCCGCTTCTTTTGAGACCTCGCTCGCCCGCCTAGCTCAAATAAAACTTGTAATTTTTTAAAAAATAGTTTTTTCTCTTAGTTTCTGTATGTACCCAAATCCACCTTAGGAACATAGCTTTTAGCAAAAACGTGAATATTTTCGGTTCTAGACGTGCGATTTTGAAGCTGTTTTCAGCATTTTTAGACATAACTAGGCGTCCGCCGACGTCCTGACGATATTGCACTCACCGAACTACCCCTATAAAAAAGTTTCCTACAAACCCTTAGAAATTTTCGAAATTTTCAGATACGATCATCAAAATTTAGTGTTTTTTCCAAATTTTTATTCAAAATAACATTAGATTATAGTTGCAATAGTACTCACCCTTCATCCCTGTGTTCTGGTCCGCGTTCCGTGAGCCGGCGCCCGGGTTGGAGGTTGAAACCCTAAATTTTTTGGTTCAAAAACTGGTTTTTTGACCAAAACTCAAAAATTTTATTCGGCACCCACCCTGTTTTATTTCGTAATTAGCTAGCCCGCGACGAGCCGCTTCTTTTGAGACCTCGCTCGCCCGCCTAGCTCAAATAAAACTTGTAATTTTTTAAAAAATAGTTTTTTCTCTTAGTTTCTGTATGTACCCAAATCCACCTTAGGAACATAGCTTTTAGCAAAAACGTGAATATTTTCGGTTCTAGACGTGCGATTTTGAAGCTGTTTTCAGCATTTTTAGACATAACTAGGCGTCCGCCGACGTCCTGACGATATTGCACTCACCGAACTACCCCTATAAAAAAGTTTCCTACAAACCCTTAGAAATTTTCGAAATTTTCAGATACGATCATCAAAATTTAGTGTTTTTTCCAAATTTTTATTCAAAATAACATTAGATTATAGTTGCAATAGTACTCACCCTTCATCCCTGTGTTCTGGTCCGCGTTCCGTGAGCCGGCGCCCGGGTTGGAGGTTGAAACCCTAAATTTTTTGGTTCAAAAACTGGTTTTTTGACCAAAACTCAAAAATTTTATTCGGCACCCACCCTGTTTTATTTCGTAATTAGCTAGCCCGCGACGAGCCGCTTCTTTTGAGACCTCGCTCGCCCGCCTAGCTCAAATAAAACTTGTAATTTTTTAAAAAATAGTTTTTTCTCTTAGTTTCTGTATGTACCCAAATCCACCTTAGGAACATAGCTTTTAGCAAAAACGTGAATATTTTCGGTTCTAGACGTGCGATTTTGAAGTTGTTTTCAGCATTTTTAGACATAACTAGGCGTCCGCCGACGTCCTGACGATATTGCACTCACCGAACTACCCCTATAAAAAAGTTTCCTACAAACCCTTAGAAATTTTCGAAATTTTCAGATACGATCATCAAAATTTAGTGTTTTTTCCAAATTTTTATTCAAAATAACATTAGATTATAGTTGCAATAGTACTCACCCTTCATCCCTGTGTTCTGGTCCGCGTTCCGTGAGCCGGCGCCCGGGTTGGAGGTTGAAACCCTAAATTTTTTGGTTCAAAAACTGGTTTTTTGACCAAAACTCAAAAATTTTATTCGGCACCCACCCTGTTTTATTTCGTAATTAGCTAGCCCGCGACGAGCCGCTTCTTTTGAGACCTCGCTCGCCCGCCTAGCTCAAATAAAACTTGTAATTTTTTAAAAAATAGTTTTTTCTCTTAGTTTCTGTATGTACCCAAATCCACCTTAGGAACATAGCTTTTAGCAAAAACGTGAATATTTTCGGTTCTAGACGTGCGATTTTGAAGCTGTTTTCAGCATTTTTAGACATAACTAGGCGTCCGCCGACGTCCTGACGATATTGCACTCACCGAACTACCCCTATAAAAAAGTTTCCTACAAACCCTTAGAAATTTTCGAAATTTTCAGATACGATCATCAAAATTTAGTGTTTTTTCCAAATTTTTATTCAAAATAACATTAGATTATAGTTGCAATAGTACTCACCCTTCATCCCTGTGTTCTGGTCCGCGTTCCGTGAGCCGGCGCCCGGGTTGGAGGTTGAAACCCTAAATTTTTTGGTTCAAAAACTGGTTTTTTGACCAAAACTCAAAAATTTTATTCGGCACCCACCCTGTTTTATTTCGTAATTAGCTAGCCCGCGACGAGCCGCTTCTTTTGAGACCTCGCTCGCCCGCCTAGCTCAAATAAAACTTGTAATTTTTTAAAAAATAGTTTTTTCTCTTAGTTTCTGTATGTACCCAAATCCACCTTAGGAACATAGCTTTTAGCAAAAACGTGAATATTTTCGGTTCTAGACGTGCGATTTTGAAGCTGTTTTCAGCATTTTTAGACATAACTAGGCGTCCGCCGACGTCCTGACGATATTGCACTCACCGAACTACCCCTATAAAAAAGTTTCCTACAAACCCTTAGAAATTTTCGAAATTTTCAGATACGATCATCAAAATTTAGTGTTTTTTCCAAATTTTTATTCAAAATAACATTAGATTATAGTTGCAATAGTACTCACCCTTCATCCCTGTGTTCTGGTCCGCGTTCCGTGAGCCGGCGCCCGGGTTGGAGGTTGAAACCCTAAATTTTTTGGTTCAAAAACTGGTTTTTTGACCAAAACTCAAAAATTTTATTCGGCACCCACCCTGTTTTATTCCGTAATTAGCTAGCCCGCGACGAGCCGCTTCTTTTGAGACCTCGCTCGCCCGCCTAGCTCAAATAAAACTTGTAATTTTTTAAAAAATAGTTTTTTCTCTTAGTTTCTGTATGTACCCAAATCCACCTTAGGAACATAGCTTTTAGCAAAAACGTGAATATTTTCGGTTCTAGACGTGCGATTTTGAAGCTGTTTTCAGCATTTTTAGACATAACTAGGCGTCCGCCGACGTCCTGACGATATTGCACTCACCGAACTACCCCTATAAAAAAGTTTCCTACAAACCCTTAGAAATTTTCGAAATTTTCAGATACGATCATCAAAATTTAGTGTTTTTTCCAAATTTTTATTCAAAATAACATTAGATTATAGTTGCAATAGTACTCACCCTTCATCCCTGTGTTCTGGTCCGCGTTCCGTGAGCCGGCGCCCGGGTTGGAGGTTGAAACCCTAAATTTTTTGGTTCAAAAACTGGTTTTTTGACCAAAACTCAAAAATTTTATTCGGCACCCACCCTGTTTTATTTCGTAATTAGCTAGCCCGCGACGAGCCGCTTCTTTTGAGACCTCGCTCGCCCGCCTAGCTCAAATAAAACTTGTAATTTTTTAAAAAATAGTTTTTTCTCTTAGTTTCTGTATGTACCCAAATCCACCTTAGGAACATAGCTTTTAGCAAAAACGTGAATATTTTCGGTTCTAGACGTGCGATTTTGAAGCTGTTTTCAGCATTTTTAGACATAACTAGGCGTCCGCCGACGTCCTGACGATATTGCACTCACCGAACTACCCCTATAAAAAAGTTTCCTACAAACCCTTAGAAATTTTCGAAATTTTCAGATACGATCATCAAAATTTAGTGTTTTTTCCAATTTCTCTTAGTTTCTGTATGTACCCAAATCCACCTTAGGAACATAGCTTTTAGCAAAAACGTGAATATTTTCGGTTCTAGACGTGCGATTTTGAAGCTGTTTTCAGCATTTTTAGACATAACTAGGCGTCCGCCGACGTCCTGACGATATTGCACTCACCGAACTACCCCTATAAAAAAGTTTCCTACAAACCCTTAGAAATTTTCGAAATTTTCAGATACGATCATCAAAATTTAGTGTTTTTTCCAAATTTTTATTCAAAATAACATTAGATTATAGTTGCAATAGTACTCACCCTTCATCCCTGTGTTCTGGTCCGCGTTCCGTGAGCCGGCGCCCGGGTTGGAGGTTGAAACCCTAAATTTTTTGGTTCAAAAACTGGTTTTTTGACCAAAACTCAAAAATTTTATTCGGCACCCACCCTGTTTTATTTCGTAATTAGCTAGCCCGCGACGAGCCGCTTCTTTTGAGACCTCGCTCGCCCGCCTAGCTCAAATAAAACTTGTAATTTTTTAAAAAATAGTTTTTTCTCTTAGTTTCTGTATGTACCCAAATCCACCTTAGGAACATAGCTTTTAGCAAAAACGTGAATATTTTCGGTTCTAGACGTGCGATTTTGAAGCTGTTTTCAGCATTTTTAGACATAACTAGGCGTCCGCCGACGTCCTGACGATATTGCACTCACCGAACTACCCCTATAAAAAAGTTTCCTACAAACCCTTAGAAATTTTCGAAATTTTCAGATACGATCATCAAAATTTAGTGTTTTTTCCAAATTTTTATTCAAAATAACATTAGATTATAGTTGCAATAGTACTCACCCTTCATCCCTGTGTTCTGGTCCGCGTTCCGTGAGCCGGCGCCCGGGTTGGAGGTTGAAACCCTAAATTTTTTGGTTCAAAAACTGGTTTTTTGACCAAAACTCAAAAATTTTATTCGGCACCCACCCTGTTTTATTCCGTAATTAGCTAGCCCGCGACGAGCCGCTTCTTTTGAGACCTCGCTCGCCCGCCTAGCTCAAATAAAACTTGTAATTTTTTAAAAAATAGTTTTTTCTCTTAGTTTCTGTATGTACCCAAATCCACCTTAGGAACATAGCTTTTAGCAAAAACGTGAATATTTTCGGTTCTAGACGTGCGATTTTGAAGCTGTTTTCAGCATTTTTAGACATAACTAGGCGTCCGCCGACGTCCTGACGATATTGCACTCACCGAACTACCCCTATAAAAAAGTTTCCTACAAACCCTTAGAAATTTTCGAAATTTTCAGATACGATCATCAAAATTTAGTGTTTTTTCCAAATTTTTATTCAAAATAACATTAGATTATAGTTGCAATAGTACTCACCCTTCATCCCTGTGTTCTGGTCCGCGTTCCGTGAGCCGGCGCCCGGGTTGGAGGTTGAAACCCTAAATTTTTTGGTTCAAAAACTGGTTTTTTGACCAAAACTCAAAAATTTTATTCGGCACCCACCCTGTTTTATTTCGTAATTAGCTAGCCCGCGACGAGCCGCTTCTTTTGAGACCTCGCTCGCCCGCCTAGCTCAAATAAAACTTGTAATTTTTTAAAAAATAGTTTTTTCTCTTAGTTTCTGTATGTACCCAAATCCACCTTAGGAACATAGCTTTTAGCAAAAACGTGAATATTTTCGGTTCTAGACGTGCGATTTTGAAGCTGTTTTCAGCATTTTTAGACATAACTAGGCGTCCGCCGACGTCCTGACGATATTGCACTCACCGAACTACCCCTATAAAAAAGTTTCCTACAAACCCTTAGAAATTTTCGAAATTTTCAGATACGATCATCAAAATTTAGTGTTTTTTCCAAATTTTTATTCAAAATAACATTAGATTATAGTTGCAATAGTACTCACCCTTCATCCCTGTGTTCTGGTCCGCGTTCCGTGAGCCGGCGCCCGGGTTGGAGGTTGAAACCCTAAATTTTTTGGTTCAAAAACTGGTTTTTTGACCAAAACTCAAAAATTTTATTCGGCACCCACCCTGTTTTATTTCGTAATTAGCTAGCCCGCGACGAGCCGCTTCTTTTGAGACCTCGCTCGCCCGCCTAGCTCAAATAAAACTTGTAATTTTTTAAAAAATAGTTTTTTCTCTTAGTTTCTGTATGTACCCAAATCCACCTTAGGAACATAGCTTTTAGCAAAAACGTGAATATTTTCGGTTCTAGACGTGCGATTTTGAAGCTGTTTTCAGCATTTTTAGACATAACTAGGCGTCCGCCGACGTCCTGACGATATTGCACTCACCGAACTACCCCTATAAAAAAGTTTCCTACAAACCCTTAGAAATTTTCGAAATTTTCAGATACGATCATCAAAATTTAGTGTTTTTTCCAAATTTTTATTCAAAATAACATTAGATTATAGTTGCAATAGTACTCACCCTTCATCCCTGTGTTCTGGTCCGCGTTCCGTGAGCCGGCGCCCGGGTTGGAGGTTGAAACCCTAAATTTTTTGGTTCAAAAACTGGTTTTTTGACCAAAACTCAAAAATTTTATTCGGCACCCACCCTGTTTTATTTCGTAATTAGCTAGCCCGCGACGAGCCGCTTCTTTTGAGACCTCGCTCGCCCGCCTAGCTCAAATAAAACTTGTAATTTTTTAAAAAATAGTTTTTTCTCTTAGTTTCTGTATGTACCCAAATCCACCTTAGGAACATAGCTTTTAGCAAAAACGTGAATATTTTCGGTTCTAGACGTGCGATTTTGAAGCTGTTTTCAGCATTTTTAGACATAACTAGGCGTCCGCCGACGTCCTGACGATATTGCACTCACCGAACTACCCCTATAAAAAAGTTTCCTACAAACCCTTAGAAATTTTCGAAATTTTCAGATACGATCATCAAAATTTAGTGTTTTTTCCAAATTTTTATTCAAAATAACATTAGATTATAGTTGCAATAGTACTCACCCTTCATCCCTGTGTTCTGGTCCGCGTTCCGTGAGCCGGCGCCCGGGTTGGAGGTTGAAACCCTAAATTTTTTGGTTCAAAAACTGGTTTTTTGACCAAAACTCAAAAATTTTATTCGGCACCCACCCTGTTTTATTTCGTAATTAGCTAGCCCGCGACGAGCCGCTTCTTTTGAGACCTCGCTCGCCCGCCTAGCTCAAATAAAACTTGTAATTTTTTAAAAAATAGTTTTTTCTCTTAGTTTCTGTATGTACCCAAATCCACCTTAGGAACATAGCTTTTAGCAAAAACGTGAATATTTTCGGTTCTAGACGTGCGATTTTGAAGCTGTTTTCAGCATTTTTAGACATAACTAGGCGTCCGCCGACGTCCTGACGATATTGCACTCACCGAACTACCCCTATAAAAAAGTTTCCTACAAACCCTTAGAAATTTTCGAAATTTTCAGATACGATCATCAAAATTTAGTGTTTTTTCCAAATTTTTATTCAAAATAACATTAGATTATAGTTGCAATAGTACTCACCCTTCATCCCTGTGTTCTGGTCCGCGTTCCGTGAGCCGGCGCCCGGGTTGGAGGTTGAAACCCTAAATTTTTTGGTTCAAAAACTGGTTTTTTGACCAAAACTCAAAAATTTTATTCGGCACCCACCCTGTTTTATTTCGTAATTAGCTAGCCCGCGACGAGCCGCTTCTTTTGAGACCTCGCTCGCCCGCCTAGCTCAAATAAAACTTGTAATTTTTTAAAAAATAGTTTTTTCTCTTAGTTTCTGTATGTACCCAAATCCACCTTAGGAACATAGCTTTTAGCAAAAACGTGAATATTTTCGGTTCTAGACGTGCGATTTTGAAGCTGTTTTCAGCATTTTTAGACATAACTAGGCGTCCGCCGACGTCCTGACGATATTGCACTCACCGAACTACCCCTATAAAAAAGTTTCCTACAAACCCTTAGAAATTTTCGAAATTTTCAGATACGATCATCAAAATTTAGTGTTTTTTCCAAATTTTTATTCAAAATAACATTAGATTATAGTTGCAATAGTACTCACCCTTCATCCCTGTGTTCTGGTCCGCGTTCCGTGAGCCGGCGCCCGGGTTGGAGGTTGAAACCCTAAATTTTTTGGTTCAAAAACTGGTTTTTTGACCAAAACTCAAAAATTTTATTCGGCACCCACCCTGTTTTATTTCGTAATTAGCTAGCCCGCGACGAGCCGCTTCTTTTGAGACCTCGCTCGCCCGCCTAGCTCAAATAAAACTTGTAATTTTTTAAAAAATAGTTTTTTCTCTTAGTTTCTGTATGTACCCAAATCCACCTTAGGAACATAGCTTTTAGCAAAAACGTGAATATTTTCGGTTCTAGACGTGCGATTTTGAAGCTGTTTTCAGCATTTTTAGACATAACTAGGCGTCCGCCGACGTCCTGACGATATTGCACTCACCGAACTACCCCTATAAAAAAGTTTCCTACAAACCCTTAGAAATTTTCGAAATTTTCAGATACGATCATCAAAATTTAGTGTTTTTTCCAAATTTTTATTCAAAATAACATTAGATTATAGTTGCAATAGTACTCACCCTTCATCCCTGTGTTCTGGTCCGCGTTCCGTGAGCCGGCGCCCGGGTTGGAGGTTGAAACCCTAAATTTTTTGGTTCAAAAACTGGTTTTTTGACCAAAACTCAAAAATTTTATTCGGCACCCACCCTGTTTTATTTCGTAATTAGCTAGCCCGCGACGAGCCGCTTCTTTTGAGACCTCGCTCGCCCGCCTAGCTCAAATAAAACTTGTAATTTTTTAAAAAATAGTTTTTTCTCTTAGTTTCTGTATGTACCCAAATCCACCTTAGGAACATAGCTTTTAGCAAAAACGTGAATATTTTCGGTTCTAGACGTGCGATTTTGAAGTTGTTTTCAGCATTTTTAGACATAACTAGGCGTCCGCCGACGTCCTGACGATATTGCACTCACCGAACTACCCCTATAAAAAAGTTTCCTACAAACCCTTAGAAATTTTCGAAATTTTCAGATACGATCATCAAAATTTAGTGTTTTTTCCAAATTTTTATTCAAAATAACATTAGATTATAGTTGCAATAGTACTCACCCTTCATCCCTGTGTTCTGGTCCGCGTTCCGTGAGCCGGCGCCCGGGTTGGAGGTTGAAACCCTAAATTTTTTGGTTCAAAAACTGGTTTTTTGACCAAAACTCAAAAATTTTATTCGGCACCCACCCTGTTTTATTTCGTAATTAGCTAGCCCGCGACGAGCCGCTTCTTTTGAGACCTCGCTCGCCCGCCTAGCTCAAATAAAACTTGTAATTTTTTAAAAAATAGTTTTTTCTCTTAGTTTCTGTATGTACCCAAATCCACCTTAGGAACATAGCTTTTAGCAAAAACGTGAATATTTTCGGTTCTAGACGTGCGATTTTGAAGCTGTTTTCAGCATTTTTAGACATAACTAGGCGTCCGCCGACGTCCTGACGATATTGCACTCACCGAACTACCCCTATAAAAAAGTTTCCTACAAACCCTTAGAAATTTTCGAAATTTTCAGATACGATCATCAAAATTTAGTGTTTTTTCCAAATTTTTATTCAAAATAACATTAGATTATAGTTGCAATAGTACTCACCCTTCATCCCTGTGTTCTGGTCCGCGTTCCGTGAGCCGGCGCCCGGGTTGGAGGTTGAAACCCTAAATTTTTTGGTTCAAAAACTGGTTTTTTGACCAAAACTCAAAAATTTTATTCGGCACCCACCCTGTTTTATTTCGTAATTAGCTAGCCCGCGACGAGCCGCTTCTTTTGAGACCTCGCTCGCCCGCCTAGCTCAAATAAAACTTGTAATTTTTTAAAAAATAGTTTTTTCTCTTAGTTTCTGTATGTACCCAAATCCACCTTAGGAACATAGCTTTTAGCAAAAACGTGAATATTTTCGGTTCTAGACGTGCGATTTTGAAGCTGTTTTCAGCATTTTTAGACATAACTAGGCGTCCGCCGACGTCCTGACGATATTGCACTCACCGAACTACCCCTATAAAAAAGTTTCCTACAAACCCTTAGAAATTTTCGAAATTTTCAGATACGATCATCAAAATTTAGTGTTTTTTCCAAATTTTTATTCAAAATAACATTAGATTATAGTTGCAATAGTACTCACCCTTCATCCCTGTGTTCTGGTCCGCGTTCCGTGAGCCGGCGCCCGGGTTGGAGGTTGAAACCCTAAATTTTTTGGTTCAAAAACTGGTTTTTTGACCAAAACTCAAAAATTTTATTCGGCACCCACCCTGTTTTATTTCGTAATTAGCTAGCCCGCGACGAGCCGCTTCTTTTGAGACCTCGCTCGCCCGCCTAGCTCAAATAAAACTTGTAATTTTTTAAAAAATAGTTTTTTCTCTTAGTTTCTGTATGTACCCAAATCCACCTTAGGAACATAGCTTTTAGCAAAAACGTGAATATTTTCGGTTCTAGACGTGCGATTTTGAAGCTGTTTTCAGCATTTTTAGACATAACTAGGCGTCCGCCGACGTCCTGACGATATTGCACTCACCGAACTACCCCTATAAAAAAGTTTCCTACAAACCCTTAGAAATTTTCGAAATTTTCAGATACGATCATCAAAATTTAGTGTTTTTTCCAAATTTTTATTCAAAATAACATTAGATTATAGTTGCAATAGTACTCACCCTTCATCCCTGTGTTCTGGTCCGCGTTCCGTGAGCCGGCGCCCGGGTTGGAGGTTGAAACCCTAAATTTTTTGGTTCAAAAACTGGTTTTTTGACCAAAACTCAAAAATTTTATTCGGCACCCACCCTGTTTTATTTCGTAATTAGCTAGCCCGCGACGAGCCGCTTCTTTTGAGACCTCGCTCGCCCGCCTAGCTCAAATAAAACTTGTAATTTTTTAAAAAATAGTTTTTTCTCTTAGTTTCTGTATGTACCCAAATCCACCTTAGGAACATAGCTTTTAGCAAAAACGTGAATATTTTCGGTTCTAGACGTGCGATTTTGAAGCTGTTTTCAGCATTTTTAGACATAACTAGGCGTCCGCCGACGTCCTGACGATATTGCACTCACCGAACTACCCCTATAAAAAAGTTTCCTACAAACCCTTAGAAATTTTCGAAATTTTCAGATACGATCATCAAAATTTAGTGTTTTTTCCAAATTTTTATTCAAAATAACATTAGATTATAGTTGCAATAGTACTCACCCTTCATCCCTGTGTTCTGGTCCGCGTTCCGTGAGCCGGCGCCCGGGTTGGAGGTTGAAACCCTAAATTTTTTGGTTCAAAAACTGGTTTTTTGACCAAAACTCAAAAATTTTATTCGGCACCCACCCTGTTTTATTTCGTAATTAGCTAGCCCGCGACGAGCCGCTTCTTTTGAGACCTCGCTCGCCCGCCTAGCTCAAATAAAACTTGTAATTTTTTAAAAAATAGTTTTTTCTCTTAGTTTCTGTATGTACCCAAATCCACCTTAGGAACATAGCTTTTAGCAAAAACGTGAATATTTTCGGTTCTAGACGTGCGATTTTGAAGCTGTTTTCAGCATTTTTAGACATAACTAGGCGTCCGCCGACGTCCTGACGATATTGCACTCACCGAACTACCCCTATAAAAAAGTTTCCTACAAACCCTTAGAAATTTTCGAAATTTTCAGATACGATCATCAAAATTTAGTGTTTTTTCCAAATTTTTATTCAAAATAACATTAGATTATAGTTGCAATAGTACTCACCCTTCATCCCTGTGTTCTGGTCCGCGTTCCGTGAGCCGGCGCCCGGGTTGGAGGTTGAAACCCTAAATTTTTTGGTTCAAAAACTGGTTTTTTGACCAAAACTCAAAAATTTTATTCGGCACCCACCCTGTTTTATTTCGTAATTAGCTAGCCCGCGACGAGCCGCTTCTTTTGAGACCTCGCTCGCCCGCCTAGCTCAAATAAAACTTGTAATTTTTTAAAAAATAGTTTTTTCTCTTAGTTTCTGTATGTACCCAAATCCACCTTAGGAACATAGCTTTTAGCAAAAACGTGAATATTTTCGGTTCTAGACGTGCGATTTTGAAGCTGTTTTCAGCATTTTTAGACATAACTAGGCGTCCGCCGACGTCCTGACGATATTGCACTCACCGAACTACCCCTATAAAAAAGTTTCCTACAAACCCTTAGAAATTTTCGAAATTTTCAGATACGATCATCAAAATTTAGTGTTTTTTCCAAATTTTTATTCAAAATAACATTAGATTATAGTTGCAATAGTACTCACCCTTCATCCCTGTGTTCTGGTCCGCGTTCCGTGAGCCGGCGCCCGGGTTGGAGGTTGAAACCCTAAATTTTTTGGTTCAAAAACTGGTTTTTTGACCAAAACTCAAAAATTTTATTCGGCACCCACCCTGTTTTATTTCGTAATTAGCTAGCCCGCGACGAGCCGCTTCTTTTGAGACCTCGCTCGCCCGCCTAGCTCAAATAAAACTTGTAATTTTTTAAAAAATAGTTTTTTCTCTTAGTTTCTGTATGTACCCAAATCCACCTTAGGAACATAGCTTTTAGCAAAAACGTGAATATTTTCGGTTCTAGACGTGCGATTTTGAAGCTGTTTTCAGCATTTTTAGACATAACTAGGCGTCCGCCGACGTCCTGACGATATTGCACTCACCGAACTACCCCTATAAAAAAGTTTCCTACAAACCCTTAGAAATTTTCGAAATTTTCAGATACGATCATCAAAATTTAGTGTTTTTTCCAAATTTTTATTCAAAATAACATTAGATTATAGTTGCAATAGTACTCACCCTTCATCCCTGTGTTCTGGTCCGCGTTCCGTGAGCCGGCGCCCGGGTTGGAGGTTGAAACCCTAAATTTTTTGGTTCAAAAACTGGTTTTTTGACCAAAACTCAAAAATTTTATTCGGCACCCACCCTGTTTTATTTCGTAATTAGCTAGCCCGCGACGAGCCGCTTCTTTTGAGACCTCGCTCGCCCGCCTAGCTCAAATAAAACTTGTAATTTTTTAAAAAATAGTTTTTTCTCTTAGTTTCTGTATGTACCCAAATCCACCTTAGGAACATAGCTTTTAGCAAAAACGTGAATATTTTCGGTTCTAGACGTGCGATTTTGAAGTTGTTTTCAGCATTTTTAGACATAACTAGGCGTCCGCCGACGTCCTGACGATATTGCACTCACCGAACTACCCCTATAAAAAAGTTTCCTACAAACCCTTAGAAATTTTCGAAATTTTCAGATACGATCATCAAAATTTAGTGTTTTTTCCAAATTTTTATTCAAAATAACATTAGATTATAGTTGCAATAGTACTCACCCTTCATCCCTGTGTTCTGGTCCGCGTTCCGTGAGCCGGCGCCCGGGTTGGAGGTTGAAACCCTAAATTTTTTGGTTCAAAAACTGGTTTTTTGACCAAAACTCAAAAATTTTATTCGGCACCCACCCTGTTTTATTTCGTAATTAGCTAGCCCGCGACGAGCCGCTTCTTTTGAGACCTCGCTCGCCCGCCTAGCTCAAATAAAACTTGTAATTTTTTAAAAAATAGTTTTTTCTCTTAGTTTCTGTATGTACCCAAATCCACCTTAGGAACATAGCTTTTAGCAAAAACGTGAATATTTTCGGTTCTAGACGTGCGATTTTGAAGCTGTTTTCAGCATTTTTAGACATAACTAGGCGTCCGCCGACGTCCTGACGATATTGCACTCACCGAACTACCCCTATAAAAAAGTTTCCTACAAACCCTTAGAAATTTTCGAAATTTTCAGATACGATCATCAAAATTTAGTGTTTTTTCCAAATTTTTATTCAAAATAACATTAGATTATAGTTGCAATAGTACTCACCCTTCATCCCTGTGTTCTGGTCCGCGTTCCGTGAGCCGGCGCCCGGGTTGGAGGTTGAAACCCTAAATTTTTTGGTTCAAAAACTGGTTTTTTGACCAAAACTCAAAAATTTTATTCGGCACCCACCCTGTTTTATTTCGTAATTAGCTAGCCCGCGACGAGCCGCTTCTTTTGAGACCTCGCTCGCCCGCCTAGCTCAAATAAAACTTGTAATTTTTTAAAAAATAGTTTTTTCTCTTAGTTTCTGTATGTACCCAAATCCACCTTAGGAACATAGCTTTTAGCAAAAACGTGAATATTTTCGGTTCTAGACGTGCGATTTTGAAGCTGTTTTCAGCATTTTTAGACATAACTAGGCGTCCGCCGACGTCCTGACGATATTGCACTCACCGAACTACCCCTATAAAAAAGTTTCCTACAAACCCTTAGAAATTTTCGAAATTTTCAGATACGATCATCAAAATTTAGTGTTTTTTCCAAATTTTTATTCAAAATAACATTAGATTATAGTTGCAATAGTACTCACCCTTCATCCCTGTGTTCTGGTCCGCGTTCCGTGAGCCGGCGCCCGGGTTGGAGGTTGAAACCCTAAATTTTTTGGTTCAAAAACTGGTTTTTTGACCAAAACTCAAAAATTTTATTCGGCACCCACCCTGTTTTATTTCGTAATTAGCTAGCCCGCGACGAGCCGCTTCTTTTGAGACCTCGCTCGCCCGCCTAGCTCAAATAAAACTTGTAATTTTTTAAAAAATAGTTTTTTCTCTTAGTTTCTGTATGTACCCAAATCCACCTTAGGAACATAGCTTTTAGCAAAAACGTGAATATTTTCGGTTCTAGACGTGCGATTTTGAAGCTGTTTTCAGCATTTTTAGACATAACTAGGCGTCCGCCGACGTCCTGACGATATTGCACTCACCGAACTACCCCTATAAAAAAGTTTCCTACAAACCCTTAGAAATTTTCGAAATTTTCAGATACGATCATCAAAATTTAGTGTTTTTTCCAAATTTTTATTCAAAATAACATTAGATTATAGTTGCAATAGTACTCACCCTTCATCCCTGTGTTCTGGTCCGCGTTCCGTGAGCCGGCGCCCGGGTTGGAGGTTGAAACCCTAAATTTTTTGGTTCAAAAACTGGTTTTTTGACCAAAACTCAAAAATTTTATTCGGCACCCACCCTGTTTTATTTCGTAATTAGCTAGCCCGCGACGAGCCGCTTCTTTTGAGACCTCGCTCGCCCGCCTAGCTCAAATAAAATTTTGCCCACCCACCCGCCCTTTGGTCTATAGGAAGGGGTAGACTGGTATTTCACCAAAAAATTTTTTATTCGCAAATTGGCTTTAAGCCAATCTGACCAAAAGTTTTTACAAATTTTTAAATTTATTGAATAATTATTTTACCTAATTTTATTATCTGACATTATTTTATTTTAACGAACTATTTTTAGTAACTATTTTTAATTGATTTTATTGTTTGTAAATTTATTGTGACAGTCGCTCGTTAATGAGCGACTATAATTATACTTTATTTTATTGATATTTTAATTGATTTATAAATTTATTACTTGTGTTCCCCCCCTTTACAGGGCAACACAAGTACCAGTGTCTGAAACCCTCTCCTCACACCCAGAAATTATGTTCCGCACCCCAGAAAGCGCCAAGAATTACCAAAGCCCCATGAGCCCGAGGACCAAGGCCCTCTGGCACCCGCCGGGCTCGGCGGGGACCCCTCCCTTTCCCGAATGCTCGGAGCCCCCCGACGCGGTGAGGAAAATCGTTTTCAGAGACGATACTCCCGCGGCCCGGGGGGGTCCGGTGACTCCGGCGACGCGCCCTGCTCCTGTAAAAGCTCCGAGGTCGCTCATGAAGACTGAGGCTAGGCACCGCAGCCGCATTGCGGAGGCGAGAGCTTGCCTAAACAAGGCAAAGCACAATTTAGGCAGCTCTCGCAACCTCAAGGCGGAGATAAAGGCTGCGGTGCTCGAAGCCGTTAGCAGACTTTATGAGCTGATCAAGGAGTCGGAGCAGGACAGGGCCCCTGCCGCGCCCGTGCCCGCACCCATCGCCGTACCGGAACCCGCGCCCACCGCTGACCGTAGTCTCGGACCCGTATCCGTCGAGGTTCTTGCTGGCCAGACTGAGCTCCTTAAAAGTCTGAAGGAGCACATCTCGGAGTTGAGAGACAACTCCGAGAAGCTCGACAGACTGCGAGACAGTCTGGCTAGCGGGGAGAGTGTGGGGGAGAGAACCTACGCGAGTGTAGCGGCCGTCAGTAAACGCCACACCGGGGCACAGGCCCCGGAGCGTACGACGCTGCACTCCGTGGTTGTCTCCTCAACACAGGAGATGGATACGGGTGCCGAGATACTCGAAAGAGTGCGGAAAGCGGTGGACGCGAAGGAGGGCTGGGTGCGCGTAGAGCGAGTTAGAAAGGCAAAAGACCAGAGGGTAATTATGGGGTGCGAATCGAAAGAGGAGAGACGTAAATTAAAGGCACGACTCGAGGCGGCCGGAGAGAACCTCGTCGTCGAGGAAGTCAAAAACCGAAACCCGCTTCTGATTCTCAGGGACGTGTTGCTGATCCACAGCGACGAGGACGTGTTGCGTGCCCTGAAGAATCAGAACCGGGAGTTATTTGACGGCCTCGGCGACGAGGAACAAAAAGTTTTAATTAAGTTTAGAAAGAGGACACGGAACCCTCATCTGAACAGCATTGTGCTGAGTGTTTCCCCTGCAATCTGGAGGCGCGCACTCGAAGGAGGCAAGCTCCGCATTGACCTCCAGAGAGTGCGCGTCGAAGACCAGACGCCTCTGGTGCAGTGCACCCGCTGCCTAGCATACGGTCATGGCAAGCGTCTCTGCACGGAGCCCGCTGACCTATGCAGCCACTGCGGCGGTCCACACCTTAGGTTGGACTGCCCAGTCAGTGGTGAGGCAGCGGTGTGCGTTAACTGCACCAGAGCCAAGCTCGGGGAACACTCGCACAATGCGTTCAGTAAGGAATGCCCGGTACACAAGAAGTGGGACGCATTCGCGCGAGCGACCATAGCGTATTGCTAAAGTGGTCGATGCGCCCACTTCTGTGTACACGGAGATGACCAGTTTGGCACAACCAGATTGCAGCCGCATTAAGCGAACCGCTAGGGTTGGCTTAATGGAGGATGGGAATGGGAGTCACTTTCCTTGGAAAGTGGCTCAATTTACACTGGACCGTAAGCCAACTCTAGTGGAATCGTCAAGTTGTGTCAAACTGGTGGAAGAAATTCATTTCGCTGAATATAATGATTTCGACTTATATAATAAGTATATAGTGCGATAATCATTGAAGGCAAAATTGGAAATTCCTTAGGGCGAATACAAGGGTTTATATGATATAAAATTAAGAGTAAAATATATTTAGGATATAAAGTAATTATAATTTTAGTTTATTTATTTTGTTTTAAATTAATTCAAACATAATGAAAATTCGTAGTATTAGTAAATTAAAAAGAAATGGAAAACTAAAAACTAAATTGTGAAAGAGATGTCAATATTAAAAGCACAATTAATTGAGTTAAAACTTAATTTTTGCGTGGTCTCTTCGGCCTCCTAAAAACAAGTCGCCACATAAGTCAGAAAACATGAAAAGAAAGGTCTCTGATCATGTCAGAGGGACACTAGCGGGGCAGGAGTGGGTTTTAGTCGGTTCGAGTCCGACACTACCTCCACTGTCTCACACCCTGTGAGATAGTGGAGGTGTCCGTGGGGATTTCCCACTCCTGCCAAAACAAAAAAAAAAAAAAAAAAAAAAAAAAAAAAACCTAACCTAACCTAACCTTTTTTTTTTTTTTTTTTTTTTTTTTTTTTTTTTTTTTTGACGCTGGGAAAAAATGCATTACGCATACCCTCCCGTCGGGGGACGGAAGGGGTATGTGGGACTCCCCGGGTGGACCCGGTATACCCACTAAAACGACCCAGCGCATTCCCGCTTCGTCACAGTGGCGGGGGACTGGGAAACCGGCACAGCCTTTACTTCCAGTCCTCCGCCGACGATTGAAAGGCACAGACCCCTCACACCCTCACGGGTGTGGGGGGTCGGGAATGACCGACGAAGGTGACGGGTGCAATGCGGGCGAAGGCACCCCCGTGCCTGCCGCCCGCCCGTCACCATTAGGAGGGAGGGCACGACGCCTTCTCCCCCGTCTTCGTCTGCGGAGCGCCGCAGCGAGAGGGTCGTCCTCCCGCGCGCGCTCCGCTGCCTCCTTTTGCGAGATTACGTCCTCGCAAAAGGAGGCCACCGCTGACCAGGCCTCCTCGCTCCCCAGCATGGCGTCCACCACGCCAGGAAGCGAGAGGTCCGGTCCGACCACCGCGGTCAGACCGCGGCGCAGCTCGGACCACGCCGGGCACACCTCGAGGGTGTGCTGCGCCGTGTCCTCCGCCGCGCCGCAGTCGTGGCACGCCGGGGTTTCCTCCCTCCCGATCCGGTGCAGGTACGATCCGAAGCAACCATGCCCGGATAACACCTGCACCAGACGGAAAGAGAGGAAACCGTGGGACCGCTCGAGCCAGCCCCGCAGGACCGGACCGAGCGCGTCCAACGTCCGGCGGCCAAAGGCGGCGCTGGCGAGGTCCTCCGACCAATGGAGGACGATGGCGTCCCTCGCCTCTCGCCGCACCGCCTCCCGCTCTTCGCCCATGGGGCGCTCCCCGAGCGCCTTTCGGCGCGCCGTCCACTCGTACACTCTGGCGAGCACCCATGCCTCCAACTCCCAAGGCGGGGTGCCGGCCAGAGCGCACGCCGCCGAAACCTAACCTAACCTAACCTAACCCAACCTAACCATTCGGTTCTGGACGTGCGATTTTGAAGCTGTTTTCAGCATTTTTAGACCTAACTAGGCGTCCGCCTACGTATTGACGATATTGCACCCACCGGAACAACCCTATAAAAAATTTCCCTACAACCCTTGAAATTTTTCGAAATTTTCAGATACGATCATCAAAATTTAGTGTTTTTTCCAAATTTTCTCTCAAAATAACGTTAGATTATAGTTTCAATAGTACTCACCCTTCATCCCTGTGTTCTGGTCCGCGTTCCGTGAGCCGGCGCCCGGGCTGGAGGTTGAAAACCTAAATTTTTTGGTTCAAAAACTGGTTTTTTGACCAAAACTCAAAAATTTTATTCGGCACCCACCCTGTTTTATTTTGTAATTAGCTAGCCCGCGACGAGCCGCTTCTTTTGAGACCTCGCTCGCCCGCCTAGCTCAAATAAAACTTGTACATTTTTAAAAAACAGTTTTTTCTCATAGTTTCTGTAAGTCCCCAAATCCACCTAAGGGAGATAGTTCAAAACAAAAACGTGAATATATTCGGTTCTGGACGTGCGATTTTGAAGCTGTTTTCAGCATTTTTAGACCTAACTAGGCGTCCGCCTACGTATTGACGATATTGCACCCACCGGAACAACCCTATAAAAAATTTCCCTACAACCCTTGAAATTTTTCGAAATTTTCAGATACGATCATCAAAATTTAGTGTTTTTTCCAAATTTTCTCTCAAAATAACGTTAGATTATAGTTTCAATAGTACTCACCCTTCATCCCTGTGTTCTGGTCCGCGTTCCGTGAGCCGGCGCCCGGGCTGGAGGTTGAAAACCTAAATTTTTTGGTTCAAAAACTGGTTTTTTGACCAAAACTCAAAAATTTTATTCGGCACCCACCCTGTTTTATTTTGTAATTAGCTAGCCCGCGACGAGCCGCTTCTTTTGAGACCTCGCTCGCCCGCCTAGCTCAAATAAAACTTGTACATTTTTAAAAAACAGTTTTTTCTCATAGTTTCTGTAAGTCCCCAAATCCACCTAAGGGAGATAGTTCAAAACAAAAACGTGAATATATTCGGTTCTGGACGTGCGATTTTGAAGCTGTTTTCAGCATTTTTAGACCTAACTAGGCGTCCGCCTACGTATTGACGATATTGCACCCACCGGAACAACCCTATAAAAAATTTCCCTACAACCCTTGAAATTTTTCGAAATTTTCAGATACGATCATCAAAATTTAGTGTTTTTTCCAAATTTTCTCTCAAAATAACGTTAGATTATAGTTTCAATAGTACTCACCCTTCATCCCTGTGTTCTGGTCCGCGTTCCGTGAGCCGGCGCCCGGGCTGGAGGTTGAAAACCTAAATTTTTTGGTTCAAAAACTGGTTTTTTGACCAAAACTCAAAAATTTTATTCGGCACCCACCCTGTTTTATTTTGTAATTAGCTAGCCCGCGACGAGCCGCTTCTTTTGAGACCTCGCTCGCCCGCCTAGCTCAAATAAAACTTGTACATTTTTAAAAAACAGTTTTTTCTCATAGTTTCTGTAAGTCCCCAAATCCACCTAAGGGAGATAGTTCAAAACAAAAACGTGAATATATTCGGTTCTGGACGTGCGATTTTGAAGCTGTTTTCAGCATTTTTAGACCTAACTAGGCGTCCGCCTACGTATTGACGATATTGCACCCACCGGAACAACCCTATAAAAAATTTCCCTACAACCCTTGAAATTTTTCGAAATTTTCAGATACGATCATCAAAATTTAGTGTTTTTTCCAAATTTTCTCTCAAAATAACGTTAGATTATAGTTTCAATAGTACTCACCCTTCATCCCTGTGTTCTGGTCCGCGTTCCGTGAGCCGGCGCCCGGGCTGGAGGTTGAAAACCTAAATTTTTTGGTTCAAAAACTGGTTTTTTGACCAAAACTCAAAAATTTTATTCGGCACCCACCCTGTTTTATTTTGTAATTAGCTAGCCCGCGACGAGCCGCTTCTTTTGAGACCTCGCTCGCCCGCCTAGCTCAAATAAAACTTGTACATTTTTAAAAAACAGTTTTTTCTCATAGTTTCTGTAAGTCCCCAAATCCACCTAAGGGAGATAGTTCAAAACAAAAACGTGAATATATTCGGTTCTGGACGTGCGATTTTGAAGCTGTTTTCAGCATTTTTAGACCTAACTAGGCGTCCGCCTACGTATTGACGATATTGCACCCACCGGAACAACCCTATAAAAAATTTCCCTACAACCCTTGAAATTTTTCGAAATTTTCAGATACGATCATCAAAATTTAGTGTTTTTTCCAAATTTTCTCTCAAAATAACGTTAGATTATAGTTTCAATAGTACTCACCCTTCATCCCTGTGTTCTGGTCCGCGTTCCGTGAGCCGGCGCCCGGGCTGGAGGTTGAAAACCTAAATTTTTTGGTTCAAAAACTGGTTTTTTGACCAAAACTCAAAAATTTTATTCGGCACCCACCCTGTTTTATTTTGTAATTAGCTAGCCCGCGACGAGCCGCTTCTTTTGAGACCTCGCTCGCCCGCCTAGCTCAAATAAAACTTGTACATTTTTAAAAAACAGTTTTTTCTCATAGTTTCTGTAAGTCCCCAAATCCACCTAAGGGAGATAGTTCAAAACAAAAACGTGAATATATTCGGTTCTGGACGTGCGATTTTGAAGCTGTTTTCAGCATTTTTAGACCTAACTAGGCGTCCGCCTACGTATTGACGATATTGCACCCACCGGAACAACCCTATAAAAAATTTCCCTACAACCCTTGAAATTTTTCGAAATTTTCAGATACGATCATCAAAATTTAGTGTTTTTTCCAAATTTTCTCTCAAAATAACGTTAGATTATAGTTTCAATAGTACTCACCCTTCATCCCTGTGTTCTGGTCCGCGTTCCGTGAGCCGGCGCCCGGGCTGGAGGTTGAAAACCTAAATTTTTTGGTTCAAAAACTGGTTTTTTGACCAAAACTCAAAAATTTTATTCGGCACCCACCCTGTTTTATTTTGTAATTAGCTAGCCCGCGACGAGCCGCTTCTTTTGAGACCTCGCTCGCCCGCCTAGCTCAAATAAAACTTGTACATTTTTAAAAAACAGTTTTTTCTCATAGTTTCTGTAAGTCCCCAAATCCACCTAAGGGAGATAGTTCAAAACAAAAACGTGAATATATTCGGTTCTGGACGTGCGATTTTGAAGCTGTTTTCAGCATTTTTAGACCTAACTAGGCGTCCGCCTACGTATTGACGATATTGCACCCACCGGAACAACCCTATAAAAAATTTCCCTACAACCCTTGAAATTTTTCGAAATTTTCAGATACGATCATCAAAATTTAGTGTTTTTTCCAAATTTTCTCTCAAAATAACGTTAGATTATAGTTTCAATAGTACTCACCCTTCATCCCTGTGTTCTGGTCCGCGTTCCGTGAGCCGGCGCCCGGGCTGGAGGTTGAAAACCTAAATTTTTTGGTTCAAAAACTGGTTTTTTGACCAAAACTCAAAAATTTTATTCGGCACCCACCCTGTTTTATTTTGTAATTAGCTAGCCCGCGACGAGCCGCTTCTTTTGAGACCTCGCTCGCCCGCCTAGCTCAAATAAAACTTGTACATTTTTAAAAAACAGTTTTTTCTCATAGTTTCTGTAAGTCCCCAAATCCACCTAAGGGAGATAGTTCAAAACAAAAACGTGAATATATTCGGTTCTGGACGTGCGATTTTGAAGCTGTTTTCAGCATTTTTAGACCTAACTAGGCGTCCGCCTACGTATTGACGATATTGCACCCACCGGAACAACCCTATAAAAAATTTCCCTACAACCCTTGAAATTTTTCGAAATTTTCAGATACGATCATCAAAATTTAGTGTTTTTTCCAAATTTTCTCTCAAAATAACGTTAGATTATAGTTTCAATAGTACTCACCCTTCATCCCTGTGTTCTGGTCCGCGTTCCGTGAGCCGGCGCCCGGGCTGGAGGTTGAAAACCTAAATTTTTTGGTTCAAAAACTGGTTTTTTGACCAAAACTCAAAAATTTTATTCGGCACCCACCCTGTTTTATTTTGTAATTAGCTAGCCCGCGACGAGCCGCTTCTTTTGAGACCTCGCTCGCCCGCCTAGCTCAAATAAAACTTGTACATTTTTAAAAAACAGTTTTTTCTCATAGTTTCTGTAAGTCCCCAAATCCACCTAAGGGAGATAGTTCAAAACAAAAACGTGAATATATTCGGTTCTGGACGTGCGATTTTGAAGCTGTTTTCAGCATTTTTAGACCTAACTAGGCGTCCGCCTACGTATTGACGATATTGCACCCACCGGAACAACCCTATAAAAAATTTCCCTACAACCCTTGAAATTTTTCGAAATTTTCAGATACGATCATCAAAATTTAGTGTTTTTTCCAAATTTTCTCTCAAAATAACGTTAGATTATAGTTTCAATAGTACTCACCCTTCATCCCTGTGTTCTGGTCCGCGTTCCGTGAGCCGGCGCCCGGGCTGGAGGTTGAAAACCTAAATTTTTTGGTTCAAAAACTGGTTTTTTGACCAAAACTCAAAAATTTTATTCGGCACCCACCCTGTTTTATTTTGTAATTAGCTAGCCCGCGACGAGCCGCTTCTTTTGAGACCTCGCTCGCCCGCCTAGCTCAAATAAAACTTGTACATTTTTAAAAAACAGTTTTTTCTCATAGTTTCTGTAAGTCCCCAAATCCACCTAAGGGAGATAGTTCAAAACAAAAACGTGAATATATTCGGTTCTGGACGTGCGATTTTGAAGCTGTTTTCAGCATTTTTAGACCTAACTAGGCGTCCGCCTACGTATTGACGATATTGCACCCACCGGAACAACCCTATAAAAAATTTCCCTACAACCCTTGAAATTTTTCGAAATTTTCAGATACGATCATCAAAATTTAGTGTTTTTTCCAAATTTTCTCTCAAAATAACGTTAGATTATAGTTTCAATAGTACTCACCCTTCATCCCTGTGTTCTGGTCCGCGTTCCGTGAGCCGGCGCCCGGGCTGGAGGTTGAAAACCTAAATTTTTTGGTTCAAAAACTGGTTTTTTGACCAAAACTCAAAAATTTTATTCGGCACCCACCCTGTTTTATTTTGTAATTAGCTAGCCCGCGACGAGCCGCTTCTTTTGAGACCTCGCTCGCCCGCCTAGCTCAAATAAAACTTGTACATTTTTAAAAAACAGTTTTTTCTCATAGTTTCTGTAAGTCCCCAAATCCACCTAAGGGAGATAGTTCAGCGCGGGAGGAGGCTCAGAGAGCTCCTCTCGCCGCGAGAGGACCAGGACTGCTGCTGCGGAGAACTCTAAGTTCTTCCGCAAGCGGTCCTGGCCGGAGGGCGACCAGGGGTCGTCCTCCGAGGGCGAGCTGGCCTCGGCCCGAAAGATCCCCACCAGCAAGCGTGGTGGGATCCGGGGCAAGGGGCGGGGTCGCTCAGCGGCCCAAAACGCGGCGCGGCTCGCGGAGGAGGGGTGTCACCCGGGGGTGACCAGTCAAGGGGTGTCCCGTTTGGGCACCTCTGGTGACGAGGCGGGTGCAACTGGCGGCTCCGATGCGGAGCGTAAGTCCAGGTTTGCGGCGGAGGTGGAGGCCGCTTTGAGGGTGGTGGCCCACAAGGTGAAGCCCTCCACCAAATTTGGGGCCATACCGGCTGCTTCCGCCTCCATCCTGGCGGCAGCGGAGGCCGCCTACGCGAGGTCTTCGCCGGGCGAGGTGGGGAAACTGCGCGAGGAGGTCGCCCGCCTGACGGCCGCTACGGAGCTTCTCCAAAGGGAGAACGAGAAGCTCCGAGCAGACCTGGCCGGTCTGCGCGAGTCCGGCTCCCGCGAGGCGCCCCAAAAAAAGGGGGGCCAGCAGGGACAAAGCCAGCCTGCGTTGGTGGAGAACCAGGTGCTGAACCTGGTTCGGCAGGAGCTGGCTGCCTTCCAGGCGCGGTTCTCCGTCCTGGAGGGCATTGTCCTGCGGCCCCCCTTGGCAGCTAACAAGGCCACCCCGGGCCCGAGGGCGGCCTCATATGCTGCTGTGACTGCCGCCTCCGGATCTGGGCCGTCCAGCCAGCCCTCCGGCAGGGCTGCGGTGGCCCCCCCCAAAAAGCCGGCTCCGGCAAAACCGGCGCCGGCCAAGAAGGCGGTGGCCCAGAAGAGGGGCAAGGCGGCGGCAAAGCCCGCGAAAACGCCAGCGCCAGCGGCGGGCCAGCCGCCGCCGCAGCCGCAGCCGCAGCAGCAGCAGCAGCGGCCGCTCCCCCCCCCTCCACCCCCTAAGCCAGCCGCGGCCGAAGCCGGGTGGCAGGTGGTCGGGGAAAAGAAGAGGGGGAAGAAAGCGGCCAAAAAGGCGAGGCAAGCTGAGCGGAAGCGCCAGCAGAAGGCGAGAAGCGTCGCGGCTAGGCTCCGCGCCCCGAAGACCGCAGCTGTAGTGATCACACTACAGCCGGACGCGGAAAAGAAGGGCGTGTCCTACCGCGACGTGCTCGCAAAGGCGAAGGCGACGGTGAACCTCGGGGAGCTGGGGATCACCGGGGGACTCCGGCTGAAAGTCACCGCGACAGGGGCGCGAGTGCTGGAGGTCCCCGGTGAGACCAGTGGCTCGTCCGCTGACGCTCTGGCTGAAAAGCTCAGAGCGTCCCTGAATGCGGACGAGGTCCGAGTGTCCAGGCCCGTTAAGTGCGCAGACCTGCGCATCCTGGGTCTGGACGACTCCGTCACCGAGGAGGAGGTGGTGGCCGCCGTCACCAGGACCGGTGGGTGCCCTGCCGAGCACGTCAAGGCGGGCACCTTACGTCCGGACCAGACGGGCATGCGGACCACCATGGTTAGCTGCCCTGTGACGGCGGCTAGGAAAATAGTGGAGGGCCGAAGGCTCCTGGTGGGGTGGGTCTCAGCGCAGGTGAAGCTGCTGGAGCCCAGACCTCTGAGGTGCTTCCGCTGCCACGTGGGGCACCACGTGTCGGTGAAATGCACCTCGGAGGTGGACCGCAGCCGCCTGTGCTTCCGATGCAGTCAGCCCGGTCACATGGCCGCGGCTTGCTCCGCCACGCCGCACTGCGCTGCATGTGCGGCGGCTGGCAAGCCCGCCGACCACCGGGCTGGGAGCAAGGCCTGCGCCCAACCCACCAGGACCAGGGGCAGGGGAAGGCGGAGGCCCTCCGCCGTTGCCACCACCACCCCCACCGTCGCCACCGCCGCAGCCGCCGCCACCGTCGCCGCCGCCGCTGCCACCGCCGCTGCCGCCACTGCTGCAACTCCCGCAGCGGGGCCCTCACAGGGGGCCCGGGAGGGGGCTGATATGGAGTGCCAATAGTGGCCCCATTACGCCTCCTCCAGGCGAACATCAACCACTGCGCCTGCGCTCAGGATCTGTTGCTCCAGAGCATGGCGCAGTGGTCGATCAATGTCGCCGTGGTCGCTGAGCCGTACTTTGTCCCACCCAGGGAAGACTGGGTGGAGGACCTAAGCGGCTCAGTGACCATAATTTCGTCGGCCGCCGCCGGTACCCCGACCCTTGAGAGTGTCAGGAAGGGTCAGGGGTGCGTAGCAGCCCGGTTCGGGGAGATTGTCGTAGCGGGAGTCTACTTCTCTCCGAGCCGAACTCTCGCCGAGTTCCACAACTCCCTCATGGAGTTGAGTGTCGTCATCGGAGGCCATTCCCTCCCCGTGCTTGTGCTCGGGGACTTCAACGCCAAGAACTTGGCTTGGGGTTCTCGTTGCACGGACGTGCGGGGAAGGATGGTGGAGGACTGGGCTCTGGAGGCAGGCCTGGTCGTCCTAAATCGGGGTTCTGTCCCCACGTGTGTGCGGATGCGGGGCGAGTCGGTGGTGGACATATCGTTCGCTAGCCCCGCTCTGTCACCGCGTGTGCTTGACTGGCGCGTAATGGAGGAGGTGGAGACCTATTCCGACCACCGGTATATCCGGTTCGATGTCTCTGCCCCCTCAAGCGCGCCGGTCCAACAGGCCCCGAGTGGTCCGCGATGGGCGCTGAAGCAGCTGGACCGGGAGCTCCTCCTGGAAGCCTCGATCGTGCAGGCCTGGGTGACACCACCGGGCAGGCCTGCCGATGTCAACAGCGAGGCGGGGTGGTTCCAGGAGGCCATGTCCGAGATATGTGACGTGGCAATGCCCCGAGTTCGGCCAGGAAGCGCCCGGCGTCAGGTGCACTGGTGGTCGCCAGAGCTGACGTCTCTGCGCGAGGCGTGCGTCGCCGCGCGGCACCTGTACGCCAGGCATCGCAGGCTCCGCATCCGTCCTGCGGATGCGGCAGCCATTGAGGCGGAGCTGTACGAGGGGTACAGAGCAGCGAAGACCGCCCTCCAAGAGGCTGTCCAGCGGGCCAAGGATTTGGCCCGCGAGGAGATGCTGGAGACTCTCGACAGAGATCCGTGGGGGCGCCCTTACCAGATGGTGCGGAACAAACTCCGCACCTGGGCCCCCCCGCTGACGCAGAGTCTCCGGCCGCAACTCGTGGAGGACGTGGTGAGCGCTCTGTTCCCTTCGCGAGGGGAACATCCTCCCCCGCCTATGGCTCCGCCGCTTGCGGTGCCGGAAGCGGACCACGACGACGATGACGACACTCCGGAGGTGACTGGGGTAGACCTGAGAGTGGCGGTAAACCGGCTTAAGGCCAGGAATACCGCCCCGGGACCCGATGGCTTACCTGGCAAAGCCTGGGTCCTGGCCTTGCAGGCTCTCGGGCCCCGACTGGAGGGGCTCCTAAGCGCATGCTTGGAAAGAGGCCAGTTCCCGCTTCGTTGGAAGACAGGGAAGCTGGTCCTCATCCGGAAGCCGGGGCGCCCTGCGGACTCTCCGTCCGCATACCGGCCCATTGTGTTGCTCGACGAGGTGGGCAAGCTCTTCGAAAGAGTCATTGCGAACCGCCTCGCCGGGCACCTTGCGGGGATTGGGCCGGATCTTGCGGACAACCAGTTTGGTTTCCGCAAGGGGCGCTCGACGGTGGACGCCATCATGCGCGTGAGAGCCCTCACGACGGGGGCTGCGGTGTCCAGGGGTGGGGTGGTCTTGGCGGTGTCTCTCGACATCGCCAACGCCTTCAACTCCATGCCCTGGAGCTGCATTAGGGAGGCACTCCGGTATCACCGGGTGCCGACCTACCTTCGTCGTGTGGTCGGGGACTACCTGACGGACAGGTACGTCATATACCCTGGTCACAACGGAGAGTGGAACCGGCGAGAGATGTCGTGCGGTGTTCCACAGGGATCGGTTCTGGGGCCGCCCTTGTGGAACATCGGCTACGACTATGTGCTGCGTGCCGACCTCCCTAGCGGCGTCAGCGTAATCTGCTACGCTGACGACACGCTGGTGCTGGCGCAGGGGAGGTCGCACGAGGTGGCGGCCGAATTGATGACACGCGGGGTTGCGATAGTCGTTGAGAGGATCCGGCAATTGGGTCTCGAGGTGGCATTGCACAAGTCCGAGGCCATGTGCTTTCATGGGCCTCGGAGCGCGCCACCGTCGGGATCCATACTCACGGTAGGAGGGGTTCCCGTCGGCGTCGAGTCGACGTTGAGGTACCTCGGACTCGTCCTCGACAGCCGATGGAACTTCGTGGAGCATTTTCGACGTTTGGCTCCCAGACTGGAAAAGGCCGGGGCTGCTTTCAAGCGGCTCCTGCCCAACCTGAGGGGGCCAAACGCCTCCTGCCGGAGGCTCTATGCGGGGATCTTGCGGTCCATGGCCCTTTACGGGGCCCCGGTGTGGGCGCGTTCGTTGAGGTTGCGTGCAAAGCACTACCTGAACGCGCCCCAAAAGGTGGTAGCCGTAAGGCTGATCCGTGGGTACCGCACGATCTCCCGCGAGGCGGCGAGCCTCCTTGCCGGATTGCCGCCATGGGATCTGGAGGCCATAGTCCTCGCGCGCCTGCACGAGTGGCGCGCGGAGGTACAGAGCCGGGGGGTAACTCCGCTGCCGCGGCATATTGTCGCGCGGCGGACAGACCTCCGCCGTGATCTCATGGCGTCATGGAGAGAGCGACTATCGCAACCCCGTTCAGGGCACGCCACGATAGTGGCGGTAAGTCCCCTCTTTGAGGAGTGGCTTGAGAGGCGCCACGGCGCCCTCACCTTCCGCCTGACGCAGGTCCTCACCGGACATGGATGTTTCGGGAGGTACCTGTACCGAATCGGGCGGGAGGAAACGCCCGGATGCTACAATTGCGAGGATCGACCGGAGGACACGGTGGAGCACACCGTGGAGGTCTGCTCTGCTTGGGCGGAGCACCGCCGTGTCCTCGTAGCGGCGATTGGCGGCGGCGACCTCTCGCGTCCGGCCCTGGTTCAAGCCATGGTCCGGGGCGAGAGGGAATGGGAAGCCGTCGCCTCCTTCTGCGAAGCAGTCATGCTAGCGAAGGAGGCGGCGGAACGTGAGAGGGAGAGAACCTCCTCACGTCCCAGCCGCCGCGGGAGAAGCACCGGGCGTCGGGGGCCACGCCGTGATGGCTCTCGGCCACCGTAGGCGCGGGCCTGTGGACGGCGAGTAATGGGCTAGCTCGCCGTCCGTCCGTCGTATGACGACGGGCAGGCCGTGTCGACGGCGCGTTCGTGTTCCACGCGCGCCTCAAAGAGTTGTCAGCGTACGGGAGGGGCCCGCAAGGGCCGGTGCCTGCCAGGGCTGCGGGACTGTTCGAAAGAGATACCGCGGCCCTGGAACATAAAGGGCCAATGAAGGAACATGGGTGTTTTTTAGTCAGTAAGAGTCTGACACTCCCTTCCGCTCTGCCCAGAGCGGGAGGAGTCATTTGATGATTTCTCACCCTCCAAAAAAAAAAAAAAAAAAAAAAAAAAAAGGGAGATAGTTCAAAACAAAAACGTGAATATATTCGGTTCTGGACGTGCGATTTTGAAGCTGTTTTCAGCATTTTTAGACCTAACTAGGCGTCCGCCTACGTATTGACGATATTGCACCCACCGGAACAACCCTATAAAAAATTTCCCTACAACCCTTGAAATTTTTCGAAATTTTCAGATACGATCATCAAAATTTAGTGTTTTTTCCAAATTTTCTCTCAAAATAACGTTAGATTATAGTTTCAATAGTACTCACCCTTCATCCCTGTGTTCTGGTCCGCGTTCCGTGAGCCGGCGCCCGGGCTGGAGGTTGAAAACCTAAATTTTTTGGTTCAAAAACTGGTTTTTTGACCAAAACTCAAAAATTTTATTCGGCACCCACCCTGTTTTATTTTGTAATTAGCTAGCCCGCGACGAGCCGCTTCTTTTGAGACCTCGCTCGCCCGCCTAGCTCAAATAAAACTTGTACATTTTTAAAAAACAGTTTTTTCTCATAGTTTCTGTAAGTCCCCAAATCCACCTAAGGGAGATAGTTCAAAACAAAAACGTGAATATATTCGGTTCTGGACGTGCGATTTTGAAGCTGTTTTCAGCATTTTTAGACCTAACTAGGCGTCCGCCTACGTATTGACGATATTGCACCCACCGGAACAACCCTATAAAAAATTTCCCTACAACCCTTGAAATTTTTCGAAATTTTCAGATACGATCATCAAAATTTAGTGTTTTTTCCAAATTTTCTCTCAAAATAACGTTAGATTATAGTTTCAATAGTACTCACCCTTCATCCCTGTGTTCTGGTCCGCGTTCCGTGAGCCGGCGCCCGGGCTGGAGGTTGAAAACCTAAATTTTTTGGTTCAAAAACTGGTTTTTTGACCAAAACTCAAAAATTTTATTCGGCACCCACCCTGTTTTATTTTGTAATTAGCTAGCCCGCGACGAGCCGCTTCTTTTGAGACCTCGCTCGCCCGCCTAGCTCAAATAAAACTTGTACATTTTTAAAAAACAGTTTTTTCTCATAGTTTCTGTAAGTCCCCAAATCCACCTAAGGGAGATAGTTCAAAACAAAAACGTGAATATATTCGGTTCTGGACGTGCGATTTTGAAGCTGTTTTCAGCATTTTTAGACCTAACTAGGCGTCCGCCTACGTATTGACGATATTGCACCCACCGGAACAACCCTATAAAAAATTTCCCTACAACCCTTGAAATTTTTCGAAATTTTCAGATACGATCATCAAAATTTAGTGTTTTTTCCAAATTTTCTCTCAAAATAACGTTAGATTATAGTTTCAATAGTACTCACCCTTCATCCCTGTGTTCTGGTCCGCGTTCCGTGAGCCGGCGCCCGGGCTGGAGGTTGAAAACCTAAATTTTTTGGTTCAAAAACTGGTTTTTTGACCAAAACTCAAAAATTTTATTCGGCACCCACCCTGTTTTATTTTGTAATTAGCTAGCCCGCGACGAGCCGCTTCTTTTGAGACCTCGCTCGCCCGCCTAGCTCAAATAAAACTTGTACATTTTTAAAAAACAGTTTTTTCTCATAGTTTCTGTAAGTCCCCAAATCCACCTAAGGGAGATAGTTCAAAACAAAAACGTGAATATATTCGGTTCTGGACGTGCGATTTTGAAGCTGTTTTCAGCATTTTTAGACCTAACTAGGCGTCCGCCTACGTATTGACGATATTGCACCCACCGGAACAACCCTATAAAAAATTTCCCTACAACCCTTGAAATTTTTCGAAATTTTCAGATACGATCATCAAAATTTAGTGTTTTTTCCAAATTTTCTCTCAAAATAACGTTAGATTATAGTTTCAATAGTACTCACCCTTCATCCCTGTGTTCTGGTCCGCGTTCCGTGAGCCGGCGCCCGGGCTGGAGGTTGAAAACCTAAATTTTTTGGTTCAAAAACTGGTTTTTTGACCAAAACTCAAAAATTTTATTCGGCACCCACCCTGTTTTATTTTGTAATTAGCTAGCCCGCGACGAGCCGCTTCTTTTGAGACCTCGCTCGCCCGCCTAGCTCAAATAAAACTTGTACATTTTTAAAAAACAGTTTTTTCTCATAGTTTCTGTAAGTCCCCAAATCCACCTAAGGGAGATAGTTCAAAACAAAAACGTGAATATATTCGGTTCTGGACGTGCGATTTTGAAGCTGTTTTCAGCATTTTTAGACCTAACTAGGCGTCCGCCTACGTATTGACGATATTGCACCCACCGGAACAACCCTATAAAAAATTTCCCTACAACCCTTGAAATTTTTCGAAATTTTCAGATACGATCATCAAAATTTAGTGTTTTTTCCAAATTTTCTCTCAAAATAACGTTAGATTATAGTTTCAATAGTACTCACCCTTCATCCCTGTGTTCTGGTCCGCGTTCCGTGAGCCGGCGCCCGGGCTGGAGGTTGAAAACCTAAATTTTTTGGTTCAAAAACTGGTTTTTTGACCAAAACTCAAAAATTTTATTCGGCACCCACCCTGTTTTATTTTGTAATTAGCTAGCCCGCGACGAGCCGCTTCTTTTGAGACCTCGCTCGCCCGCCTAGCTCAAATAAAACTTGTACATTTTTAAAAAACAGTTTTTTCTCATAGTTTCTGTAAGTCCCCAAATCCACCTAAGGGAGATAGTTCAAAACAAAAACGTGAATATATTCGGTTCTGGACGTGCGATTTTGAAGCTGTTTTCAGCATTTTTAGACCTAACTAGGCGTCCGCCTACGTATTGACGATATTGCACCCACCGGAACAACCCTATAAAAAATTTCCCTACAACCCTTGAAATTTTTCGAAATTTTCAGATACGATCATCAAAATTTAGTGTTTTTTCCAAATTTTCTCTCAAAATAACGTTAGATTATAGTTTCAATAGTACTCACCCTTCATCCCTGTGTTCTGGTCCGCGTTCCGTGAGCCGGCGCCCGGGCTGGAGGTTGAAAACCTAAATTTTTTGGTTCAAAAACTGGTTTTTTGACCAAAACTCAAAAATTTTATTCGGCACCCACCCTGTTTTATTTTGTAATTAGCTAGCCCGCGACGAGCCGCTTCTTTTGAGACCTCGCTCGCCCGCCTAGCTCAAATAAAACTTGTACATTTTTAAAAAACAGTTTTTTCTCATAGTTTCTGTAAGTCCCCAAATCCACCTAAGGGAGATAGTTCAAAACAAAAACGTGAATATATTCGGTTCTGGACGTGCGATTTTGAAGCTGTTTTCAGCATTTTTAGACCTAACTAGGCGTCCGCCTACGTATTGACGATATTGCACCCACCGGAACAACCCTATAAAAAATTTCCCTACAACCCTTGAAATTTTTCGAAATTTTCAGATACGATCATCAAAATTTAGTGTTTTTTCCAAATTTTCTCTCAAAATAACGTTAGATTATAGTTTCAATAGTACTCACCCTTCATCCCTGTGTTCTGGTCCGCGTTCCGTGAGCCGGCGCCCGGGCTGGAGGTTGAAAACCTAAATTTTTTGGTTCAAAAACTGGTTTTTTGACCAAAACTCAAAAATTTTATTCGGCACCCACCCTGTTTTATTTTGTAATTAGCTAGCCCGCGACGAGCCGCTTCTTTTGAGACCTCGCTCGCCCGCCTAGCTCAAATAAAACTTGTACATTTTTAAAAAACAGTTTTTTCTCATAGTTTCTGTAAGTCCCCAAATCCACCTAAGGGAGATAGTTCAAAACAAAAACGTGAATATATTCGGTTCTGGACGTGCGATTTTGAAGCTGTTTTCAGCATTTTTAGACCTAACTAGGCGTCCGCCTACGTATTGACGATATTGCACCCACCGGAACAACCCTATAAAAAATTTCCCTACAACCCTTGAAATTTTTCGAAATTTTCAGATACGATCATCAAAATTTAGTGTTTTTTCCAAATTTTCTCTCAAAATAACGTTAGATTATAGTTTCAATAGTACTCACCCTTCATCCCTGTGTTCTGGTCCGCGTTCCGTGAGCCGGCGCCCGGGCTGGAGGTTGAAAACCTAAATTTTTTGGTTCAAAAACTGGTTTTTTGACCAAAACTCAAAAATTTTATTCGGCACCCACCCTGTTTTATTTTGTAATTAGCTAGCCCGCGACGAGCCGCTTCTTTTGAGACCTCGCTCGCCCGCCTAGCTCAAATAAAACTTGTACATTTTTAAAAAACAGTTTTTTCTCATAGTTTCTGTAAGTCCCCAAATCCACCTAAGGGAGATAGTTCAAAACAAAAACGTGAATATATTCGGTTCTGGACGTGCGATTTTGAAGCTGTTTTCAGCATTTTTAGACCTAACTAGGCGTCCGCCTACGTATTGACGATATTGCACCCACCGGAACAACCCTATAAAAAATTTCCCTACAACCCTTGAAATTTTTCGAAATTTTCAGATACGATCATCAAAATTTAGTGTTTTTTCCAAATTTTCTCTCAAAATAACGTTAGATTATAGTTTCAATAGTACTCACCCTTCATCCCTGTGTTCTGGTCCGCGTTCCGTGAGCCGGCGCCCGGGCTGGAGGTTGAAAACCTAAATTTTTTGGTTCAAAAACTGGTTTTTTGACCAAAACTCAAAAATTTTATTCGGCACCCACCCTGTTTTATTTTGTAATTAGCTAGCCCGCGACGAGCCGCTTCTTTTGAGACCTCGCTCGCCCGCCTAGCTCAAATAAAACTTGTACATTTTTAAAAAACAGTTTTTTCTCATAGTTTCTGTAAGTCCCCAAATCCACCTAAGGGAGATAGTTCAAAACAAAAACGTGAATATATTCGGTTCTGGACGTGCGATTTTGAAGCTGTTTTCAGCATTTTTAGACCTAACTAGGCGTCCGCCTACGTATTGACGATATTGCACCCACCGGAACAACCCTATAAAAAATTTCCCTACAACCCTTGAAATTTTTCGAAATTTTCAGATACGATCATCAAAATTTAGTGTTTTTTCCAAATTTTCTCTCAAAATAACGTTAGATTATAGTTTCAATAGTACTCACCCTTCATCCCTGTGTTCTGGTCCGCGTTCCGTGAGCCGGCGCCCGGGCTGGAGGTTGAAAACCTAAATTTTTTGGTTCAAAAACTGGTTTTTTGACCAAAACTCAAAAATTTTATTCGGCACCCACCCTGTTTTATTTTGTAATTAGCTAGCCCGCGACGAGCCGCTTCTTTTGAGACCTCGCTCGCCCGCCTAGCTCAAATAAAACTTGTACATTTTTAAAAAACAGTTTTTTCTCATAGTTTCTGTAAGTCCCCAAATCCACCTAAGGGAGATAGTTCAAAACAAAAACGTGAATATATTCGGTTCTGGACGTGCGATTTTGAAGCTGTTTTCAGCATTTTTAGACCTAACTAGGCGTCCGCCTACGTATTGACGATATTGCACCCACCGGAACAACCCTATAAAAAATTTCCCTACAACCCTTGAAATTTTTCGAAATTTTCAGATACGATCATCAAAATTTAGTGTTTTTTCCAAATTTTCTCTCAAAATAACGTTAGATTATAGTTTCAATAGTACTCACCCTTCATCCCTGTGTTCTGGTCCGCGTTCCGTGAGCCGGCGCCCGGGCTGGAGGTTGAAAACCTAAATTTTTTGGTTCAAAAACTGGTTTTTTGACCAAAACTCAAAAATTTTATTCGGCACCCACCCTGTTTTATTTTGTAATTAGCTAGCCCGCGACGAGCCGCTTCTTTTGAGACCTCGCTCGCCCGCCTAGCTCAAATAAAACTTGTACATTTTTAAAAAACAGTTTTTTCTCATAGTTTCTGTAAGTCCCCAAATCCACCTAAGGGAGATAGTTCAAAACAAAAACGTGAATATATTCGGTTCTGGACGTGCGATTTTGAAGCTGTTTTCAGCATTTTTAGACCTAACTAGGCGTCCGCCTACGTATTGACGATATTGCACCCACCGGAACAACCCTATAAAAAATTTCCCTACAACCCTTGAAATTTTTCGAAATTTTCAGATACGATCATCAAAATTTAGTGTTTTTTCCAAATTTTCTCTCAAAATAACGTTAGATTATAGTTTCAATAGTACTCACCCTTCATCCCTGTGTTCTGGTCCGCGTTCCGTGAGCCGGCGCCCGGGCTGGAGGTTGAAAACCTAAATTTTTTGGTTCAAAAACTGGTTTTTTGACCAAAACTCAAAAATTTTATTCGGCACCCACCCTGTTTTATTTTGTAATTAGCTAGCCCGCGACGAGCCGCTTCTTTTGAGACCTCGCTCGCCCGCCTAGCTCAAATAAAACTTGTACATTTTTAAAAAACAGTTTTTTCTCATAGTTTCTGTAAGTCCCCAAATCCACCTAAGGGAGATAGTTCAAAACAAAAACGTGAATATATTCGGTTCTGGACGTGCGATTTTGAAGCTGTTTTCAGCATTTTTAGACCTAACTAGGCGTCCGCCTACGTATTGACGATATTGCACCCACCGGAACAACCCTATAAAAAATTTCCCTACAACCCTTGAAATTTTTCGAAATTTTCAGATACGATCATCAAAATTTAGTGTTTTTTCCAAATTTTCTCTCAAAATAACGTTAGATTATAGTTTCAATAGTACTCACCCTTCATCCCTGTGTTCTGGTCCGCGTTCCGTGAGCCGGCGCCCGGGCTGGAGGTTGAAAACCTAAATTTTTTGGTTCAAAAACTGGTTTTTTGACCAAAACTCAAAAATTTTATTCGGCACCCACCCTGTTTTATTTTGTAATTAGCTAGCCCGCGACGAGCCGCTTCTTTTGAGACCTCGCTCGCCCGCCTAGCTCAAATAAAACTTGTACATTTTTAAAAAACAGTTTTTTCTCATAGTTTCTGTAAGTCCCCAAATCCACCTAAGGGAGATAGTTCAAAACAAAAACGTGAATATATTCGGTTCTGGACGTGCGATTTTGAAGCTGTTTTCAGCATTTTTAGACCTAACTAGGCGTCCGCCTACGTATTGACGATATTGCACCCACCGGAACAACCCTATAAAAAATTTCCCTACAACCCTTGAAATTTTTCGAAATTTTCAGATACGATCATCAAAATTTAGTGTTTTTTCCAAATTTTCTCTCAAAATAACGTTAGATTATAGTTTCAATAGTACTCACCCTTCATCCCTGTGTTCTGGTCCGCGTTCCGTGAGCCGGCGCCCGGGCTGGAGGTTGAAAACCTAAATTTTTTGGTTCAAAAACTGGTTTTTTGACCAAAACTCAAAAATTTTATTCGGCACCCACCCTGTTTTATTTTGTAATTAGCTAGCCCGCGACGAGCCGCTTCTTTTGAGACCTCGCTCGCCCGCCTAGCTCAAATAAAACTTGTACATTTTTAAAAAACAGTTTTTTCTCATAGTTTCTGTAAGTCCCCAAATCCACCTAAGGGAGATAGTTCAAAACAAAAACGTGAATATATTCGGTTCTGGACGTGCGATTTTGAAGCTGTTTTCAGCATTTTTAGACCTAACTAGGCGTCCGCCTACGTATTGACGATATTGCACCCACCGGAACAACCCTATAAAAAATTTCCCTACAACCCTTGAAATTTTTCGAAATTTTCAGATACGATCATCAAAATTTAGTGTTTTTTCCAAATTTTCTCTCAAAATAACGTTAGATTATAGTTTCAATAGTACTCACCCTTCATCCCTGTGTTCTGGTCCGCGTTCCGTGAGCCGGCGCCCGGGCTGGAGGTTGAAAACCTAAATTTTTTGGTTCAAAAACTGGTTTTTTGACCAAAACTCAAAAATTTTATTCGGCACCCACCCTGTTTTATTTTGTAATTAGCTAGCCCGCGACGAGCCGCTTCTTTTGAGACCTCGCTCGCCCGCCTAGCTCAAATAAAACTTGTACATTTTTAAAAAACAGTTTTTTCTCATAGTTTCTGTAAGTCCCCAAATCCACCTAAGGGAGATAGTTCAAAACAAAAACGTGAATATATTCGGTTCTGGACGTGCGATTTTGAAGCTGTTTTCAGCATTTTTAGACCTAACTAGGCGTCCGCCTACGTATTGACGATATTGCACCCACCGGAACAACCCTATAAAAAATTTCCCTACAACCCTTGAAATTTTTCGAAATTTTCAGATACGATCATCAAAATTTAGTGTTTTTTCCAAATTTTCTCTCAAAATAACGTTAGATTATAGTTTCAATAGTACTCACCCTTCATCCCTGTGTTCTGGTCCGCGTTCCGTGAGCCGGCGCCCGGGCTGGAGGTTGAAAACCTAAATTTTTTGGTTCAAAAACTGGTTTTTTGACCAAAACTCAAAAATTTTATTCGGCACCCACCCTGTTTTATTTTGTAATTAGCTAGCCCGCGACGAGCCGCTTCTTTTGAGACCTCGCTCGCCCGCCTAGCTCAAATAAAACTTGTACATTTTTAAAAAACAGTTTTTTTTCTCATAGTTTCTGTAAGTCCCCAAATCCACCTAAGGGAGATAGTTCAGGCACCTGTACGCCAGGCATCGCAGGCTCCGCATCCGACCTCCGGATGCGGCAGCCATTGAGGCGGAGCTGTACGAGGGATACAGAGCGGCGAAGACCGCCCTCCGAGAGGCTGTCCAGCGGGCCAAAGATGCGGCCCGCGAGGAGATGCTGGAGACTCTCGACGGCGATCCGTGGGGGCGCCCTTACAAGATGGTGCGGGACAAACTCCGCACCTGGGCCCCCCCGCTGACGCAGAGTCTCCGGCCTCAGCTTGTGGAGGAGGTGGTGAGCGCTCTGTTCCCTTCGCGAGGGGAACATCCTCCCCCGCCTATGGCTCCGCCGCTTGCGGTGCCGGAAGCGGACCACGATGACGATGACGACACTCCGGAGGTGACCGGGGTAGACCTGAGAGTGGCGGTAAACCGGCTTAAAGCCAGGAATACCGCCCCGGGACCCGATGGCTTACCTGGCAAAGCCTGGGTCCTGGCCTTGGAGGCTCTCGGGCCCCGACTGGAGGGGCTCCTAAGCGCATGCTTGGAGAGAGGCCGGTTCCCGCTTCGTTGGAAGACAGGGAAACTGGTCCTCATCCGGAAGCCGGGGCGCCCTGCGGACTCTCCGTCCGCATACCGGCCCATTGTGTTGCTCGACGAGGTGGGCAAGCTCTTTGAAAGAGTAATTGCAAACCGCCTCGCCGGGCACCTTGCGGGGATTGGGCCGGATCTTGCGGACAACCAGTTTGGTTTCCGCAAGGGGCGCTCGACGGTGGACGCCATCATGCGCGTGAGAGCCCTCACGACGGGGGCTGCGGTGTCCAGGGGTGGGGTGGTCTTGGCGGTGTCTCTCGACATCGCCAACGCCTTCAACTCCATGCCCTGGAGCTGCATTAGGGAGGCACTCCGGTATCACCGGGTGCCGACCTACCTTCGTCGTGTGGTCGGGGACTACCTGACGGACAGGTATGTCATATATCCCGGTCACAACGGAGAATGGAACCGGCGAGAGATGTCGTGCGGTGTTCCACAGGGATCGGTTCTAGGGCCGCCCTTGTGGAACATCGGCTACGACTGGGTGCTGCGTGCCGACCTCCCTAGCGGCGTCAGCGTAGTTTGCTACGCTGACGACACGCTGGTGCTGGCGCAGGGGAGGTCGCACGAGGCGGCGGCCGAACTGATGACACGCGGGGTTGCGATAGTCGTTGAGAGGATCCGGCAATTGGGTCTCGAGGTGGCATTGCACAAGTCCGAGGCCATGTGCTTTCATGGGCCTCGGAGCGCGCCACCGTCGGGATCCATACTCACGGTAGGAGGGGTTCCCGTCGGCGTCGAGTCGACGTTGAGGTACCTCGGACTCGTCCTCCACAGCCGATGGAACTTCGTGGAGCATTTCCGACGTTTGGCTCCCAGACTGGAAAAGGCCGGGGCTGCCTTCAAGCGGCTCCTGCCCAACCTGAGGGGGCCAAACGCCTCCTGCCGGAGGCTCTATGCGGGGATCTTGCGGTCCATGGCCCTTTACGGGGCCCCGGTGTGGGCGCGTTCGCTGAGGTTGCGTGCCAAGCACTACCTGAACGCGCCCCAAAAGGTGGTAGCCGTAAGGCTCATCCGTGGATACCGCACGATCTCCCGCGAGGCGGCGAGCCTCCTTGCCGGATTGCCGCCATGGGATCTGGAGGCCATAGTCCTCGCGCGCCTGCACGAGTGGCGCGCGGAGGTACAGAGCCGGGGGGTAACTCCGCTGCCGCGGCATATTGTTGCGCGGCGGACAGACCTCCGCCGTGATCTCATGGCGACATGGAGGGAGCGACTATCGCAACCCCGTTCAGGGCACGCCACGATAGTGGCGATAAGTCCCCTCTTTGAGGAGTGGCTTGAGAGGCGCCACGGCGCCCTCACCTTCCGCCTGACGCAGGTCCTCACCGGACACGGTTGTTTCGGGAGGTACCTGTACCGAATCGGGCGGGAGGAAACGCCCGGGTGCTACTATTGCGAGGATCGACCGGAGGACACGGTGGAGCACACCGTTGAGGTCTGCTCCGCTTGGGAGGAGCACCGCCGTGTCCTCGTAGCGGCGATTGGCGGCGGCGACCTCTCGCGTCCGGCCCTGGTTCAAGCCATGGTCCGGGGCGAGAGGGAATGGGAAGCCGTCGCCTCCTTCTGCGAAGCAGTCATGCTAGCGAAGGAGGCGGCGGAACGTGAGAGGGAGAGAACCTCCTCACGTCCCAGCCGCCGCGGGAGAAGCACCGGGCGTCGGGGGCCACGCCGTGATGGCTCTCGGCCACCGTAGGCGCGGGCCTGTGGACGGCGAGTAATGGGCTAGCTCGCCGTCCGTCCGTCGTATGACGACGGGCAGGCCGTGTCGACGGCGCGTTCGTGTTCCACGCGCGCCTCAAAGAGATGTCAGCAAACGGGAGGGGCCCGCAAGGGCCGGTGCCTGCCAGGGCTGCGGGACTGTTCGAAAGAGATACCGCGGCCCTGGAACATAAAGGGCCAATGAAGGAACATGGGTGTTTTTTAGTCAGTAAGAGTCTGACACTCCCTTCCGCTCCGCCCAGAGCGGGAGGAGTCATTTGATGATTTCTCACCCCCCAAAAAAAAAAAAAAAAAAAAAAAAAAAAAGGGAGATAGTTCAAAACAAAAACGTGAATATATTCGGTTCTGGACGTGCGATTTTGAAGCTGTTTTCAGCATTTTTAGACCTAACTAGGCGTCCGCCTACGTATTGACGATATTGCACCCACCGGAACAACCCTATAAAAAATTTCCCTACAACCCTTGAAATTTTTCGAAATTTTCAGATACGATCATCAAAATTTAGTGTTTTTTCCAAATTTTCTCTCAAAATAACGTTAGATTATAGTTTCAATAGTACTCACCCTTCATCCCTGTGTTCTGGTCCGCGTTCCGTGAGCCGGCGCCCGGGCTGGAGGTTGAAAACCTAAATTTTTTGGTTCAAAAACTGGTTTTTTGACCAAAACTCAAAAATTTTATTCGGCACCCACCCTGTTTTATTTTGTAATTAGCTAGCCCGCGACGAGCCGCTTCTTTTGAGACCTCGCTCGCCCGCCTAGCTCAAATAAAACTTGTACATTTTTAAAAAACAGTTTTTTCTCATAGTTTCTGTAAGTCCCCAAATCCACCTAAGGGAGATAGTTCAAAACAAAAACGTGAATATATTCGGTTCTGGACGTGCGATTTTGAAGCTGTTTTCAGCATTTTTAGACCTAACTAGGCGTCCGCCTACGTATTGACGATATTGCACCCACCGGAACAACCCTATAAAAAATTTCCCTACAACCCTTGAAATTTTTCGAAATTTTCAGATACGATCATCAAAATTTAGTGTTTTTTCCAAATTTTCTCTCAAAATAACGTTAGATTATAGTTTCAATAGTACTCACCCTTCATCCCTGTGTTCTGGTCCGCGTTCCGTGAGCCGGCGCCCGGGCTGGAGGTTGAAAACCTAAATTTTTTGGTTCAAAAACTGGTTTTTTGACCAAAACTCAAAAATTTTATTCGGCACCCACCCTGTTTTATTTTGTAATTAGCTAGCCCGCGACGAGCCGCTTCTTTTGAGACCTCGCTCGCCCGCCTAGCTCAAATAAAACTTGTACATTTTTAAAAAACAGTTTTTTCTCATAGTTTCTGTAAGTCCCCAAATCCACCTAAGGGAGATAGTTCAAAACAAAAACGTGAATATATTCGGTTCTGGACGTGCGATTTTGAAGCTGTTTTCAGCATTTTTAGACCTAACTAGGCGTCCGCCTACGTATTGACGATATTGCACCCACCGGAACAACCCTATAAAAAATTTCCCTACAACCCTTGAAATTTTTCGAAATTTTCAGATACGATCATCAAAATTTAGTGTTTTTTCCAAATTTTCTCTCAAAATAACGTTAGATTATAGTTTCAATAGTACTCACCCTTCATCCCTGTGTTCTGGTCCGCGTTCCGTGAGCCGGCGCCCGGGCTGGAGGTTGAAAACCTAAATTTTTTGGTTCAAAAACTGGTTTTTTGACCAAAACTCAAAAATTTTATTCGGCACCCACCCTGTTTTATTTTGTAATTAGCTAGCCCGCGACGAGCCGCTTCTTTTGAGACCTCGCTCGCCCGCCTAGCTCAAATAAAACTTGTACATTTTTAAAAAACAGTTTTTTCTCATAGTTTCTGTAAGTCCCCAAATCCACCTAAGGGAGATAGTTCAAAACAAAAACGTGAATATATTCGGTTCTGGACGTGCGATTTTGAAGCTGTTTTCAGCATTTTTAGACCTAACTAGGCGTCCGCCTACGTATTGACGATATTGCACCCACCGGAACAACCCTATAAAAAATTTCCCTACAACCCTTGAAATTTTTCGAAATTTTCAGATACGATCATCAAAATTTAGTGTTTTTTCCAAATTTTCTCTCAAAATAACGTTAGATTATAGTTTCAATAGTACTCACCCTTCATCCCTGTGTTCTGGTCCGCGTTCCGTGAGCCGGCGCCCGGGCTGGAGGTTGAAAACCTAAATTTTTTGGTTCAAAAACTGGTTTTTTGACCAAAACTCAAAAATTTTATTCGGCACCCACCCTGTTTTATTTTGTAATTAGCTAGCCCGCGACGAGCCGCTTCTTTTGAGACCTCGCTCGCCCGCCTAGCTCAAATAAAACTTGTACATTTTTAAAAAACAGTTTTTTCTCATAGTTTCTGTAAGTCCCCAAATCCACCTAAGGGAGATAGTTCAAAACAAAAACGTGAATATATTCGGTTCTGGACGTGCGATTTTGAAGCTGTTTTCAGCATTTTTAGACCTAACTAGGCGTCCGCCTACGTATTGACGATATTGCACCCACCGGAACAACCCTATAAAAAATTTCCCTACAACCCTTGAAATTTTTCGAAATTTTCAGATACGATCATCAAAATTTAGTGTTTTTTCCAAATTTTCTCTCAAAATAACGTTAGATTATAGTTTCAATAGTACTCACCCTTCATCCCTGTGTTCTGGTCCGCGTTCCGTGAGCCGGCGCCCGGGCTGGAGGTTGAAAACCTAAATTTTTTGGTTCAAAAACTGGTTTTTTGACCAAAACTCAAAAATTTTATTCGGCACCCACCCTGTTTTATTTTGTAATTAGCTAGCCCGCGACGAGCCGCTTCTTTTGAGACCTCGCTCGCCCGCCTAGCTCAAATAAAACTTGTACATTTTTAAAAAACAGTTTTTTCTCATAGTTTCTGTAAGTCCCCAAATCCACCTAAGGGAGATAGTTCAAAACAAAAACGTGAATATATTCGGTTCTGGACGTGCGATTTGAAGCTGTTTTCAGCATTTTTAGACCTAACTAGGCGTCCGCCTACGTATTGACGATATTGCACCCACCGGAACAACCCTATAAAAAATTTCCCTACAACCCTTGAAATTTTTCGAAATTTTCAGATACGATCATCAAAATTTAGTGTTTTTTCCAAATTTTCTCTCAAAATAACGTTAGATTATAGTTTCAATAGTACTCACCCTTCATCCCTGTGTTCTGGTCCGCGTTCCGTGAGCCGGCGCCCGGGCTGGAGGTTGAAAACCTAAATTTTTTGGTTCAAAAACTGGTTTTTTGACCAAAACTCAAAAATTTTATTCGGCACCCACCCTGTTTTATTTTGTAATTAGCTAGCCCGCGACGAGCCGCTTCTTTTGAGACCTCGCTCGCCCGCCTAGCTCAAATAAAACTTGTACATTTTTAAAAAACAGTTTTTTCTCATAGTTTCTGTAAGTCCCCAAATCCACCTAAGGGAGATAGTTCAAAACAAAAACGTGAATATATTCGGTTCTGGACGTGCGATTTTGAAGCTGTTTTCAGCATTTTTAGACCTAACTAGGCGTCCGCCTACGTATTGACGATATTGCACCCACCGGAACAACCCTATAAAAAATTTCCCTACAACCCTTGAAATTTTTCGAAATTTTCAGATACGATCATCAAAATTTAGTGTTTTTTCCAAATTTTCTCTCAAAATAACGTTAGATTATAGTTTCAATAGTACTCACCCTTCATCCCTGTGTTCTGGTCCGCGTTCCGTGAGCCGGCGCCCGGGCTGGAGGTTGAAAACCTAAATTTTTTGGTTCAAAAACTGGTTTTTTGACCAAAACTCAAAAATTTTATTCGGCACCCACCCTGTTTTATTTTGTAATTAGCTAGCCCGCGACGAGCCGCTTCTTTTGAGACCTCGCTCGCCCGCCTAGCTCAAATAAAACTTGTACATTTTTAAAAAACAGTTTTTTCTCATAGTTTCTGTAAGTCCCCAAATCCACCTAAGGGAGATAGTTCAAAACAAAAACGTGAATATATTCGGTTCTGGACGTGCGATTTTGAAGCTGTTTTCAGCATTTTTAGACCTAACTAGGCGTCCGCCTACGTATTGACGATATTGCACCCACCGGAACAACCCTATAAAAAATTTCCCTACAACCCTTGAAATTTTTCGAAATTTTCAGATACGATCATCAAAATTTAGTGTTTTTTCCAAATTTTCTCTCAAAATAACGTTAGATTATAGTTTCAATAGTACTCACCCTTCATCCCTGTGTTCTGGTCCGCGTTCCGTGAGCCGGCGCCCGGGCTGGAGGTTGAAAACCTAAATTTTTTGGTTCAAAAACTGGTTTTTTGACCAAAACTCAAAAATTTTATTCGGCACCCACCCTGTTTTATTTTGTAATTAGCTAGCCCGCGACGAGCCGCTTCTTTTGAGACCTCGCTCGCCCGCCTAGCTCAAATAAAACTTGTACATTTTTAAAAAACAGTTTTTTCTCATAGTTTCTGTAAGTCCCCAAATCCACCTAAGGGAGATAGTTCAAAACAAAAACGTGAATATATTCGGTTCTGGACGTGCGATTTTGAAGCTGTTTTCAGCATTTTTAGACCTAACTAGGCGTCCGCCTACGTATTGACGATATTGCACCCACCGGAACAACCCTATAAAAAATTTCCCTACAACCCTTGAAATTTTTCGAAATTTTCAGATACGATCATCAAAATTTAGTGTTTTTTCCAAATTTTCTCTCAAAATAACGTTAGATTATAGTTTCAATAGTACTCACCCTTCATCCCTGTGTTCTGGTCCGCGTTCCGTGAGCCGGCGCCCGGGCTGGAGGTTGAAAACCTAAATTTTTTGGTTCAAAAACTGGTTTTTTGACCAAAACTCAAAAATTTTATTCGGCACCCACCCTGTTTTATTTTGTAATTAGCTAGCCCGCGACGAGCCGCTTCTTTTGAGACCTCGCTCGCCCGCCTAGCTCAAATAAAACTTGTACATTTTTAAAAAACAGTTTTTTCTCATAGTTTCTGTAAGTCCCCAAATCCACCTAAGGGAGATAGTTCAAAACAAAAACGTGAATATATTCGGTTCTGGACGTGCGATTTTGAAGCTGTTTTCAGCATTTTTAGACCTAACTAGGCGTCCGCCTACGTATTGACGATATTGCACCCACCGGAACAACCCTATAAAAAATTTCCCTACAACCCTTGAAATTTTTCGAAATTTTCAGATACGATCATCAAAATTTAGTGTTTTTTCCAAATTTTCTCTCAAAATAACGTTAGATTATAGTTTCAATAGTACTCACCCTTCATCCCTGTGTTCTGGTCCGCGTTCCGTGAGCCGGCGCCCGGGCTGGAGGTTGAAAACCTAAATTTTTTGGTTCAAAAACTGGTTTTTTGACCAAAACTCAAAAATTTTATTCGGCACCCACCCTGTTTTATTTTGTAATTAGCTAGCCCGCGACGAGCCGCTTCTTTTGAGACCTCGCTCGCCCGCCTAGCTCAAATAAAACTTGTACATTTTTAAAAAACAGTTTTTTCTCATAGTTTCTGTAAGTCCCCAAATCCACCTAAGGGAGATAGTTCAAAACAAAAACGTGAATATATTCGGTTCTGGACGTGCGATTTTGAAGCTGTTTTCAGCATTTTTAGACCTAACTAGGCGTCCGCCTACGTATTGACGATATTGCACCCACCGGAACAACCCTATAAAAAATTTCCCTACAACCCTTGAAATTTTTCGAAATTTTCAGATACGATCATCAAAATTTAGTGTTTTTTCCAAATTTTCTCTCAAAATAACGTTAGATTATAGTTTCAATAGTACTCACCCTTCATCCCTGTGTTCTGGTCCGCGTTCCGTGAGCCGGCGCCCGGGCTGGAGGTTGAAAACCTAAATTTTTTGGTTCAAAAACTGGTTTTTTGACCAAAACTCAAAAATTTTATTCGGCACCCACCCTGTTTTATTTTGTAATTAGCTAGCCCGCGACGAGCCGCTTCTTTTGAGACCTCGCTCGCCCGCCTAGCTCAAATAAAACTTGTACATTTTTAAAAAACAGTTTTTTCTCATAGTTTCTGTAAGTCCCCAAATCCACCTAAGGGAGATAGTTCAAAACAAAAACGTGAATATATTCGGTTCTGGACGTGCGATTTTGAAGCTGTTTTCAGCATTTTTAGACCTAACTAGGCGTCCGCCTACGTATTGACGATATTGCACCCACCGGAACAACCCTATAAAAAATTTCCCTACAACCCTTGAAATTTTTCGAAATTTTCAGATACGATCATCAAAATTTAGTGTTTTTTCCAAATTTTCTCTCAAAATAACGTTAGATTATAGTTTCAATAGTACTCACCCTTCATCCCTGTGTTCTGGTCCGCGTTCCGTGAGCCGGCGCCCGGGCTGGAGGTTGAAAACCTAAATTTTTTGGTTCAAAAACTGGTTTTTTGACCAAAACTCAAAAATTTTATTCGGCACCCACCCTGTTTTATTTTGTAATTAGCTAGCCCGCGACGAGCCGCTTCTTTTGAGACCTCGCTCGCCCGCCTAGCTCAAATAAAACTTGTACATTTTTAAAAAACAGTTTTTTCTCATAGTTTCTGTAAGTCCCCAAATCCACCTAAGGGAGATAGTTCAAAACAAAAACGTGAATATATTCGGTTCTGGACGTGCGATTTTGAAGCTGTTTTCAGCATTTTTAGACCTAACTAGGCGTCCGCCTACGTATTGACGATATTGCACCCACCGGAACAACCCTATAAAAAATTTCCCTACAACCCTTGAAATTTTTCGAAATTTTCAGATACGATCATCAAAATTTAGTGTTTTTTCCAAATTTTCTCTCAAAATAACGTTAGATTATAGTTTCAATAGTACTCACCCTTCATCCCTGTGTTCTGGTCCGCGTTCCGTGAGCCGGCGCCCGGGCTGGAGGTTGAAAACCTAAATTTTTTGGTTCAAAAACTGGTTTTTTGACCAAAACTCAAAAATTTTATTCGGCACCCACCCTGTTTTATTTTGTAATTAGCTAGCCCGCGACGAGCCGCTTCTTTTGAGACCTCGCTCGCCCGCCTAGCTCAAATAAAACTTGTACATTTTTAAAAAACAGTTTTTTCTCATAGTTTCTGTAAGTCCCCAAATCCACCTAAGGGAGATAGTTCAAAACAAAAACGTGAATATATTCGGTTCTGGACGTGCGATTTTGAAGCTGTTTTCAGCATTTTTAGACCTAACTAGGCGTCCGCCTACGTATTGACGATATTGCACCCACCGGAACAACCCTATAAAAAATTTCCCTACAACCCTTGAAATTTTTCGAAATTTTCAGATACGATCATCAAAATTTAGTGTTTTTTCCAAATTTTCTCTCAAAATAACGTTAGATTATAGTTTCAATAGTACTCACCCTTCATCCCTGTGTTCTGGTCCGCGTTCCGTGAGCCGGCGCCCGGGCTGGAGGTTGAAAACCTAAATTTTTTGGTTCAAAAACTGGTTTTTTGACCAAAACTCAAAAATTTTATTCGGCACCCACCCTGTTTTATTTTGTAATTAGCTAGCCCGCGACGAGCCGCTTCTTTTGAGACCTCGCTCGCCCGCCTAGCTCAAATAAAACTTGTACATTTTTAAAAAACAGTTTTTTCTCATAGTTTCTGTAAGTCCCCAAATCCACCTAAGGGAGATAGTTCAAGGGGGCGGTGGCCCAGAAGACGGGCAAGGCGGTGGCCCAGAAGAAGGGCAAGGCGGCGGCAAAGCCGGCGAAAACGCCGGCGCCAGTGGCGGGCCAGCCGCCGCCGCCGCCGCCGCCGCAGCATCGGCAGCAGCGGCCGCTCCCCCCGCCCCCGCCCCCTAAGCCAGCCGCGGCCGAAGCCGGGTGGCAGGTGGTCGGGGAAAGGAAGAAGGGGAGGAAAGCGGCCAAAAAGGCCAGGCAGGCGGAGCGGAAGCGCCAGGCCAAGGCGAGAAGCGTCGCGGCTAGGCTCCGCGCCCCGAAGACCGCAGCTGTAGTGATCACACTACAGCCGGACGCGGAAAAGAAGGGCGTGACCTACCGCGACGTGCTTGCGAAGGCGAAAGCGACCGTGAACCTCGGTGAGCTGGGGATCACCGGGGGACTCCGGCTTAAAGTCACCGCGACAGGGGCGCGAGTGCTGGAGATCCCCGGTGAGGCCAGTGGCTCGTCCGCTGACGCTCTGGCGGAAAAGCTCAGAGCGTCCCTGAATGCGGACGAGGCCCGAGTGTCCAGGCCCGTCAGATGCGCAGACCTGCGCATCCTGGGTCTGGACGACTCAGTCACCGAGGAGGAGGTGGTGGCCGCCGTCACCAGGACCGGGGGGTGCCCTGCTGAGCAGGTGAAGGCAGGCACCCTACGTCCGGACCACACGGGTATGCGTACCACAATGGTAAGCTGCCCTGTGACGGCGGCCAGGAAAATTGTGGAGGGCCGAAGGCTACTGGTGGGTTGGGTCTCAGCGCAGGTGAAGCTGCTGGAGCCCCGACCTCTGAGGTGCTTCCGCTGCCACGTGGGGCACCACGTGTCGGTGCAATGCACCTCGGAGGTGGACCGCAGCGGCTTGTGCTTCCGCTGCAGTCAGCCCGGTCACATGGCCGCGGCTTGCTCCGCCACGCCGCACTGCGCTGCATGTGCGGCAGCTGGCAAGCCGGCCGAACACCGGGCTGGGAGCAAGGCCTGCGCCCAACCCACCAAAGCCAGAGGCAGGGGAAGGCGAAGGCCCTCCGCCACCACCCCCACCGTCGCCACCGCCGCAGCCGCCGCCACCGCCACCGTCGCCGCCGCCGCTGCCGCCGCCACTGCCGCCACTGCCACTGCTGCAACTCCCGCAGCGGGGCCCGCACAGGGGGCCCGGGAGGGGGCTGAAATGGAGTGCCAATAGTGGCCCCATTACGCCTCCTCCAGGCGAACATCAACCACTGCGCCTGCGCTCAGGATCTGTTGCTCCAGAGCATGGCGCAGTGGTCGATTAATGTCGCCGTGGTCGCTGAGCCGTACTTTGTCCCACCCAGGGAAGACTGGGTGGAGGACCTAAGCGGCTCAGTGACCATCATTTCGTCGGCCGCCGCCGGTACCCCGACCCTTGAGAGTGTCAGGAAGGGTCAGGGGTGCGTAGCAGCCCGGTTCGGGGAGATTGTCGTAGCGGGAGTCTACTTCTCTCCGAGCCGAACTCTCGCCGAGTTCCACAACTCCCTCATGGAGTTGAGTGTCGTCATCGGAGGCCATTCCCTCCCCGTGCTTGTGCTCGGGGACTTCAATGCCAAGAACTTGGCTTGGGGTTCTCGTTGCACGGACGTGCGGGGGAGGATGGTGGAGGACTGGGCTCTGGAGTCAGGCCTGGTCGTCCTAAATCGGGGTTCTGTCCCCACGTGTGTGCGGATGCGGGGCGAGTCGGTGGTGGACATATCGTTCGCTAGCCCCGCTCTGTCACCGCGTGTGCTTGACTGGCGCGTAATGGAGGAGGTGGAGACCTATTCCGACCACCGGTATATCCGGTTCGATGTCTCTGCCCCCTCAAGCGCGCCGGTCCAACAGGCCCCGAGTGGTCCGCGATGGGCGCTGAAGCAGCTGGACCGGGAGCTCCTCCTGGAAGCCTCGATCGTGCAGGCCTGGGTGACACCACCGGGCAGGCCTGCCGATGTCAACAGCGAGGCGGGGTGGTTCCAGGAGGCCATGTCCGAGATATGTGACGTGGCAATGCCCCGAGTCCGGCCAGGAAGCGCCCGGCGTCAGGTGCACTGGTGGTCGCCAGAGCTGACGTCTCTGCGCGAGGCGTGCGTCGCCGCGCGGCACCTGTACGCCAGGCATCGCAGGCTCCGCATCCGTCCTGCGGATGCGGCAGCCATTGAGGCGGAGCTGTACGAGGGGTACAGAGCAGCGAAGACCGCCCTCCAAGAGGCTGTCCAGCGGGCCAAGGATTTGGCCCGCGAGGAGATGCTGGAGACTCTCGACAGAGATCCGTGGGGGCGCCCTTACCAGATGGTGCGGAACAAACTCCGCACCTGGGCCCCCCCGCTGACGCAGAGTCTCCGGCCGCAGCTCGTGGAGGACGTGGTGAGCGCTCTGTTCCCTTCGCGAGGGGAACATCCTCCCCCGCCTATGGCTCCGCCGCTTGCGGTGCCGGAAGCGGACCACGACGACGATGACGACACTCCGGAGGTGACTGGGGTAGACCTGAGAGTGGCGGTAAACCGGCTTAAGGCCAGGAATACCGCCCCGGGACCCGATGGCTTACCTGGCAAAGCCTGGGTCCTGGCCTTGCAGGCTCTCGGGCCCCGACTGGAGGGGCTCCTAAGCGCATGCTTGGAGAGAGGCCAGTTCCCGCTTCGTTGGAAGACAGGGAAGCTGGTCCTCATCCGGAAGCCGGGGCGCCCTGCGGACTCTCCGTCCGCATACCGGCCCATTGTGTTGCTCGACGAGGTGGGCAAGCTCTTCGAAAGAGTAATTGCAAACCGCCTCGCCGGGCACCTTGCGGGGATTGGGCCGGATCTTGCGGACAACCAGTTTGGTTTCCGCAAGGGGCGCTCGACGGTGGACGCCATCATGCGCGTGAGAGCCCTCACGACGGGGGATGCGGTGTCCAGGGGTGGGGTGGTCTTGGCGGTGTCTCTCGACATCGCCAACGCCTTCAACTCCATGCCCTGGAGCTGCATTAGGGAGGCACTCCGGTATCACCGGGTGCCGACCTACCTTCGTCGTGTGGTCGGGGACTACTTGACGGACAGGTCCGTCATCTATCCTGGTCACAGCGGAGAATGGAACCGGCGAGAGATGTCGTGCGGTGTTCCACAGGGATCGGTTCTGGGGCCGCCCTTGTGGAACATCGGCTACGACTGGGTGCTGCGTGCCGGCCTCCCTAGCGGCGTCAGCGTAGTCTGCTACGCTGACGACACGCTGGTGCTGGCGCAGGGGAGGTCGCACGAGGCGGCGGCCGAATTGATGACACGCGGGGTTGCGATAGTCGTTGAGAGGATCCGGCAATTGGGTCTCGAGGTGGCATTGCACAAGTCCGAGGCCATGTGCTTTCATGGGCCTCGGAGCGCGCCACCGTCGGGATCCATACTCACGGTAGGAGGGGTTCCCGTCGGCGTCGAGTCGACGTTGAGGTACCTCGGACTCGTCCTCGACAGCCGATGGAACTTCGTTGAGCATTTCCGACGTTTGGCTCCCAGACTGGAAAAGGCCGGGGCTGCTTTCAAGCGGCTCCTGCCCAACCTGGGGGGGCCAAACGCCTCCTGCCGGAGGCTCTATGCGGGGATCTTGCGGTCCATGGCCCTTTACGGGGCCCCGGTGTGGGCGCGTTCGTTGAGGTTGCGTGCAAAGCACTACCTGAACGCGCCCCAAAAGGTGGTAGCCGTAAGGCTGATCCGTGGGTACCGCACGATCTCCCGCGAGGCGGCGAGCCTCCTTGCCGGATTGCCGCCATGGGATCTGGAGGCCATAGTCCTCGCGCGCCTGCACGAGTGGCGCGCGGAGGTACAGAGCCGGGGGGTAACTCCGCTGCCGCGGCATATTGTCGCGCGGCGGACAGACCTCCGCCGTGATCTCATGGCGACATGGAGAGAGCGACTATCGCAACCCCGTTCAGGGCACGCCACGATAGTGGCGGTAAGTCCCCTCTTTGAGGAGTGGCTAGGGAGGCGCCACGGCGCCCTCACCTTCCGCCTGACGCAGGTCCTCACCGGACACGGATGTTTCGGGAGGTACCTGTACCGAATCGGGCGGGAGGAAACGCCCGGATGCTACAATTGCGAGGATCGACCGGAGGACACGGTGGAGCACACCGTGGAGGTCTGCTCTGCTTGGGCGGAGCACCGCCGTGTCCTCGTAGCGGCGATTGGCGGCGGCGACCTCTCGCGTCCGGCCCTGGTTCAAGCCATGGTCCGGGGCGAGAGGGAATGGGAAGCCGTCGCCTCCTTCTGCGAAGCAGTCATGCTAGCGAAGGAGGCGGCGGAACGTGAGAGGGAGAGAACCTCCTCACGTCCCAGCCGCCGCGGGAGAAGCACCGGGCGTCGGGGGCCACGCCGTGATGGCTCTCGGCCACCGTAGGCGCGGGCCTGTGGACGGCGAGTAATGGGCTAGCTCGCCGTCCGTCCGTCGTATGACGACGGGCAGGCCGTGTCGACGGCGCGTTCGTGTTCCACGCGCGCCTCAAAGAGTTGTCAGCATACGGGAGGGGCCCGCAAGGGCCGGTGCCTGCCAGGGCTGCGGGACTGTTCGAAAGAGATACCGCGGCCCTGGAACATAAAGGGCCAATGAAGGAACATGGGTGTTTTTTAGTCAGTAAGAGTCTGACACTCCCTTCCGCTCTGCCCAGGGCGGGAGGAGTCATTTGATGATTTCTCACCCTCCAAAAAAAAAAAAAAAAAAAAAAAAGGGAGATAGTTCAAAACAAAAACGTGAATATATTCGGTTCTGGACGTGCGATTTTGAAGCTGTTTTCAGCATTTTTAGACCTAACTAGGCGTCCGCCTACGTATTGACGATATTGCACCCACCGGAACAACCCTATAAAAAATTTCCCTACAACCCTTGAAATTTTTCGAAATTTTCAGATACGATCATCAAAATTTAGTGTTTTTTCCAAATTTTCTCTCAAAATAACGTTAGATTATAGTTTCAATAGTACTCACCCTTCATCCCTGTGTTCTGGTCCGCGTTCCGTGAGCCGGCGCCCGGGCTGGAGGTTGAAAACCTAAATTTTTTGGTTCAAAAACTGGTTTTTTGACCAAAACTCAAAAATTTTATTCGGCACCCACCCTGTTTTATTTTGTAATTAGCTAGCCCGCGACGAGCCGCTTCTTTTGAGACCTCGCTCGCCCGCCTAGCTCAAATAAAACTTGTACATTTTTAAAAAACAGTTTTTTCTCATAGTTTCTGTAAGTCCCCAAATCCACCTAAGGGAGATAGTTCAAAACAAAAACGTGAATATATTCGGTTCTGGACGTGCGATTTGAAGCTGTTTTCAGCATTTTTAGACCTAACTAGGCGTCCGCCTACGTATTGACGATATTGCACCCACCGGAACAACCCTATAAAAAATTTCCCTACAACCCTTGAAATTTTTCGAAATTTTCAGATACGATCATCAAAATTTAGTGTTTTTTCCAAATTTTCTCTCAAAATAACGTTAGATTATAGTTTCAATAGTACTCACCCTTCATCCCTGTGTTCTGGTCCGCGTTCCGTGAGCCGGCGCCCGGGCTGGAGGTTGAAAACCTAAATTTTTTGGTTCAAAAACTGGTTTTTTGACCAAAACTCAAAAATTTTATTCGGCACCCACCCTGTTTTATTTTGTAATTAGCTAGCCCGCGACGAGCCGCTTCTTTTGAGACCTCGCTCGCCCGCCTAGCTCAAATAAAACTTGTACATTTTTAAAAAACAGTTTTTTCTCATAGTTTCTGTAAGTCCCCAAATCCACCTAAGGGAGATAGTTCAAAACAAAAACGTGAATATATTCGGTTCTGGACGTGCGATTTTGAAGCTGTTTTCAGCATTTTTAGACCTAACTAGGCGTCCGCCTACGTATTGACGATATTGCACCCACCGGAACAACCCTATAAAAAATTTCCCTACAACCCTTGAAATTTTTCGAAATTTTCAGATACGATCATCAAAATTTAGTGTTTTTTCCAAATTTTCTCTCAAAATAACGTTAGATTATAGTTTCAATAGTACTCACCCTTCATCCCTGTGTTCTGGTCCGCGTTCCGTGAGCCGGCGCCCGGGCTGGAGGTTGAAAACCTAAATTTTTTGGTTCAAAAACTGGTTTTTTGACCAAAACTCAAAAATTTTATTCGGCACCCACCCTGTTTTATTTTGTAATTAGCTAGCCCGCGACGAGCCGCTTCTTTTGAGACCTCGCTCGCCCGCCTAGCTCAAATAAAACTTGTACATTTTTAAAAAACAGTTTTTTCTCATAGTTTCTGTAAGTCCCCAAATCCACCTAAGGGAGATAGTTCAAAACAAAAACGTGAATATATTCGGTTCTGGACGTGCGATTTTGAAGCTGTTTTCAGCATTTTTAGACCTAACTAGGCGTCCGCCTACGTATTGACGATATTGCACCCACCGGAACAACCCTATAAAAAATTTCCCTACAACCCTTGAAATTTTTCGAAATTTTCAGATACGATCATCAAAATTTAGTGTTTTTTCCAAATTTTCTCTCAAAATAACGTTAGATTATAGTTTCAATAGTACTCACCCTTCATCCCTGTGTTCTGGTCCGCGTTCCGTGAGCCGGCGCCCGGGCTGGAGGTTGAAAACCTAAATTTTTTGGTTCAAAAACTGGTTTTTTGACCAAAACTCAAAAATTTTATTCGGCACCCACCCTGTTTTATTTTGTAATTAGCTAGCCCGCGACGAGCCGCTTCTTTTGAGACCTCGCTCGCCCGCCTAGCTCAAATAAAACTTGTACATTTTTAAAAAACAGTTTTTTCTCATAGTTTCTGTAAGTCCCCAAATCCACCTAAGGGAGATAGTTCAAAACAAAAACGTGAATATATTCGGTTCTGGACGTGCGATTTGAAGCTGTTTTCAGCATTTTTAGACCTAACTAGGCGTCCGCCTACGTATTGACGATATTGCACCCACCGGAACAACCCTATAAAAAATTTCCCTACAACCCTTGAAATTTTTCGAAATTTTCAGATACGATCATCAAAATTTAGTGTTTTTTCCAAATTTTCTCTCAAAATAACGTTAGATTATAGTTTCAATAGTACTCACCCTTCATCCCTGTGTTCTGGTCCGCGTTCCGTGAGCCGGCGCCCGGGCTGGAGGTTGAAAACCTAAATTTTTTGGTTCAAAAACTGGTTTTTTGACCAAAACTCAAAAATTTTATTCGGCACCCACCCTGTTTTATTTTGTAATTAGCTAGCCCGCGACGAGCCGCTTCTTTTGAGACCTCGCTCGCCCGCCTAGCTCAAATAAAACTTGTACATTTTTAAAAAACAGTTTTTTCTCATAGTTTCTGTAAGTCCCCAAATCCACCTAAGGGAGATAGTTCAAAACAAAAACGTGAATATATTCGGTTCTGGACGTGCGATTTTGAAGCTGTTTTCAGCATTTTTAGACCTAACTAGGCGTCCGCCTACGTATTGACGATATTGCACCCACCGGAACAACCCTATAAAAAATTTCCCTACAACCCTTGAAATTTTTCGAAATTTTCAGATACGATCATCAAAATTTAGTGTTTTTTCCAAATTTTCTCTCAAAATAACGTTAGATTATAGTTTCAATAGTACTCACCCTTCATCCCTGTGTTCTGGTCCGCGTTCCGTGAGCCGGCGCCCGGGCTGGAGGTTGAAAACCTAAATTTTTTGGTTCAAAAACTGGTTTTTTGACCAAAACTCAAAAATTTTATTCGGCACCCACCCTGTTTTATTTTGTAATTAGCTAGCCCGCGACGAGCCGCTTCTTTTGAGACCTCGCTCGCCCGCCTAGCTCAAATAAAACTTGTACATTTTTAAAAAACAGTTTTTTCTCATAGTTTCTGTAAGTCCCCAAATCCACCTAAGGGAGATAGTTCAAAACAAAAACGTGAATATATTCGGTTCTGGACGTGCGATTTTGAAGCTGTTTTCAGCATTTTTAGACCTAACTAGGCGTCCGCCTACGTATTGACGATATTGCACCCACCGGAACAACCCTATAAAAAATTTCCCTACAACCCTTGAAATTTTTCGAAATTTTCAGATACGATCATCAAAATTTAGTGTTTTTTCCAAATTTTCTCTCAAAATAACGTTAGATTATAGTTTCAATAGTACTCACCCTTCATCCCTGTGTTCTGGTCCGCGTTCCGTGAGCCGGCGCCCGGGCTGGAGGTTGAAAACCTAAATTTTTTGGTTCAAAAACTGGTTTTTTGACCAAAACTCAAAAATTTTATTCGGCACCCACCCTGTTTTATTTTGTAATTAGCTAGCCCGCGACGAGCCGCTTCTTTTGAGACCTCGCTCGCCCGCCTAGCTCAAATAAAACTTGTACATTTTTAAAAAACAGTTTTTTCTCATAGTTTCTGTAAGTCCCCAAATCCACCTAAGGGAGATAGTTCAAAACAAAAACGTGAATATATTCGGTTCTGGACGTGCGATTTGAAGCTGTTTTCAGCATTTTTAGACCTAACTAGGCGTCCGCCTACGTATTGACGATATTGCACCCACCGGAACAACCCTATAAAAAATTTCCCTACAACCCTTGAAATTTTTCGAAATTTTCAGATACGATCATCAAAATTTAGTGTTTTTTCCAAATTTTCTCTCAAAATAACGTTAGATTATAGTTTCAATAGTACTCACCCTTCATCCCTGTGTTCTGGTCCGCGTTCCGTGAGCCGGCGCCCGGGCTGGAGGTTGAAAACCTAAATTTTTTGGTTCAAAAACTGGTTTTTTGACCAAAACTCAAAAATTTTATTCGGCACCCACCCTGTTTTATTTTGTAATTAGCTAGCCCGCGACGAGCCGCTTCTTTTGAGACCTCGCTCGCCCGCCTAGCTCAAATAAAACTTGTACATTTTTAAAAAACAGTTTTTTCTCATAGTTTCTGTAAGTCCCCAAATCCACCTAAGGGAGATAGTTCAAAACAAAAACGTGAATATATTCGGTTCTGGACGTGCGATTTTGAAGCTGTTTTCAGCATTTTTAGACCTAACTAGGCGTCCGCCTACGTATTGACGATATTGCACCCACCGGAACAACCCTATAAAAAATTTCCCTACAACCCTTGAAATTTTTCGAAATTTTCAGATACGATCATCAAAATTTAGTGTTTTTTCCAAATTTTCTCTCAAAATAACGTTAGATTATAGTTTCAATAGTACTCACCCTTCATCCCTGTGTTCTGGTCCGCGTTCCGTGAGCCGGCGCCCGGGCTGGAGGTTGAAAACCTAAATTTTTTGGTTCAAAAACTGGTTTTTTGACCAAAACTCAAAAATTTTATTCGGCACCCACCCTGTTTTATTTTGTAATTAGCTAGCCCGCGACGAGCCGCTTCTTTTGAGACCTCGCTCGCCCGCCTAGCTCAAATAAAACTTGTACATTTTTAAAAAACAGTTTTTTCTCATAGTTTCTGTAAGTCCCCAAATCCACCTAAGGGAGATAGTTCAAAACAAAAACGTGAATATATTCGGTTCTGGACGTGCGATTTTGAAGCTGTTTTCAGCATTTTTAGACCTAACTAGGCGTCCGCCTACGTATTGACGATATTGCACCCACCGGAACAACCCTATAAAAAATTTCCCTACAACCCTTGAAATTTTTCGAAATTTTCAGATACGATCATCAAAATTTAGTGTTTTTTCCAAATTTTCTCTCAAAATAACGTTAGATTATAGTTTCAATAGTACTCACCCTTCATCCCTGTGTTCTGGTCCGCGTTCCGTGAGCCGGCGCCCGGGCTGGAGGTTGAAAACCTAAATTTTTTGGTTCAAAAACTGGTTTTTTGACCAAAACTCAAAAATTTTATTCGGCACCCACCCTGTTTTATTTTGTAATTAGCTAGCCCGCGACGAGCCGCTTCTTTTGAGACCTCGCTCGCCCGCCTAGCTCAAATAAAACTTGTACATTTTTAAAAAACAGTTTTTTCTCATAGTTTCTGTAAGTCCCCAAATCCACCTAAGGGAGATAGTTCAAAACAAAAACGTGAATATATTCGGTTCTGGACGTGCGATTTTGAAGCTGTTTTCAGCATTTTTAGACCTAACTAGGCGTCCGCCTACGTATTGACGATATTGCACCCACCGGAACAACCCTATAAAAAATTTCCCTACAACCCTTGAAATTTTTCGAAATTTTCAGATACGATCATCAAAATTTAGTGTTTTTTCCAAATTTTCTCTCAAAATAACGTTAGATTATAGTTTCAATAGTACTCACCCTTCATCCCTGTGTTCTGGTCCGCGTTCCGTGAGCCGGCGCCCGGGCTGGAGGTTGAAAACCTAAATTTTTTGGTTCAAAAACTGGTTTTTTGACCAAAACTCAAAAATTTTATTCGGCACCCACCCTGTTTTATTTTGTAATTAGCTAGCCCGCGACGAGCCGCTTCTTTTGAGACCTCGCTCGCCCGCCTAGCTCAAATAAAACTTGTACATTTTTAAAAAACAGTTTTTTCTCATAGTTTCTGTAAGTCCCCAAATCCACCTAAGGGAGATAGTTCAAAACAAAAACGTGAATATATTCGGTTCTGGACGTGCGATTTTGAAGCTGTTTTCAGCATTTTTAGACCTAACTAGGCGTCCGCCTACGTATTGACGATATTGCACCCACCGGAACAACCCTATAAAAAATTTCCCTACAACCCTTGAAATTTTTCGAAATTTTCAGATACGATCATCAAAATTTAGTGTTTTTTCCAAATTTTCTCTCAAAATAACGTTAGATTATAGTTTCAATAGTACTCACCCTTCATCCCTGTGTTCTGGTCCGCGTTCCGTGAGCCGGCGCCCGGGCTGGAGGTTGAAAACCTAAATTTTTTGGTTCAAAAACTGGTTTTTTGACCAAAACTCAAAAATTTTATTCGGCACCCACCCTGTTTTATTTTGTAATTAGCTAGCCCGCGACGAGCCGCTTCTTTTGAGACCTCGCTCGCCCGCCTAGCTCAAATAAAACTTGTACATTTTTAAAAAACAGTTTTTTCTCATAGTTTCTGTAAGTCCCCAAATCCACCTAAGGGAGATAGTTCAAAACAAAAACGTGAATATATTCGGTTCTGGACGTGCGATTTTGAAGCTGTTTTCAGCATTTTTAGACCTAACTAGGCGTCCGCCTACGTATTGACGATATTGCACCCACCGGAACAACCCTATAAAAAATTTCCCTACAACCCTTGAAATTTTTCGAAATTTTCAGATACGATCATCAAAATTTAGTGTTTTTTCCAAATTTTCTCTCAAAATAACGTTAGATTATAGTTTCAATAGTACTCACCCTTCATCCCTGTGTTCTGGTCCGCGTTCCGTGAGCCGGCGCCCGGGCTGGAGGTTGAAAACCTAAATTTTTTGGTTCAAAAACTGGTTTTTTGACCAAAACTCAAAAATTTTATTCGGCACCCACCCTGTTTTATTTTGTAATTAGCTAGCCCGCGACGAGCCGCTTCTTTTGAGACCTCGCTCGCCCGCCTAGCTCAAATAAAACTTGTACATTTTTAAAAAACAGTTTTTTCTCATAGTTTCTGTAAGTCCCCAAATCCACCTAAGGGAGATAGTTCAAAACAAAAACGTGAATATATTCGGTTCTGGACGTGCGATTTTGAAGCTGTTTTCAGCATTTTTAGACCTAACTAGGCGTCCGCCTACGTATTGACGATATTGCACCCACCGGAACAACCCTATAAAAAATTTCCCTACAACCCTTGAAATTTTTCGAAATTTTCAGATACGATCATCAAAATTTAGTGTTTTTTCCAAATTTTCTCTCAAAATAACGTTAGATTATAGTTTCAATAGTACTCACCCTTCATCCCTGTGTTCTGGTCCGCGTTCCGTGAGCCGGCGCCCGGGCTGGAGGTTGAAAACCTAAATTTTTTGGTTCAAAAACTGGTTTTTTGACCAAAACTCAAAAATTTTATTCGGCACCCACCCTGTTTTATTTTGTAATTAGCTAGCCCGCGACGAGCCGCTTCTTTTGAGACCTCGCTCGCCCGCCTAGCTCAAATAAAACTTGTACATTTTTAAAAAACAGTTTTTTCTCATAGTTTCTGTAAGTCCCCAAATCCACCTAAGGGAGATAGTTCAAAACAAAAACGTGAATATATTCGGTTCTGGACGTGCGATTTTGAAGCTGTTTTCAGCATTTTTAGACCTAACTAGGCGTCCGCCTACGTATTGACGATATTGCACCCACCGGAACAACCCTATAAAAAATTTCCCTACAACCCTTGAAATTTTTCGAAATTTTCAGATACGATCATCAAAATTTAGTGTTTTTTCCAAATTTTCTCTCAAAATAACGTTAGATTATAGTTTCAATAGTACTCACCCTTCATCCCTGTGTTCTGGTCCGCGTTCCGTGAGCCGGCGCCCGGGCTGGAGGTTGAAAACCTAAATTTTTTGGTTCAAAAACTGGTTTTTTGACCAAAACTCAAAAATTTTATTCGGCACCCACCCTGTTTTATTTTGTAATTAGCTAGCCCGCGACGAGCCGCTTCTTTTGAGACCTCGCTCGCCCGCCTAGCTCAAATAAAACTTGTACATTTTTAAAAAACAGTTTTTTCTCATAGTTTCTGTAAGTCCCCAAATCCACCTAAGGGAGATAGTTCAAAACAAAAACGTGAATATATTCGGTTCTGGACGTGCGATTTTGAAGCTGTTTTCAGCATTTTTAGACCTAACTAGGCGTCCGCCTACGTATTGACGATATTGCACCCACCGGAACAACCCTATAAAAAATTTCCCTACAACCCTTGAAATTTTTCGAAATTTTCAGATACGATCATCAAAATTTAGTGTTTTTTCCAAATTTTCTCTCAAAATAACGTTAGATTATAGTTTCAATAGTACTCACCCTTCATCCCTGTGTTCTGGTCCGCGTTCCGTGAGCCGGCGCCCGGGCTGGAGGTTGAAAACCTAAATTTTTTGGTTCAAAAACTGGTTTTTTGACCAAAACTCAAAAATTTTATTCGGCACCCACCCTGTTTTATTTTGTAATTAGCTAGCCCGCGACGAGCCGCTTCTTTTGAGACCTCGCTCGCCCGCCTAGCTCAAATAAAACTTGTACATTTTTAAAAAACAGTTTTTTCTCATAGTTTCTGTAAGTCCCCAAATCCACCTAAGGGAGATAGTTCAAAACAAAAACGTGAATATATTCGGTTCTGGACGTGCGATTTTGAAGCTGTTTTCAGCATTTTTAGACCTAACTAGGCGTCCGCCTACGTATTGACGATATTGCACCCACCGGAACAACCCTATAAAAAATTTCCCTACAACCCTTGAAATTTTTCGAAATTTTCAGATACGATCATCAAAATTTAGTGTTTTTTCCAAATTTTCTCTCAAAATAACGTTAGATTATAGTTTCAATAGTACTCACCCTTCATCCCTGTGTTCTGGTCCGCGTTCCGTGAGCCGGCGCCCGGGCTGGAGGTTGAAAACCTAAATTTTTTGGTTCAAAAACTGGTTTTTTGACCAAAACTCAAAAATTTTATTCGGCACCCACCCTGTTTTATTTTGTAATTAGCTAGCCCGCGACGAGCCGCTTCTTTTGAGACCTCGCTCGCCCGCCTAGCTCAAATAAAACTTGTACATTTTTAAAAAACAGTTTTTTCTCATAGTTTCTGTAAGTCCCCAAATCCACCTAAGGGAGATAGTTCAAAACAAAAACGTGAATATATTCGGTTCTGGACGTGCGATTTTGAAGCTGTTTTCAGCATTTTTAGACCTAACTAGGCGTCCGCCTACGTATTGACGATATTGCACCCACCGGAACAACCCTATAAAAAATTTCCCTACAACCCTTGAAATTTTTCGAAATTTTCAGATACGATCATCAAAATTTAGTGTTTTTTCCAAATTTTCTCTCAAAATAACGTTAGATTATAGTTTCAATAGTACTCACCCTTCATCCCTGTGTTCTGGTCCGCGTTCCGTGAGCCGGCGCCCGGGCTGGAGGTTGAAAACCTAAATTTTTTGGTTCAAAAACTGGTTTTTTGACCAAAACTCAAAAATTTTATTCGGCACCCACCCTGTTTTATTTTGTAATTAGCTAGCCCGCGACGAGCCGCTTCTTTTGAGACCTCGCTCGCCCGCCTAGCTCAAATAAAACTTGTACATTTTTAAAAAACAGTTTTTTCTCATAGTTTCTGTAAGTCCCCAAATCCACCTAAGGGAGATAGTTCAAAACAAAAACGTGAATATATTCGGTTCTGGACGTGCGATTTTGAAGCTGTTTTCAGCATTTTTAGACCTAACTAGGCGTCCGCCTACGTATTGACGATATTGCACCCACCGGAACAACCCTATAAAAAATTTCCCTACAACCCTTGAAATTTTTCGAAATTTTCAGATACGATCATCAAAATTTAGTGTTTTTTCCAAATTTTCTCTCAAAATAACGTTAGATTATAGTTTCAATAGTACTCACCCTTCATCCCTGTGTTCTGGTCCGCGTTCCGTGAGCCGGCGCCCGGGCTGGAGGTTGAAAACCTAAATTTTTTGGTTCAAAAACTGGTTTTTTGACCAAAACTCAAAAATTTTATTCGGCACCCACCCTGTTTTATTTTGTAATTAGCTAGCCCGCGACGAGCCGCTTCTTTTGAGACCTCGCTCGCCCGCCTAGCTCAAATAAAACTTGTACATTTTTAAAAAACAGTTTTTTCTCATAGTTTCTGTAAGTCCCCAAATCCACCTAAGGGAGATAGTTCAAAACAAAAACGTGAATATATTCGGTTCTGGACGTGCGATTTTGAAGCTGTTTTCAGCATTTTTAGACCTAACTAGGCGTCCGCCTACGTATTGACGATATTGCACCCACCGGAACAACCCTATAAAAAATTTCCCTACAACCCTTGAAATTTTTCGAAATTTTCAGATACGATCATCAAAATTTAGTGTTTTTTCCAAATTTTCTCTCAAAATAACGTTAGATTATAGTTTCAATAGTACTCACCCTTCATCCCTGTGTTCTGGTCCGCGTTCCGTGAGCCGGCGCCCGGGCTGGAGGTTGAAAACCTAAATTTTTTGGTTCAAAAACTGGTTTTTTGACCAAAACTCAAAAATTTTATTCGGCACCCACCCTGTTTTATTTTGTAATTAGCTAGCCCGCGACGAGCCGCTTCTTTTGAGACCTCGCTCGCCCGCCTAGCTCAAATAAAACTTGTACATTTTTAAAAAACAGTTTTTTCTCATAGTTTCTGTAAGTCCCCAAATCCACCTAAGGGAGATAGTTCAAAACAAAAACGTGAATATATTCGGTTCTGGACGTGCGATTTTGAAGCTGTTTTCAGCATTTTTAGACCTAACTAGGCGTCCGCCTACGTATTGACGATATTGCACCCACCGGAACAACCCTATAAAAAATTTCCCTACAACCCTTGAAATTTTTCGAAATTTTCAGATACGATCATCAAAATTTAGTGTTTTTTCCAAATTTTCTCTCAAAATAACGTTAGATTATAGTTTCAATAGTACTCACCCTTCATCCCTGTGTTCTGGTCCGCGTTCCGTGAGCCGGCGCCCGGGCTGGAGGTTGAAAACCTAAATTTTTTGGTTCAAAAACTGGTTTTTTGACCAAAACTCAAAAATTTTATTCGGCACCCACCCTGTTTTATTTTGTAATTAGCTAGCCCGCGACGAGCCGCTTCTTTTGAGACCTCGCTCGCCCGCCTAGCTCAAATAAAACTTGTACATTTTTAAAAAACAGTTTTTTCTCATAGTTTCTGTAAGTCCCCAAATCCACCTAAGGGAGATAGTTCAAAACAAAAACGTGAATATATTCGGTTCTGGACGTGCGATTTTGAAGCTGTTTTCAGCATTTTTAGACCTAACTAGGCGTCCGCCTACGTATTGACGATATTGCACCCACCGGAACAACCCTATAAAAAATTTCCCTACAACCCTTGAAATTTTTCGAAATTTTCAGATACGATCATCAAAATTTAGTGTTTTTTCCAAATTTTCTCTCAAAATAACGTTAGATTATAGTTTCAATAGTACTCACCCTTCATCCCTGTGTTCTGGTCCGCGTTCCGTGAGCCGGCGCCCGGGCTGGAGGTTGAAAACCTAAATTTTTTGGTTCAAAAACTGGTTTTTTGACCAAAACTCAAAAATTTTATTCGGCACCCACCCTGTTTTATTTTGTAATTAGCTAGCCCGCGACGAGCCGCTTCTTTTGAGACCTCGCTCGCCCGCCTAGCTCAAATAAAACTTGTACATTTTTAAAAAACAGTTTTTTCTCATAGTTTCTGTAAGTCCCCAAATCCACCTAAGGGAGATAGTTCAAAACAAAAACGTGAATATATTCGGTTCTGGACGTGCGATTTTGAAGCTGTTTTCAGCATTTTTAGACCTAACTAGGCGTCCGCCTACGTATTGACGATATTGCACCCACCGGAACAACCCTATAAAAAATTTCCCTACAACCCTTGAAATTTTTCGAAATTTTCAGATACGATCATCAAAATTTAGTGTTTTTTCCAAATTTTCTCTCAAAATAACGTTAGATTATAGTTTCAATAGTACTCACCCTTCATCCCTGTGTTCTGGTCCGCGTTCCGTGAGCCGGCGCCCGGGCTGGAGGTTGAAAACCTAAATTTTTTGGTTCAAAAACTGGTTTTTTGACCAAAACTCAAAAATTTTATTCGGCACCCACCCTGTTTTATTTTGTAATTAGCTAGCCCGCGACGAGCCGCTTCTTTTGAGACCTCGCTCGCCCGCCTAGCTCAAATAAAATTTTGCCCACCCACCCGCCCTCTGGTCTATAGGAAGGTAGACGTGGGGTTTTCGGCAAGAATTATTTGTTTGCATTTTATCTTTTCTTACTTTTTTAGACTTATTAAAGGGTTCTATAGGGAAAGATCGCTTTTACTGCCTATACTGACCGAGTCTGCAAAGGCTCATATTTTAATTCTATTGTTATTGGACGACTATTATTATTTAATATTATTGTATGTACATATTTTAACTGATAATTATTCTATTATTACATTATTAGACAATAAGTTATTTTACTAATTATTTGACATTACTCCTTTTACATTTTTATTAGATTTTTATAATACTTTTTATATTTTAATTGATTTTTAGTTTTCTGCTTACTGTGTCCCCCCTTTACAGGGACACAGAAGTGCCAGTGCCCTGGGACACTCCTCTTTAGTGAATACCACATTCCTGACATACCGAAAATGTTCTGCACCCCGTCCAGCACCGTGAGGGCACAAGGCTCTGGTGGCTCGCCGCGATCGGCGGTAAAAGTGGGGCCCTCGCCTGGTGACGCGAAGAGAAGAATCTCTTTTGGAGATGAAACTCCCTCTGCCTCCCAGGATGGTCCTGCTACTCCGGGGACGCGCCGAGCCCCAGTGGACGCCTCAAGACAGCTCAAAAAGCCTGTCGTCGGGGGCCCCAGTCGCATTGCGGAGGCGAGAGCCTGCCTGAATAAGGCAAAGCTAAATTTAGGCAGCTCTCGCAACCTCAAGGCCGAGATAAAGGCTGCGGTTCTCGAGTCCATTGACAGGCTTTTTGAGCTGGTAAAAGAGTCGGAGCGAGGTAAGGCCCCTGCTGCACCCGCAGCCAAATCAGTACCCGCGTCCGCCGCTGACAGTCCTCGACCCAACCCCAGTGAGATCCTTGCTGGACAGACTGAGCTCCTCAACGCCATGAAGGAGCACATCTCGGAGTTGAAGGACAACTCTGAGAGACTAGAGAAACTCCGAGACAGTCTGGCTAGCAGGGAGAGTGTGGAGGGGAGGACCTACGCGAGTGTAGCGTCTGCGAGTAATTGCCATACCGGGGCGCACACCCTGGAGCGAACCACGCTGCACTCCGTAGTCGTCTCCTCGACACAGGAGTTGGAAACTGGGGACGAAATCCTCGAGAGGGTTAGACAAGTGGTGGATGCGAAGGAAGGCTGGGTGCGCATTGAAAAAGTTAGGAAGGCCAAGGACAGGAGAATAATCATGGGGTGCGCAACACAAGAAGAGAGACGTAAGGTTAAGGAGCGGTTGGAAGCGGCTGGAGGAAACCTCGTTGTCGAGGAAGTGAAGAATAGGGACCCGCTTCTGATTCTCAGGGACGTGTTAAAAATACACAGCGACGAAGAGGTCGTAAAGGCCCTGAGGAATCAGAACCGGGAAATTTTTCACGGCCTCGGCGACGAGGACCAGAGGACTGCTATAAAATACCGCAGAAAAACCCGTAACCCCCATATGAACCACGTTGTGCTCAGTGTGTCCCCAACGATCTGGAGGCGGGCAATCGACGCAGGAAAACTCCGCATCGACCTCCAGAGGGTGCGCGTGGAGGACCAAACGCCACTGGTGCAGTGCACCCGCTGCCTGGGGTACGGTCACGGCAAACGCCTCTGTAAGGAGCCAGCCGATTTATGTAGTCACTGCGGCGGCGAACACTTCAGAGCGGATTGCCCAGACCAACTGACCGGTGGGGCAGCGGCGTGCATTAACTGCACCAGATCCAAGTTGGGGAACACTGGGCACAACGCGTTCAGTAGCGACTGCCCGGTGCGTAGAAGGTGGGACGCACTAGCCCGAGCTTCCATAGCGTACTGCTAAGGTTGTCCCCGAAACCACCACTAGGTACAAAATGGTCCAGGCCAACCTGCAACGGAGTCAGCTAGCCACAAATGAGCTCTTGCTGGAGGCGACAAAGCGCAAACTCGCCGTGGCGTTGCTCCAGGAGCCCTACGTGGGTGGGGTGAGAAGGATGAGAGGACACCGGGGCGTAAGGGTCTTCCAGAGCTCAGAGGGAGGAGAAGGGACTGTGAAGGCGGCAATAGCCATCTTTGACCAAGACTTGGACGTCTTACAGTACCCGCAACTCACCACAAACAACATCGTTGTGGTGGGAATCCGAACTAGAGCCTGGACGATCACGCTGGTGTCCCTCTACTTTGAGCCCGACAAGCCCATGGAGCCATACCTGGAGCACCTCCGGCGGATAGAGCGAGAGCTGGGCTCTAGCAGGTTGGTTATTGGAGGAGACGCGAATGCGAAAAGCACCTGGTGGGGTAGCAGCAGTGAGGATCAGAGAGGGGGGCAAATGTGCGGAGCGCTGGAGGAGCTGGGGCTACAGATCCTCAACACTGGGGACATTCCCACCTTCGACACCGTTCGGGGGGATACCAGGTACTGCAGCCACGTAGATGTGACGGCCTGTTCGGCAGACATGCTGGACTTGGTGGATGGCTGGCGAATCGACGAGGGTCTCACGAGTTCCGACCATAACGGCATTACTTTCGGCATAAATCTATCCAAATCGAAAGGCATAAGCATTGAGAGAACCACTAGGGTCTACAACACAAGGAAAGCGAATTGGAGCCAGTTTCGTGAGAAACTGTCTCAAATTATGAGCGAAAACAAGCTGACCCTGGTGGAACTCTCAAATGTTAGCCAAGTAGATCACCTGGAACACACAATAAACACATACACACACGCTATTACAGACACATGCCAACACACAATACCAATAAAAAACAACACAGAGACACTTACCTTGCCGTGGTGGTCAGAGGAGCTCGCTGAGATGAAAAGGCTAGTCGCCACCAGGAAACGCAGAGTCAGGAGCGCTGGGCCGGTCCGGAGAGCGATGGTTGTGGACCTGTATAAAAAAGAAAGAATAAGGTACGAGACAGCAGTGATAAAAGCCGCAACGGAGAGTTGGAAGGAGTTCTGTGGGAAGCAGGACAAGGAGGGGGTCTGGGAGGGAATTTACAGGGTAATGGGAAGGGTCGGGAAGAGAGAGGAGGATCTGCCACTCCAGTTGGGAGGAGAACCGCTCGATGCGAAGGGCTCCGTGAGGCTGTTGGCCGAGACGTTCTACCCCGAGGACCGAGAGGAAGATGATTCCATGGACCATCGCCAAATTAGGGAACAGGCAGAAATGGTAAACGCGTGGAGCCATGATGAACGGCATGACCCACCGTTTACCCTAAGCGAACTCGATAGGTCTATGGGATCATTCAACCCAAAAAAGGCCCCGGGAGCCGACGGCTTCACGGCTGACATCTGCAGTCACGCGGTTCACTGTGACCCCGTCTACTTCCTGGCACTGCTGAACAAGTGCCTGGCGTTACACCACTTCCCGAAAATCTGGAAGGAGGCAACAGTGGTTGTGCTCAGGAAGCCGGGCAAAGACTCGTACACCGTACCCAAATCGTACAGGCCGATTGGCCTGTTGCCTGTATTGGGGAAAGTGTACGAGAAGATGCTGGTTGCCCGTCTCAAGTTTTACTTACTACCCAGGATAAGTACTCGCCAATACGGCTTTATGCCCCAAAAAAGCACCGAAGACTCCCTCTATACCCTAGTGCAGCATATCCGCACAAAGCTGGCACAAAAGAAGGTAGTCACGGTTGTGTCACTGGATATTGAGGGAGCATTCGACAGCGCGTGGTGGCCCGCTATCAAAGTACGATTGGCTGAGGAAAAGTGTCCTGTAAACTTGAGACGGGTAGTCAGCAGCTATCTCAGTGACAGGGTGGTCACGGTGAGATACGCCGGTGAACAAAGCAGGAGAAGGACCAGCAAAGGGTGCGTTCAGGGCTCGATAGGGGGGCCCATCTTATGGAACCTGATCCTGGACCCACTTCTGAAGCAGCTGGAGAGCAGGGGCGACTATTGCCAGGCATTCGCTGACGACGTGGTGATGGTGTTTGACGGGGACTCAGCGCTGGAAATCGAGGGACAGGCCAATGCCGCTCTCGAACATGTTCGAGCGTGGGGTGTCAGAAATCGGCTGAAATTCGCACCGCACAAAACTTGTGCGATGGTACTAACGCGAAGGCTGAAATATGACACGCCGCGCTTGAGCATGGGGGGGATCGACATTGGTATGTCCCAAGACATGAAAATACTGGGGTTGACAATCGATGCCAAACTCACCTTCAACAAACACGTAGCTATCGTCTGTAAAAAGGCGATAGCTATGTACAAGCAGCTGGCCAGAGCAGCCCGGGTCAGTTGGGGTCTGCATCCGGAGGTGATAAGGGCAATATACACCGCTGCAGTAGAGCCCACGATTCTGTACGCCGCAAGCGCATGGGCACCTGCCGCCAACAAATTGGGGGTCATTAAGCAGTTAAACGTGGTCCAGAGGGGGTTTGCTCAGAAGCTGTGTAGAGCCTACCGCACGGTCTCACTAAACTCGGCACTGGTACTGGCTGGGATACTCCCACTCGACCTCCGTATACGGGAAGCGGCTGCGTTGTACGGAGCCAAGAGGGGTGTGCCCCAGCCGATGCTAGGAGGCAGGGAGATTGAGCGGATGGCTCCGGCGATAGAGGCTCCACACCCCGCGGACCAAGTAAACCTGCAGTTCGGAAGCCTGGTAGACGAGGAACAATACAACAACCACAGCGATTTCGCTGTGCGTATATTCACAGACGGCAGCAAGATTGAGGGTAAGGTTGGGGCGGCGCTATCCTTGTGGAATGGTGCCGCCGAAACCAAGGCCCTCAAACTTGCCTTGCCGTCTTACTGCACCGTCTACCAGGCTGAACTTCTGGCCCTACAAAGGGCGGCAGGAGAAGTGCTCAGAAGTAGTGACACCACGTTCGGCATCTTCAGCGACTCCATGGCGGCCCTTCAGTCGGTTGCGAATGTAGGCTCCCCCCATCCCTTGGCTGTGGAAACCAGGGACACCATCCGACGCTGTAAGCTCCAGAACAAGAGTGTCTCCTTGTTCTGGATAAAGGCCCACGCAGGGTTGGAGGGGAACGAGAGAGCCGACCAACTGGCGAAGGAGGCCGCTCTGAGGTCGAAGAAGAGGCCGGACTACGATCTGTGCCCCGTATCATTCGTCAAGCGTAGAATCCGGTTGGAGACGCTCGACGAATGGAACGTGAGGTACGGATCAGGTGAAACTGCTTCGGGCACAAAAATTTTCTTCCCAGATGCGGTTGCGGCGTACAGAGTTGTGCGCAAAATGGTCCCCACGAGCATCACCACGCAGATACTAACTGGGCACGGTGGGTTCTCTGCATACTTGAGTCGCTTCAAGTGTAAAGAGAACCCATCGTGCGCTTGCGAGCCTGGCAAGGAAGAGACGGTGCTTCACATACTGCTGGAGTGCCCGATCACCGCCAAAGCCAGGTTTGAAGTGGAGCAACAGCTTGGTGTCAAACTTGTAGCTGAAAATCTCCCAGACCTAATGATGGTAAATAAAAGCCGGAATACATTTTTAAAATATTGTATAGATATAACATCCTTAGTGATAAGTAGAAATAAGTAATAATAATAATACTTGATTATATAATAAGTATATAGATATAAGTATTGTGATAAAATTTATAGGAATTAAATAAATAAAAAATGTATAAATACTAAGTTAGCGTGTAGGCATAAATATTTACAAATTATTAGAATATAGGTCATATTGTTGTAGTAGAATTAGTTTATAATAAAATAATTAGCTGTCCTTACCGAGTAACCTAACCTTTTTTTTTTTTTTTTTTTTTTGTTGACGCTGGGAAAAAATGCATTACGCATACCCTCCCGTCGGGGGACGGAAGGGGTATGTGGGACTCCCCGGGCGAACCACACCCGGTATACCCACTAAAACGACCCAGCGCATTCCCGCTTCGTCATAGTGGCGGGGGACTGGGAAACCGGCATAGCCTTAACGACCAGTCCTCCGCCGACGATTGCCCCGCAAGGCGACCCCTCACACCCTCGCGGGTGTGGGGGGCCGGAATGACCCGCTAAGGTGACGGGTGCAATGCGGGCGAAGGCACCCCCGTGCCTGCCGCCCGCCGTCACCATGAGGAGGGAGGGCACGAAGCCTTCTCCCCCTTCCGCTGCGGAGCGGCGCAGCGAGAGGGTCGCCCCCCCCCGCGCGCGCTCCGCCTCCTCCCTTTGCGAGCGAACTCGCAAAAGGAGGCTACCGCTGACCAGTGCCTCCCCGCCCCCCAGCACGGCGTCGACCACACCGGGAAGCGAGGGCCCGGTCCGACCACCGGCGGGCTCGGTGCGCCACCGGAAGCCGGACGCGTCCAACGCCCGGCGGCACACCGAGCCCGCCCCGGCTCCTCCGCTGCGGAGCGGCGCAACGAGAGGATCGCCCCCCCCGCGCGCGCTCCGCCTCCTCCCTTTGCGAGCGAACTCGCAAAAGGAGGCGACCGCTGACCAGGCCTCCCCACCCCCCAGCATGGCATCGACCACGCCGGGAAGCGAGGGCCCGGTCCACCCACCGGCGGGCTCGGTGCGCCGCCGGAAGCCGGACGCGCCCGATCCAGCCCTCCCAAGACCGGACCGAGCGCGCCCAACGCCCGGCGGCACACCGAGCCCGCCCTGGCTCCTCCACTGCGCCCTCTGCGTCCCAGAGGGCCGCGTGGAGTCGCCCCACCGTGTCAGAATATTGGCCACGACAGTAACGTTCCCCGAGGAATAAGAATCTCTTCCCATTCATCGGGGACGGATACTGCCGCGCCCAGGGTGCACCGTCCACAGCAGCTGCTGTTCCCTCCAGACGTATCGAGAAGGACCGGCAGCCACTGGGCCCCCTAGGAGGTTTTCTGACCTAGCACCCCAACCTAACCCAACCTAACCTTTTTTTTTTTTTTTTTTTTTTTTTTTTTTTTTTTTTTTTTTGACGCTGGGAAAAAATGCATTACGCATACCCTCCCGTCGGGGGACAGGAGGGGTATGTGGGACTCCCCGGGCGGACCCGGTATACCCACTAAAACGACCCAGCGCATTCCCGCTTCGTCACAGTGGCGGGGGACTGGGAAACCGGCACAGCCTTTACTTCCAGTCCTCCGCCGACGATTGAAAGGCACAGACCCCTCACACCCTCACGGGTGTGGGGGGTCGGGAATGACCGACGAAGGTGACGGGTGCAATGCGGGCGAAGGCACCCCCGTGCCTGCCGCCCGCCCGTCACCATGAGGAGGGAGGGCACGACGCCTTCTCCCCCTTCTTCGTCTGCGGAGCGGCGCAGCGAGAGGATCGTCCTCCCGCGCCCGCTCCGCTGCCTCCTTTTGCGAGATTACGTCCTCGCAAAAGGAGGCCACCGCTGACCAGGCCTCCTCGCTCCCCAGCATGGCGTCGACCACGCCGGGAAGCGAGAGGTCCGGTCCGACCACCGCGGTCAGACCGCGGCGCAGCTCGGACCACGCCGGGCACACCTCGAGGGTGTGCTGCGCCGTGTCCTCCGCTGCGCCGCAGTCGTGGCATGCCGGGGTTTCCTCCCTCCCGATCCGGTGCAGGTACGATCCGAAACAGCCATGCCCGGATAACACCTGCACCAGACGGAAAGAGAGGAAACCGTGGGACCGCTCGAGCCAGCCCCGCAGGACCGGACCGAGCGCGTCCAACGTCCGGCGGCCAAAGGCGGCGCTGGCGAGGTCCTCCGACCAATGGAGGACGATGGCGTCCCTCGCCTCTCGCCGCACCGCCTCCCGCTCTTCGCCCATGGGGCGCTCCCCGAGCGCCTTTCGGCGCGCCGTCCATTCGTACACTCTGGCGAGCACCCATGCCTCCAACTCCCAAGGCGGGGTGCCGGCCAGAGCGCACGCCGCCGAAAAACCCACTGAGCGGTAAGCCCTCGCCACCCGCTGTGCAATGGCCCGCTGGGGCCTGCGGATGGCGGTAGCATTCTCCCTCCTATGGAGGGAGTCCGCCCAGATGGGAGCCCCGTAAAGGGCCATGCTCCGCAAAATGCCGGCATAGAGGCGCCGGCATTTCGCCTTGGGCCCCCCCAGGTTTGGGAGGAGCCACGAGAGGGCGTCCGCGGCCTTCAACAGGCGCGTCGACAGCCCGCTGAAATGCGGGCCGAAGCGCCACCTGTCGTCCAGCACCAGCCCCAGATATTTCATCTGAGGCTGGACCTCTATGCGGACGCCCTCCACGACGATGTGGGCGTCGGCAGGGCAGCGCTGCCGGGGACCGCGAAAGAACACGGCCTCCGTTTTGTGCAGCGCCACCCTCAATCCCAGGCGGCGGATCCTTTCTGCCACCAAGGATCCGCCAGCCGAGGCCAGAATGGCCGCGTCGGCAAAGTTCCTCCCCCGGGCAGTGAGCAGAGTGTCATCCGCGTAGCAGATGACACTCGTGCCCGGGAGGAGGACTCCCCGCAACAGCCAGTCGAATCCGATGTTCCACAAGGGGGGCCCCAGGACCGACCCCTGTGGAACACCGGACTCTGCGCCGTACCGCCTCACGGTGGCCGATTTGTCCACGAGGAGGACCTCGCGGTCCTCCAAGTAGTCGGCCAGGAGGCTCCGCAGATATTGGGGCACTCCGTGATACCGGAGCGCCTCCAATATCGTCGAGTGGGGGACGGAGTTGAAGGCGTTGGCAATGTCGAACGACACCGCCAGCACCCCGTCCCCCGCCTCCACCGCCTCCTTCACCTGGCCCTTGAGAAGGGCCAGTGCGTCGATCGTCGAACGCCCACGACGGAAACCGTATTGGGCGTCCGACAGATCCGGGCCTATCCCCCGCAAGTGGCTATCCAGCCTCCCGGCGACAATCCCCTCGAACAATTTACCGACCTCATCGAGCAGAACGATGGGCCGGTATGCCGAGGGGGAGTCCACCGGGCGTCCCTCCTTCCGGAGGAGGCACAACTGCCCCTCCTTCCAGAGTTTCGGGAACCTCCCAGCCGTAAAACACGCGCTGAAGAGGTCCCGAAACCTGTCCTCCATTTGGGTGGCGGCGATCGCCACCACCCGTGCAGGGACGCCGTCCGGACCGGGGGCAGTCTTCTTCGCGCGGAGGCTCAACACCCCCGCGTAGAATTCCGCCGCCGTCACCGGGGGGACCTCCGCCTCCGGTGGAGCCGCCCCTTGCGGGGGATCCATTACTGGTGGGGCGAAGTCGGTCCTGCGCGGAAACAGGGACCGGACCACCCCATCCAGCAACGCCGGCTCGAGGGTCTCCGACAGTGGGGGACCATAGGGGCGGAGCTGATTCCGCGCCGCCTTATATGGTCTCCCATAGGGGTCCCTGTCGAGACCCTCCAGCATCTCGGCCCTCGCCGAGTCCTGCGCAGCGCCCATTGCAGACTTGAGGGCCGCCGTAGCCTCTCGGTAAGAGGCGTACAGGCGGTCCTCCTCTGCCCGGACTCGGTTCTGGGCGCTGCGCCGTCGGCTTCGCGCGTAGGCCCTTCTGGCCGCCACGCAGGTGGCCCGGAGCCCCGCCAGCTCCTCCGTCCACCAATAAACGGCACGACGGGGAGGCGGACGGCGAGACCGAGGCATGCTGGAGTTGCACACCTCGGTCAAGGACCTCCGTAGCCGGACCGCTGCGGCGTCAACGTCCGGGACCTCCTCGACAGGGGGAGGCGACAGCCAGTCCTGGAGGAAGGCGGCCTCCTTGGCTGCTTCCCGGTCCAGGCGGGTGAGCGCCCACCGCGGGAAGGGAGATTGCCCAGCGCGGGCCGTCCCCCCTCCCCGCTGTGTGGAGATGTCGAACCGCACATAACGGTGGTCCGACAAGGTCTCCACCAGCTCCACCCGCCAGTTCACGACGCGGGCGGCTAGCGCGGGGGTGGCAAACGACACGTCCACCACCGACCCGCCCTGTTGCCGCACACACGTGTGGACCGCCCCCCTGTTGAGGAGGGACACACCGCACGAGGCCGCCCAAAACTCGACGGCGCGTCCCCGGACGTTGCAGCCTGCGGCCGGGTTGCCCCAGGCCACCGACTTGGCGTTTAGGTCGCCGAGCACCACGACCTGGCGTGGCGCCGCCCTCCCTACGACAGCAGTGAGGATCTCGAGGAAATCCTCAAAGTCCGAGAGAGGGCGGTTTGGGGAGAAATACACCCCCACTATCCCTATCTCTCCCCACGCGGCGGCCACGTATCCCGGTCCCCTCTCTAAGAGCGAGAGGGGAGGGGAGTCCGTGGAAGACCGCGCCACCAACGCCACCAGGCCGTCCCGGTCGCCCAGCCAACGGCCAGGGACCGAGTAGGGTTCGGCGACCACCGCCAAGTCCACCAACCACTCAGCCATGGTCTGCATCAGCAGATCCTGGGCTGTCCTGCAGTGGTTGGCGTTCGCCTGAAGGATGCGATGTTCGACCCTGGCCATCAGTCGGACATCGCACCCTCCTCCGCAGCCGCCGCAGGAACGGCGGCGTTAGCGGCAGCAGCAGGTGCAGGCCCGGTCGGCGCCTGCGCTTTGCCACGCTTAGGGGGGGGATTGCACTTCCCCCCCTTCATGACGTGGCCTGCCCGGCGGCCACTGGCGGCACACACCGCGCAGTGCGGCGTGGCGGCCTGGCAGGAGGCGGCTTTGTGGCCCTCCTTGCCGCAGCGGTAGCACGTGTCCGACCGGTCGACTTTGGACGGACACAGGGGCCGGGTGTGGCCGATGCCAAAGCACCGGAAACACCGCAGAGGACCAGCCTCGAGTGCCCTGACTGTACCCGCGCTGAAGCCGACTTGAAGCCGTCCTTTCGCAAGGACGGCTTTGGCAGCTGCGATTGGGCATTCGAGGCGGATCATGCCCATTCCGCCGCGGCCGGGCCTTATATCCCGCCCTTGGACCGCCGCGGCGCCACAGCCCCCTACCGCTGCGACCGCCGCCACCACCTCCTCCTTGGTGACGGAGTCATCCAGCTCCGTCACCTCGATGGCCGCCGTCTTGACCGGCCGGGCCACCTTGGCAGAGTCCGCGATGACCTCCTGCAGCTTGGCTGCAAAGAGGTCAGCGCGGGCGCTGCCCTCGGCCCCCGGGAACTCGAAGATTCGAGCCCCGGCCTGCGTCCGCCGGCACGACACACTGCCGATCCCCAGCTGGGTGGGATCGGCATTGCCGCGCGCCCGCAACAAAATGGAGGCGTAGGTCTCCCCTCGCCCCGCAGCCTCCGCGGTGAGCGTCACCACGACGGCCGCGGTTTTCGGGGGGACCAACTGCCCCCTTCCCCCGCCCTTCCCTTTGCCGTTCCCCTTACCTCCCCCCTTGCCGGTCGGCTGCGACTGGCTGGGAGCGGGGGTAGCGGGGACGGCAGGGACAGCTGGGACGGCCGCTGCCGACCTCTTGCCCTTCCCTTTGCCCTTCCCCTTACGCACCTCCGTCCACTCGTTGGACGGGGTGGTTGAGGGAAGAAGGGCATCTTCCGCTTGGGAGGAGGACGGCCCCGGCTCAGACCGCCTCTCATGCGCCTGGGTTGAGGACGGCCCCGGCTCAGACCGCCTCTTATCCGCCGCAAGCGGCGGTCGGAGGCGTTTCTCCGGCAGGAGCCGGTCCTCAATCCCTGCGAAGCAGGCTCTTGTGAAGGCCCTCTCCTCCATTACTACCTTGCGGATGATATCCTCAAGGTTGGAGGAGGGGCCCTCTGCTGCAGGCCTCGCCTTGGCCTGTTGGGGCCGGGCCGAGGCAACGCCCTCTGCCACAGGGCTCGCCCTGGCCTGTTGTGGCCGGGCCGAGGCAGCGCCCTCTGCCACCGGGCTCGCCTCGACCTGTTGTGGCCGGGCCGTGGCTTCAGCCAGCTTCAGATGAAGCTGGCTGACCTCCGACTGCAGGCGATCCACCCTCGCCTGCAGCTGCCGCGTCTCGTCGGAGGCCGTCCGCTGGACCAGCTCAGCGACGACCCCGCGCATGCTCGCGGCCCGGCACTTGAGGGCCTTCTGCAAGGTCCCCTTAATGTTGGAGGACTTAGAGGCGACCGCCACTATCTCCTCCTTGTCCTCCTCCGCCATTCTCTCCAGCTCGGCTAGGGAGTAGTCCGCGTATAGGATGCGGGACGCACCGTACCCGGACTTGGCCCGGGCATTGTGCGCCCGTTGCTCCTTCGCGGCAACCCGCTCCTCCAGCTCTTGCTGGAGGTGCGCCCGCCGAGCCAGGTCCAACTGGCGTTGGGCGTCCGCGAGCCCAACGACATGGGTGTCCGCAGCCGTCGTCGTCGGCTTATTAGCCTTCGACAACGGTTTGGATCCCGAAGCCGAGGAACTCCCGGACCCCCTAACGCGCTTCCGCGACCTAGCGCCACTCGCGTCCGACACTCCAACAACCGAGTCGCTGTCAGACGACTCGGCCCCTCCAAAATAGCTAGCCGCAGACGGCGCGCGGCTAACTTCAGACGCCGAAGCGTCGGGGTGGCCCTGAGAAGGGCCTTTTGGGTGGCCCTGAGAAGGGCCTTTGGGTTGGCCCTGAGAAGGGCCCTTGGGTTGGCCCTGAGAAGGGCCTTTGGGTTGGCCCTGAGAAGGGCCTTTGGGTTGGCCCTGAGAAGGGCCTTTGGGTTGGCCCTGAGAAGGGCCTTTTGTTTTTAAAAAGCGCCCGCAGGCGTCCCGCGAGGGAGTAGAAGGCATCGAAGACGAGACAAGGCAGTTAAAAATAGTTAAAATTCGCTTCGAGATCACAGAGCACTTTAGCCAGAACCCAACCTAACCTAACCTAACCTTTTTTTTTTTTTTTTTTTTTTTTTTTTTTTTTTTTTTTTTTTTTTTTTTTTTTTTTTTTTTTTTTTTTTTTTGTTGACGCTGGGAAAAAATGCATTACGCATACCCTCCCGTCGGGGGACAGGAGGGGTATGTGGGACTCCCCGGGCGGACCCGGTATACCCACTAAAACGACCCAGCGCATTCCCGCTTCGTCACAGTGGCGGGGGACTGGGAAACCGGCACAGCCTTTACTTCCAGTCCTCCGCCGACGATTGAAAGGCACAGACCCCTCACACCCTCACGGGTGTGGGGGGTCGGGAATGACCGACGAAGGTGACGGGTGCAATGCGGGCGAAGGCACCCCCGTGCCTGCCGCCCGCCCGTCACCATTAGGAGGGAGGGCACGACGCCTTCTCCCCCGTCTTCGTCTGCGGAGCGCCGCAGCGAGAGGATCGTCCTCCCGCGCGCGCTCCGCTGCCTCCTTTTGCGAGATTACGTCCTCGCAAAAGGAGGCCACCGCTGACCAGGCCTCCTCGCTCCCCAGCATGGCGTCCACCACACCAGGAAGCGAGAGGTCCGGTCCGACCACCGCGGTCAGACCGCGGCGCAGCTCGGACCACGCCGGGCACACCTCGAGGGTGTGCTGCGCCGTGTCCTCCGCCGCGCCGCAGTCGTGGCACGCCGGGGTTTCCTCCCTCCCGATCCGGTGCAGGTACGATCCGAAGCAACCATGCCCGGATAACACCTGCACCAGACGGAAAGAGAGGAAACCGTGGGACCGCTCGAGCCAGCCCCGCAGGACCGGACCGAGCGCGTCCAACGTCCGGCGGCCAAAGGCGGCGCTGGCGAGGTCCTCCGACCAATGGAGGACGATGGCGTCCCTCGCCTCTCGCCGCACCGCCTCCCGCTCTTCGCCCATGGGGCGCTCCCCGAGCGCCTTTCGGCGCGCCGTCCACTCGTACACTCTGGCGAGCACCCATGCCTCCAACTCCCAAGGCGGGGTGCCGGCCAGAGCGCACGCCGCCGAGAGGCCCACCGAGCGGTAAGCCCTCGCCACCCGCTGTGCAATGGCCCGCTGGGGCCTGCGGATGGCGGAACCTAACCTAACCTAACCTAACCTAACCTAACCTAACCTAACCGCGCCCACTGCTGACCGTAGTTCCCAACCCGTATCCGTCGAGGTCCTTGCTGGCCAGACTGAGCTCCTTAAGACCATGAAGGAGCACATCTCGGAGTTAAGAGACAACTCCGAGAAGCTCGAGAAACTCCGAGACAGTCTGGCTAGCAGAGAAAGTGTGGGCGAGACAACCTACGCGAGTGTAGCAGCCGTCGGTAAGCGCCACACCGGGGCACAGGCCCTGGAGCGAACGACGCTGCACTCCGTGGTTGTCTCCTCAACACAGGAGATGGATACGGGGGCGGAAATCCTCGAAAGAGTGCGGAAAGCAGTGGACGCGAAGGAGGGCTGGGTGCGCGTGGAGAGAGTTCGTAAGGCCAAAGATCAGAAGGTTATTATGGGGTGCGAAACCAAAGAGGAGAGACGAAAACTAAAGGCACGTTTGGAGGCGGCCGGAGAGAACCTCGTCGTCGAGGAAGTCAAAAACCGAGACCCGCTTCTGATTCTTAGGGACGTGTTGCTGATCCACAGTGACGAGGACGTGTTGCGAGCCCTTAAGAATCAGAACCGGGAGTTATTTGACGGCCTCGGCGACGAGGAACAAAGAGTTTCGCTAAAATTTCGCAAAAAGTCACGTAACCCTCACGTGAACAGCATTGTGTTGAGTGTTTCCCCAGCTATCTGGAGGCGCGCACTCGAAGGAGGCAAGCTCCGCATTGACCTCCAGAGGGTGCGCGTTGAAGACCAGACGCCTCTGGTGCAGTGCACCCGCTGCCTAGCATACGGTCATGGCAAGCGTCTCTGCACGGAGCCCGCTGACCTATGCAGCCACTGCGGCGGTCCACACCTTAGGTTGGACTGCCCAGTCAGTGGTGAGGCAGCGGTGTGCGTTAACTGCACCAGAGCCAAGCTCGGGGAACACTCGCACAATGCGTTCAGTAAGGAATGCCCGGTACACAAGAAGTGGGACGCATTCGCGCGAGCGACCATAGCGTATTGCTAAAGTGGTCGATGCGCCCACTTCTGTGTACACGGAGATGACCAGTTCGGCACAACCAGATAGCAGACGCATTGAGCGAACCACTAGGGTTGGCTTAATGGAGAATGGTAATTGGAGTCACTTTCCTAGGAAAGTGGCTGGAATTATGCCGCACCGTAAGCCAACTCTAGTGGAATCGTCAAGTTGTGTCAAACTGGTGGAAAATTCTGCGGTAACATCATCTTGCTGTTATAATGATATTGACTTATATAATAAGTATATACTGCAAATATCGTTGAAGGCAAAAGTGAAAGATAGTTCCTAAGGGCAAAAATACAAGGGTTACATGACATGAAATTATGGGTGAAATATATGTCGGATATAAATTGTTTAAAATTTTATATTATTTATTCTGTTTTAAATTAAGTGAAATATAAAGACAATAGTAGTAAATTAGTAATTTATAAGCAAGCGGAAAACAAAAAATTAAATTGTAAAATGGCTATTAATATTAAAAAGCAAAAATAAAGATGTTAAAACAAAAATTTTGTGTGGTCTCTTCGGCCGCCTACAAATAAGTCGCTAAACAAGTTAAAAACCATGAATAAAAAGGTCTCTGATCATGTCAGAGGGACACTGGCGGGGCAGGAGTGGGTTTTAGTCGGTTCGAGTCCGACACTACCTCCACTGTCTCACACCCTGTGAGATAGTGGAGGTGTCCGTGGGGATTTCCCACTCCTGCCAAAACAAAAAAAAAAAAAAAAAAAAAAAAAAAACCTAACCTAACCTAACCTAACCTAACCTAACCTAACCGTGAATATATTCGGTTCTAGACGTGCGATTTTGAAGCTGTTTTCAGCATTTTTAGACAAATCTAGGCGTCCGCCGACGTCCTGACGATATTGCACTCACCGAACAACCCCTATAAAAAACTTCCCTAACCACCCTTAGAAATTTTTCGAATTTTTTACAAAAACTCATCAAAATTTAGTGTTTTTCCAAATTTTCTTTCAAATTGTAGTTGCAGTAGTACTCACCCTTCATCCCTGTGTTCTGGTCCGCGTTCCGTGCGCCGGCGCCCAGGTTGGAGGTTGAAACCCTAAATTTTTTGGTTCAAAAACTGGTTTTTTGACCAAAACTCAAAAATTTTATTCGGCACCCACCCTGTTTTATTTCGTAATTAGCTAGCCCGCGACGAGCCGCGTCTTTTGAGCCCTCGCTCGCCCGCCTAGCTCAAATAAAATTTTGCCCACCCACCCGCCCTCTGGTCTATAGGAAGGGGACGGAAACTGATCGGTGGGAAAATATTTTTAATTTTATTTTTGTAAATACTGTGGATAGGGATAAAAGCATTTTTTATTTTATTTTTAACTTTTTTGACTGAGTCGGTGAAGGCCCACATATTAATTAGTACGTATTAAGTGAGTTTTAAATTTTTAATTTATAATTATTATTGTCTATTTTAATTTAATATTTTATTCCTTCTGTGTACCCCCCTTTACAGGGACACAGGAGAATCCTCTCTTTTTAAACTTCCTGACAAAGTTTTTTAACGAATTATTATTATTATTTTATTTACTAATTAATTTTACTGTGACAGTCGCTCGCTAATGAGCGACTATAATTATATATTATTTTATTGATATTTTAATTGATTATTATTTTATTACTTGTGTTCCCCCCTTTACAGGGCAACACAAGTACCAGTGTCCAAAACCCTCTCCTCGAGCAGATATTGTAGTCCTGACCTCCTCTTTACAGGGGTCCGTTCTTTCACTATCTGCTCTTAGACTGATATGTTGTGCACCCCGGCCATGAACGCAAAGACCCAGAGCTCCAGGAGCTCGCCGCGATCGGCGGAGAAGGCGGGCCCCACTTCTCCTGACGCGAGGAGGAAAATTGTATTTGGAAATGATACACCCCTCGCGTCCCAGGAGTGTCCTGCTACACCGCCGACGCGCCGAGCCCCTGTCAGCGCTCCAAGACCGCTCATGAAGCCTGAGGCTGGGCACCAAAGTCGCATTGCGGAGGCGAGAGCTTGCCTAAATAAAGCAAAGCTTAATTTAGGCAACTCTCGCAACCTCAAGGCTGAAATCAAGACTGCGGTGCTCGAAGCCATAAACAGGCTTTATGAGCTGGTCAAGGAGTCGGAGCGAGACAAGGCCTCTGCCGCACCCGTTGCCGTACCGGAACCCGCGCCCACTGCTAACTGCTGCGGTCCCCAACCCATCACCAGCGAGGTCCTTGCTGGCCAGACTGAGCTCCTCAACACCCTGAAGGAGCACATCTCGGAGTTGAAGGACAACTCCGAGAAACTCGAGAAACTCCGAGACAGTCTGGCTAGCAAGGAAAGTGCGGGGGAGACAACCTACGCCAGTGTAGCGGCCGTCAGTAAGCGCTACACCGGGGCACAGGCCCCGGAGCGAACGACGCTACACTCCGTGGTTGTCTCCTCGACACAGGAGATGGATACGGGGGCCGAAATACTCGAAAGAGTGCGGAGAGCAGTGGACGCGAAGGAGGGCTGGGTGCGCGTAGAGAGGGTCAGGAAGGCAAAAGACCAAAAGGTCATAATGGGGTGCGCAACAAAGGAGGAGAGGGAAAAACTGAAGAAGCGACTAGAATCGGCCGGAGAGAACCTCGTCGTCGAGGCGGTGAAGAATCGGGACCCGCTTCTGGTTCTTAGGGACGTGTTGCTAGTACACAGCGACGAGGAAGTATTAAGAGCCCTTAAGAACCAGAACCGGGAGATCTTTCACGGCCTCGGGGACGAGGAACTTAAAATGGCGGTCAAGTTCCGCAAAAAGTCGCGAAACCCGCATGTGAATAGCGTTGTGCTGAGTGTCACCCCGGCAATCTGGAGGCGCGCACTCGAAGGAGGCAAGCTCCGCATTGACCTCCAGAGAGTGCGCGTCGAAGACCAGACGCCTCTGGTGCAGTGTACCCGCTGCCTGGCATACGGGCACGGCAAACGCCTGTGCACGGAGCCAGCCGATCTGTGTAGTCACTGCGGCGGTCCGCACCTTAGAGTGGACTGCCCGGACAAACAGATCGGCGAAGCAGCGGTGTGCGTCAACTGCACCAGAGCCAAGCTGGGGGAGCACCGGCACAACGCATTCAGCAACGATTGCCCCGTGCGTAAGAAGTGGGACGCATTAGCGAGAGCAACTATAGCTTACTGCTAAAGGCGTTGATGCGCCCACTTCTGCGCACACAGAGTTCACCACTTCGACACAACCAGATAGCAGACGCATTGAGCGAACCACTAGGGTTGGCTTAATGGAGAATGATAATTGGAGTCACTTTCGTGAGAAAGTGGCTAAAATTAAGCTGGACCGTAAGCCAACTCTAGTGGAATCGTCAAGTTGTGTCGAACCTGGTGAAAAACTCTGCTGTCATTTGACTGAAACGGAAAATATCCTGTACATTCGGCTTCAACATGATTTTGACCAGTATACTGAGTATATATAGCAAACATCGTGGGAAACAAAATTAAGAGTCAAATGACAGAAGCGCAAAAGTCAATAGGGGTTATACATAAGGGTAACGACAAAACATGTGTTTTATTTTAGTAAATATAATGTAGTAGTCAAAAAGTATTTTATTTTTAGTATTAGTAGTAATAATTAATGTATTAGAAAAATTTAAATTAAGTTATTTTAGTAAAAACAGTATATATTTAGTCAAATAGTTATTAATATTCTTTAGGTATAATAATATAAGTTAAAAACATAATTGTAAATCATAGATATTAAATATTTAAAAGCTTTAAATAAAACATAGAGTGTGGTCTCTTCGGCCTCTTAAATATCAGTCGCTGAATAAATTGAAAAATCCGCATACAAGGTCTCTGATAATGTCAGAGGGACACTGGCGGGGCAGGAGTGGGTTTTAGTCGGTTCGAGTCCGACACTACCTCCACTGTCTCACACCCTGTGAGATAGTGGAGGTGTCCGTGGGGATTTCCCACTCCTGCCAAAACAAAAAAAAAAAAAAAAAAAAAAAAAAAAACCTAACCTAACCTAACCTAACCTTTTTTTTTTTTTTTTTTTTTTTGTTAACGCTGGGAAAAAATGCAATTACGCATACCCTCCCATCGGGGGACAGGAGGGGTATGTGGGACTCCCCGGGCGAACCAAACCCGGTATACCCACTAAAACGACCCAGCGCATTCCCGCTTCGTCATAGTGGCGGGGGACTGGGAAACCGGCATAGCCTTAACGACCAGTCCTCCGCCGACGATTGCCCCGCAAGGCGACCCCTCACACCCTCGCGGGTGTGGGGGGCCGGAATGACCCGCTAAAGTGACGGGTGCAATGCGGGCGAAGGCACCCCCGTGCCTGCCGCCCGCCGTCACCATGAGGAGGGAGGGCACGAAGCCTTCTCCCCCTTCCGCTGCGGAGCGGCGCAGCGAGAGGGTCGCCCCCCCCGCGCGCGCTCCGCCTCCTCCCTTTGCGAGCGAACTCGCAAAAGGAGGCTACCGCTGACCAGTGCCTCCCCGCCCCCCAGCACGGCGTCGACCACACCGGGAAGCGAGGGCCCGGTCCGACCACCGGCGGGCTCGGTGCGCCACCGGAAGCCGGACGCGCCCGGACCGGCCCCGCAGGACCGGACCGAGCGCGCCCAACGCCCGGCGGCACACCGAGCCCGCCCCGACTCCTCCGCTGCGGAGCGGCGCAACGAGAGGGTCGCCCCCCGCGCGCGCGCTCCGCCTCCTCCCTTTGCGAGCGAACTCGCAAAAGGAGGCGACCGCTGACCAGACCTCCCCGAACCCCAGCATGGCGCTCAACCACGCCGGGAAGCGAGAGGTCCGGTCCTACCACCGGCGGGCCCAGTGCGCCGCCGGACGCCGGGCGCGCCCGAGCCAGCCCTCCACAAGACCGGACCGAGCGCGCCCAACGCCCGGCGGCACACCGAGCCCGCCCTGGCTCCTCCACTGCGCCCTCTGCGTCCCAGAGGGCCGCGTGGAGTCGCCCCACCGTGTCAGAATATTGGCCACGACAGTAACGTTCCCCGAGGAATAAGAATCTCTTCCCATTCATCGGGGACGGATACTGCCGCGCCCAGGGTGCACCGTCCACAGCAGCTGCTGTTCCCTCCAGACGTATCGAGAAGGACCGGCAGCCACTGGGCCCCCTAGGAGGTTTTCTGACCTAGCACCCCAACCTAACCTTTTTTTTTTTTTTTTTTTTTTTTGACGCTGGGAAAAAATGCATTACGCATACCCTCCCGTCGGGGGACGGAAGGGGTATGTGGGACTCCCCGGGCGGACCCGGTATACCCACTAAAACGACCCAGCGCATTCCCGCTTCGTCACAGTGGCGGGGGACTGGGAAACCGGCACAGCCTTTACTTCCAGTCCTCCGCCAACGATTGAAAGGCACAGACCCCTCACACCCTCACGGGTGTGGGGGATCGGGAATGACCGACGAAGGTGACGGGTGCAATGCGGGCGAAGGCACCCCCGCGCCTGTCGCCCGCCCGTCACCATGAGGAGGGAGGGCACGACGCCTTCTCCCCCTTCTTCGTCTGCGGAGCGGCGCAGCGAGAGGATCGTCCTCCCGCGCCCGCTCCGCCTCCTCCTTTTGCGAGATGACTTCCTCGCAAAAGGAGGCTACCGCTGACCAGGCCTCCTCGCTCCCCAGCATGGCGTCGACCACGTCGGGAAGCGAGAGGTCCGGTCCGACCACCGCGGTCAGACCGCGGCGCAGCTCGGACCACGCCGGGCACACCTCGAGGGTGTGCTGTGCCGTGTCCTCCGCTGCGCCGCAGTCGTGGCACGTCGGGGTTTCCTCCCTCCCGATCCGGTGCAGATACGATCCGAAACAACCATGGCCGGATAACACCTGCACCAGACGGAAAGAGAGGAAACCGTGGGACCGCTCGAGCCAGCCCCGCAGGGCCGGACCGAGCGCGTCCAACGTCCGGCGGCCAAAGGCAGCGTTGGCGAGGTCGTCCGTCCAATGGAGGACGATGGCGTCCCTCGCCTCCTGCCGCACGGCCTCCCGCTCCTCGGCGACGGGGCGCTCCCCGAGCGCCTTCCGGTGCGCCGTCCACTCGTACACTCTGGCGAGCACCCAAGCCTCCAACTCCCATGGCGGGGTGCCCGCCAGAGCGCACGCCGCCGAGAAGCCCACCGAGCGGTAGGCCCTCGCCACCCGCTGTGCAATGGCCCGCTGGGGCCTGCGGATGGCGGTGGCATTCTCCCTCCTGTGGAGGGAGTCCGCCCAAATGGGGGCCCCATATAGGGCCATGCTCCGCAAAATGCCGGCATAGAGGCGCCGGCATTTCGCCTTGGGCCCCCCCAGATTCGGGAGGAGCCACGAGAGGGCGTCCGCGGCCTTCAACAGGCGCGTCGACAGCCCGCTGAAATGCGGGCCGAAGCGCCACCTGTCGTCCAGCACCAGCCCCAGATATTTCATCTGAGGCTGGACCTCTATGCGGACGCCCTCCACGACGATGTGGGCGTCGGCAGGGCAGCGCTGCCGGGGACCGCGAAAGAACACGGCCTCCGTTTTGTGCAGCGCCACCCTCAATCCCAGGCGGCGGATCCTTTCTGCCACCAAGGATCCGCCAGCCGAGGCCAGAATGGCCGCGTCGGCAAAGTTCCTCCCCCGTGCAGTGAGCAGAGTGTCATCCGCGTAGCAGATGACACTCACACACACACACACGTCCACCAATAAACGGCACGACGGGGAGGCGGACGGCGAGACCGAGGCATGCTGGCGTTGCACACCTCGGTCAAGGACCTCCGTAGCTGGACCGCTGCGGCGTCAACGTCCGGGACCTCCTCGACAGGGGGAGGCGACAGCCAGTCCTGGAGGAAGGCGGCCTCCTTGGCTGCCTCCCGGTCCAGGCGGGTGAGCGCCCACCGCGGGAAGGGAGATTGCCCAGCGCGGGCCGTCCCCCCTCCCCGCTGTGTGGAGATGTCGAACCGCACATAACGCCAGCTTCAGATGAAGCTGGCTGACCTCCGACTGCAGGCGATCCACCCTCGCCTGCAGTTGCCGCGTCTCGTCGGTGGCCGTCCGCTGAATCAATTCAGCGACGACACCGCGCATGCTCGCGGCCCGACACTTCAGGGCCTTCTGGAAAGTGCCCTTCAGGTTGGAGGACTTAGAGGCGACCTCAACGATCTCCTCCTCGTCCTCCTCCGCCATCCTCTCTAGCTCCGCCAAGGAGTGGTTCGCGTAGAGAACCCGGGACGCACCGTACCCGGACTTGGCCCGGGCGACGCACGCACGCTTCTCCTTGGCGGCAACCCGCTCCTCCAGCTCTTGCTGGAGCTGCACTTTCCGGGCCAGGTCTACCTGGCGTTGGGCGTCCGCCAGCCCAACGACATGGGTCGACGCGGCCGTCGTTGGCTCTTTAGCCTTCGACGGCCCCGAGGCCGAGGAGCCCTCGGACCCACCGTTCTGCGATCGTGGCCGCTTCCGCAGCTGCGACCGCTTCCGCGACCGAGGGTCGACGGCGTCCGACACACATGAGTCGTTATCGGACGACTCGTCCGCCCCTCCAGAGAAGCTAGCCGCAGACGGCGCGCGGCTGGCCTCTGACGCCGAAGCGTCGGAGTGGCCCTGAGAAGGGCCTTTTGGATGGCCCTGAAAAGGGCCTTTGGGTTGGCCCTGAGAAGGGCCTTTGGGTTGGCCCTGAGAAGGGCCTTTGGGTTGGCCCTGAGAAGGGCCTTTGGGTTGGCCCTGAGAAGGGCCTTTTGTTTTTAAAAATCGCCCGCAGGCGTCCCGCGAGGGCGTCACAGGCATTTCGAAACGAAACAAGGCAGTTAAAATCGCAATCAAGGCAGTTAAAATCACAATCAATTCGCTTCGAGATCACAGAGCACTTTGGCCAGTCCCAGTCTGCCACTCCGTTACGGTGGTCAGAACTGGGCTGTTTCCAGGGGACACGACGTGGACGTATGCTCTGTGGGGGGTCCCCCACCCCAACCTAACCTAACCTAACCTAACCTTTTTTTTTTTTTTTTTTTTTTTTTGTTGACGCTGGGAAAAAATGCATTACGCATACCCTCCCATCGGGGGACAGGAGGGGTATGTGGGACTCCCCGGGCGGACCCGGTATACCCACTAAAACGACCCAGCGCATTCCCGCTTCGTCACAGTGGCGGGGGACTGGGAAACCGGCAAAGCCTTTACGTCCAGTCCTCCGCCGACGATTGCCCCGCAAGACAACCCCTCACACCCTTACGAGTGTGGGGGGCCGGAATGACCGCAAAGGTGACGAGTGCAATGCGGGCGAAGGCACCCCCGTGCCTGCCGCCCGCCGTCACCGTGAGGAGGGAGGGCACAACGCCCTCTCCCCCTTCCGCTGCGGAGCGGCGCAGCGAGGGGATCGCCCCCCCGCGCGCGCCCCGCCTCCTCCCTTTGCGAGACGAACTCACAAAAGGAGGCGACCGCTGACCAGGCCTACCCGCCCCCCAGCGTGGCGCTCAACCACGCCGTGAAGCGAGAGGTCCGGTCCTACCACCGGCGGGCCCAGTGCGCCGCCGGACGCCGGGCGCGCCCGAGCCAGCCCTCCACAAGACTGGACCGAGCGCGCCCAACGCCCGGCGGCACACCGAGCCCGCCCCGGCTCCTCCGCTGCGGAGCGTCGCAACGAGAGGATCGCCCCCCCGCGCGCGCTCCGCCTCCTCCCTTTGCGAGCGAACTCGCAAAAGGAGGCGACCGCTGACCAGGCCTCCTCGCCCCCCAGCATGGCATCGACCACGCCGGGAAGCGAGGGCCCAGTCCGACCACCGGCGGGCTTGGTGCGCCGCCGGACGCCGGACGCGTCCAACGCCCGGCGGCACACCGAGCCCGCCCTGGCTCCTCCACTGCGCCCTCTGCGTCCCAGAGGGCCGCGTGGAGTCGCCCCACCGTGTCAGAATATCGGCCACGACAGTAACGTTCCCCGAGGAATAAGAATCTCTTCCCATTCATCGGGGACAGATACTGCCGCGCCCAGGGTGCACCGTCCACAGCAGCTGCTGTTCCCTCCCGACGTATCGAGAAGGACCGGCAGCCACTGGGCCCCCTAGGAGGTTTTCTGACCTAGCACCCCAACCTAACCTAACCTTTTTTTTTTTTTTTTTTTTTTTTTTTTTTTTTTTTTTTTTTTTTTTTTGTTGACGCTGGGAAAAAATGCATTACGCATACCCTCCCGTCGGGGGACAGGAGGGGTATGTGGGACTCCCCGGGCGGACCCGGTATACCCACTAAAACGACCCAGCGCATTCCCGCTTCGTCACAGTGGCGGGGGACTGGGAAACCGGCACAGCCTTTACTTCCAGTCCTCCGCCGACGATTGAAAGGCACAGACCCCTCACACCCTCACGGGTGTGGGGGGTCGGGAATGACCGACGAAGGTGACGGGTGCAATGCGGGCGAAGGCACCCCCGTGCCTGCCGCCCGCCCGTCACCATTAGGAGGGAGGGCACGACGCCTTCTCCCCCGTCTTCGTCTGCGGAGCGCCGCAGCGAGAGGATCGTCCTCCCGCGCGCGCTCCGCTGCCTCCTTTTGCGAGATTACGTCCTCGCAAAAGGAGGCCACCGCTGACCAGGCCTCCTCGCTCCCCAGCATGGCGTCCACCACGCCAGGAAGCGAGAGGTCCGGTCCGACCACCGCGGTCAGACCGCGGCGCAGCTCGGACCACGCCGGGCACACCTCGAGGGTGTGCTGCGCCGTGTCCTCCGCCGCGCCGCAGTCGTGGCACGCCGGGGTTTCCTCCCTCCCGATCCGGTGCAGGTACGATCCGAAACAACCATGCCCGGACAACACCTGCACCAGAACAACACCTGCACCAGAAACCTAACCTAACCTAACCTAACCTAACCTTTTTTTTTTTTTTTTTTTTTTTTTTTTTTTTTTTTTTTTTTTTTTTGTTCTCGATGTGGAAATCCTCGATGGATGTCCTCCGCCCTGGGGAGGGCGAAGGGGTCTGTCAGACTCCTACTGACTAAAACCACACCGGTGTTCCCTCGCACACTTGCGTCGGGGGGCAACGGGATCTGATGCGACTTCCGCTGCCCCGGACTAGTGCCGGCCCGCTCGACCTGCGGGCCTCGTCTCGGGGGGGGAGTGAGGTGTGAGACTCCCCCCGTTACGTCTAAGAGAGGCGCGCGTGGAACACTACGCGCCGCCGTCTCGGGTCCATTGCGATGGGGGGCGACGGATGTCCCCGAATCCGTCGCCCCTGGACCAATTTAGGGGGGCCGGAAGAGGGCGTTATCCGCCCTCTGCCGACGCCCGGTGCGTCTGCTGCGGGATGGGCGGGAGCTAGTCATCTCCCTCTCCCTCTCCGCAGCTTCCTTCTGCGACATGACGGCTTCGCAGAAGGAAATCACTGCGTCCCAGGACTCTGCACTGCCAACCATAGAGCGAACGACGGTCGGCAGCGACAGGTCTCCCCCTACCTCTGCGACGAGGGCACGGCGCGGCTCATCCCACGCGGCGCACTCGGCCAGCGTATGCCGCGCCGTGTCCTCCGGACAGTGGACGCAGTGATGGCACCGGGCGTCCGGCTCCCTGCTCAGGCGACACAAGTACTTCCCGAAGCAGCCGTGCCCCGAGAGCACCTGCGTCGCCCGAAACGTCAGAGAGCCGTGCTTCCTCCCGAGCCAGTCGTCGAGTACTGGCCGGATCGCCTCGATTGTGTCGAGGCCGGCGGTAGGGAGCTCTAGCCTCCCCCGCCATTCCGCCACCATGACCTGTCGGAGCTGAGACCGGTACTGCGTTATCTGTCGCTCCACCAGTCTCTCGCCCCGACGATTGGCCCCCTCGCGCCATTGGTACAACGTCGCGAGGGTCTTCGCCTCCAGGTCCCACGGTGGGGATCCGGCCAGTACGCAAGCCGCCTCGTAGGAGATCGTGCGATATCCCCGTACGACCCTGACGGCCATCGCTCTCTGCGGTCTGCGCAGAACGGCGATAGTGCGGGCCGTCAGGTCCGTCGCCCATATCGGGGCCCCGTAAAGGGCCATCGATCGCACGATCCCTACGTACAACCGCCTACAGGCGGTGCTCGGGCCCCCCAGATTGGGAAGCAGCGTTGACAGCGCGCCCGCCGCGCCCATCAACTTGGGCACCAGCCGCTGAAAGTGGGGGCCGAAGTCCCAACGGCTGTCGAGCACCAATCCCAGGTATTTCATGGTTGACTCGACAGCGATCCGGACCCCCCCGACCACAATGTGCGATCCCAGCGGCGGTGCCCGTCGGGGGCCATGAAAGGCAATGGCCTCCGACTTGTTGAGGGCCACCTCCAGGCCCAGGCGTCGTATGCGGCTCACCACCTGCGAGACCGCAGCCGTAGCCAGCAACGCTGCTTCCCTGTACGAGCTCCCCCGAGCCGTGACCAGCGTGTCGTCCGCATAACACGTCAGGTTCACTCCCGGCGGGAGCTCGCACCGCAAAACCCAGTCGTATCCGATGTTCCACAGGGGTGGGCCCAGAACCGACCCCTGCGGAACACCGCACGACATCTCGCGACGGCCCGCGCCGTCGCGTCCCATGTAGGTGACACACCTTCCGGACAGATAAGCCCCCACTATGTTGCGGAGGTAGGGAGGCACCCGATGGTATCGCAGGGCCTCCCTGATGCAACTCCAGGGCAGGGTGTTGAACGCGTTGGAGATGTCCAAGGACACCGCCAGCACCACCCCGCCCCGGGACACCGCTTCCTCCGCCAGGACTCTAACTCGCATGATTGCGTCGATGGTAGAGCGCCCACGCCGGAAACCAAACTGGCTGTCGTCCAAGTTCGGCCCCTCTGTACACAAGTGGCTGACGAGGCGATCTGCGATTACTCGCTCGAGCAACTTGCCCGCCTCGTCCAGCAGCACTATGGGCCGATAAGCGGACGACGAATCCGCCGGGCGCCCCGCCTTCTTGAGCAGGACCAGTCGACCAGCCTTCCACCTCGTAGGGAACTGACCCTGCTCAAGGCACGCCGAGAAGAGTCCCCTCAGTGGGGGCTCCAGCTCCTTCAGGGCGAGTACTAGAGCGCGGCCAGGCACTCCGTCGGGCCCCGGAGCAGTGTTTTTTGCCCGGAGCCGCATCACGACCGCGCTCATCTCCGCCTGTGTCACCTCTGGGACGGTTTCGCTCTCCTCTTCTTCTTCGTCCGGCTCTGCAGCTGTGGGCAGAGCCATCGGCGGTGGCTCGTGCTCGGCCCTGTCAGGGAAGAGAGCCGAGACCACTCGTTCCAGAAACTCTGGCTCGAGCCCTTCCGTTAGCGGGGGCGCCCATGGCCGAAGTTTCCCTCGGACCGTGCGGTAAGGGCGCCCCCACGGATCCCCGTCTAGGGTCGCCAGCAGCTCCTCTCTGGAGCGCTTCTTCGACTCGCCGATGGCCAGCCACAGAGCCTCCTTCGCCGCGCTGTACACCTCATACAGCGCGGCTTCTTCGTCGGGATCCCGCAGACGTCTTCTCCGACACCGCGTGTACGGGCGTCTGGCGGCTGCGCACTCGACGCGCAACCGCTCGACCTCGACGCACCACCAGTACACGCGGCGCCTTGCGGACAGAGAGGAGACGCGTGGCATGGACGCGTCGCAGATTTGCGTCATCGCGTCGTTAAACCACTGCGCCTCCTGTTCGACGTCGACGGGACCGACGGTAGCCGACTCCCGGATCCAGGCTTGGACGATGGTGGCTTCCTCGAGAGCTTCCTTGTCGAGGCGTTTCAACGCCCAACGCGGGCCGTCTCTTCGGGGGGCCGATTGGCTACGACCTCCAGCGGTCTGGGTGGAGACGTCGAAGCGTATGTATCGGTGGTCCGATAGCGTCTCCACCTCCTCTTCCACGTGCCAATCGTGAACGCGGTGCGCGACAGCGGGACTGGCGAACGAGACGTCCACTATGGACCCACCCCGCTGCCGCACACACGTGTAGGCCGATCCCCGATTCAAGACGGCCAGGCCCGTCGTAACGGCCCACTCCTCTAGCACGTCGCCTCTCGGGTCTGTGACCGGGGATCCCCACGCCGCGGATTTGGCGTTCAGATCACCGAGAAGCAAAATGGGCCGAGGATGAGACCGGCCGACGACGGCTCCCAACTCGACGAGGAAACTCTCGAAGTCGGCGAGACTCCTGTTGGGCGAAAAGTATGCCCCGATCGTGACGATCCCGTTCACAAGGGCGGCAACCCAACCGTGACCCCGGGATACGTCGACAAGAGTCGCGCCGATGATGGCCACCAGGCCGTCCAGATCCCCCGCCCAGTTATCCCGGGGGGGGACGAAATACGGCTCAGCGACCACCGCCACATTTATCAACCACTCCGCCATGCTCAGGACCAAGAGATCCTGAGCTCTGGTGCAGTGGTTGATATTCGCCTGGAGGAAACGGAGGGCCATCACTGGCACTCCATTTCCTCGGCGTTTCCAGCCACAGGCCGGGAGTCGGCCAAAGAGGTGCTAGGGGGTGCGGCCCCCGCAGGTCTCGTCCACCGCTTGCTGCGCTTTCTGGGCGCGCCGCAAGCGTTGCCACCTATGCTGTGCCCCGCGGACTTTCCTGCAGCTGTACAGAGGCTGCAGTTTGGTTCCGCGGAGCACTGGGACGCCTTATGCCCAGGCTGACCGCAGCGATAGCACAAATCGCTGCGGTCTGTTTCGGCAGTGCACAGTGCCCGGACGTGGCCTTTCTCCAGGCACCGATAACACTGCAAGGCCCTGGGTGTCAGGAGTTTAACCCTCGCTGACACCCAGCCCACCAGCAGACGTCCCGCGTCGGCGACCTGCTTCGCCGCAGCCACCGGACACCGCACCCAGATGGTGCCAAGCCCGCCAGCATTGACGCGAATGCCGCCCGCCCGCACATTTTCTGGCGGGCATCCGCCGCTCCGGGCTATGGCCGCCACCACCTCCTCTGGGGTCACGGAGTCGTCCAGTCCATCGACCCGCACCTCAGCCGTTTTAATGGGCCTGGACACCCGGGCCTCCTCGGGGTTGAGGACGTCCCTCAGCTTTGCAGCTAGAGAGTCCGCCCTCTCGGCACTGCTGGCCCCCGCCAACTCAAACATTTTGGCCCCCGTGGCCGCCGTCCTGAAACGGAAGCCGTCTGGGGTGCCGAAATCGGCGAAGACCAGCTTGCCTCTCGCCTCCGCTAGCACCTTTTGGTACGTCACCCCCCGCTCTTTGGCTTCGGGCTGCAGCGTGACCACCACAGCCTCGGAGCGAGGGATGCGGATCCTTGGGGCCTGCCCCTTTGATCCCGGCACGTTTTTGGCCTTGCGGCCCTTCTTCCGCCTCTTCTTGCGGCCTTCGGCCGTCTTCCAGGCACCCTCGTTGGGAGCCAGGTCATGCCCCTGCATGTTTGAGTTTTGGGCCCCTTCTGTGGACTTTGTGGCCACTTGCGAGGGCTTCCCGGCCGCCTGCGAGGGCCTCCTGGCTGCTTGCGAGGGCCTCTTGGCTGCCTGCGAGGGCCCCGCGGCCACCTGCAACGGTTTTTTGGCCGCCTGCGAGGGCGTTTTGGCCGCCTGCGTGAGCTTTTTTGGCGCAGGTGGCGCTTTAGCCACCTGTGCCCACGTTGGCCCAGCCGTTGCTGCAGCGGGCTCCGCCTCCTTCCTTCGCCTATCTGCTGCCAGCGGCGGGCGAAGGCTAATAGGGGGGTTGAGCCTGGGCTCTATGCTGTCCAGGCGGGCGGTCATTATGCTCAGCAGCCGGTTGAATTGGTCTTCCCCCAAAGACCCGTTCTGTGGCTGGGCACGACTATCTGTTGTCGTCGCACCCTGCTGCCGGCTGAAGTCCGCCCTCAGGGCGCTCACCTCCCGTTGAAGCTCCTCCAGCCTCGTGTGGAGACGGTTATTTTCCTCTTGGAGCTTTACCGTCTCCTCCGAGGTTGTTCGTTCAAGGAGGACTTCAACCGCCTCCCTGATGCCGTCTGCCGCCTCCTTCAGAGCCCGCGTGAACGTGCCCTTCAGGTTGCCCGATTTCGTAGCCACCTTCAGGACAACGTCCACGCCGTCCAAAACTTGTCGGCTGAGCGCCTCTGCCGTCAGGCCTTCCGGGGCAACGGCGGCGGCCTGCAACCTCCTCTCCCTTGCTTGGCGGGCCATTTCAGCGACCTCATCGGTCGCTATAGCCTTCCGGCCCTCCCGCCTCGCGGCATTGAGCTCCGCTTTGGTGCTCACCAATGCAGTGGAGGTTTCAGCCTGCTCCACCTGCATTGCCCCATCGGAGTCGCTTGCTCCACTGGCTACCGACATATCGGGCCGCTTCAGAAAGCGGCTCAGGGAGTCGCGGGACGCTGCCGGAGAGCTCGGTCCGGAAGATATCCCGCGTCGTCCGCCCCTCCTGGCCGTCGGCACCTTGGGGGCCGGCAGGTCCTCCTCGCTAGATGACAGACCCGCCGAACCCGCTTCCGACTCACAGGCACGCGGCCGTTTCCCCCAAAACTTGGAGGGAGCAGCCGCAACTGCTTGCGGTGTGTCGTTGTTGACCTCCGACAACACATTCACCCTCTCCAGAACAACGCGTGGTTCCACTGGGGAGCAGAGGCTCCTCAGTGACGCAGCGCCAGAGTCCGACACTGCGTCCAACGCGCGGCGCTCACCCGGTACTCGGTCGGGTGTGTTAAAACTAAAAGAGATCAGGTCTTCAAAAGACCGTGATCTTGTTGAGCCTCCTCGGCTCTCGTTGCCATTGGCAGGTGGATGACGATTGTTGCCCTCCCCAGAATACGATTGAGGGCATGACGACCCCGAAGGGGTCGTGGCGGATTCTCCAGCTGCTGAGCAGCTGGTACCGCCCTGGGATATTTCTTTACAATTCGTCTTTTTCATGTTTTTGTTTTCCTTTGAAGGGTGTGGTCCCTGTCTCCTACTTCTTCATTCCCCCCCCCCTGTTTTACCCTATGGCTGTCCCATCACCCTCACAGTCACGTCTGATGGGCAGACGCGTACCAGAGGGCGATGAGTGCCATGATCACGTACCGTCCGATGAGCCCGCTCCGTGAGCCATCGCACGGTACACGACGATACATCCCAGCCCTTTTTTCTTCATTCACTCCCCGAGAACTTCGAGGAATGAACGAGGGTCGCACTAACGACTGATTGATCCATAAGATCTCCCGTCAGCCATACATCCCTTCGCGGTGCGCCGCCGCTTGGGATTCGGGGTAACTTTTTATAGAGGTTTTCTACCTCGCGGTCCGGGCGGTTAAGCCAAGACCCTCGGTCCCTATCGAAGCCGCGAGACGTCGACGATGGGATTACGAGATCGGCGGAGACAGTGAAGGATGGAATCCTTCTCTGTCTGCTCGGAGGCAGGGTGAGTGCTCAGCGAGCCCGCCCTTGCTCCTCCGCTGTGCCCTCTGCTTTTCAGAGGGTCACGCGGAACAGCGCAGTCCAAATAGGACCCCCTCCCGTGTCAGAATATTGGCCACGACAGTAACATTCCCCGAGGAATAAGAATCTCTTCCCATTCATCGGAGAAGGATACTGCCGCGCCCAGGGTGCACCGTCCACAGCAGCTGCTGTTCCCTCCAGACGTATCGAGAAGGACCGGCAGCCACTGGGCCCCCTAGGAGGTTTTCTGACCTAGCACCCCAACCTAACCTTTTTTTTTTTTTTTTTTTTTTTTTTTTTGTTGACGCTGGGAAAAAAATGCAATTACGCATACCCTCCCATCGGGGGACAGGAGGGGTATGTGGGACTCCCCGGGCGAACCAAACCCGGTATACCCACTAAAACGACCCAGCGCATTCCCGCTTCGTCATAGTGGCGGGGGACTGGGAAACCGGCATAGCCTTTACTTCCAGTCCTCCGCCGACGATTGCCCCGCAAGACAACCCCTCACACCCTCACGGGTGTGGGAGGGTCGGTGAATGAACCGCAAAGGTGACGAGTGCAATGCGGGCGAAGGCACCCCCGTGCCTGCCGCCCGCCGTCACCATGAGGAGGGAGGGCACAACGCCCTCTCCCCTCTCCGCTGCGGAGCAGCGCAGCGAGAGGGTCGCCCCCCCGCGCGCGCTCCGCCTCCTCCCTTTGCGAGTTGACCTCGCAAAAGGAGGCGACCGCTGACCAGGCCTCCCCGCCCCCCAGCATGGCGCCGACCACGCCGGGAAGCGAGAGGTCCGGTCCGACCACCGGCGGGCCCAGTGCGCCGCCGGACGCCGGACGCGCCCGAGCCAGCCCTCCCAAGACCGGACCGAGCGCGCCCAACGCCCGGCGGCACACCGAGCCCGCCCTGGCTCCTCCACTGCGCCCTCTGCGACCCAGAGGGCCGCGTGGAGTCGCCCCACCGTGTCAGAATATTGGCCACGACAGTAACATTCCCCGAGGAATAAGAATCTCTTCCCATTCATCGGGGACGGATACTGCCGCGCCCAGGGTGCACCGTCCACAGCAGCTGCTGTTCCCTCCAGACGTATCGAGAAGGACCGGCAGCCACTGGGCCCCCTAGGAGGTTTTCTGACCTAGCACCCCACCCCAACCTAACCTTTTTTTTTTTTTTTTTTTTTTTTTTTTGACGCTGGGAAAAAATGCATTACGCATACCCTCCCGTCGGGGGACAGGAGGGGTATGTGGGACTCCCCGGGCGGACCCGGTATACCCACTAAAACGACCCAGCGCATTCCCGCTTCGTCATAGTGGCGGGGGACTGGGAAACCGGCAAAGCCTTTACGTCCAGTCCTCCGCCGACGATTGAAAGGCAGACCCCTCACACCCTCACGGGTGCGGGGGGTCGGGAATGACCGACGAAGGTGACGGGTGCAATGCGGGCGAAGGCACCCCCGCGCCTGTCGCCCGCCCGTCACCATGAGGAGGGAGGGCACGACGCCTTCTCCCCCTTCTTCGTCTGCGGAGCGGCGCAGCGAGAGGATCGTCCTCCCGCGCCCGCTCCGCCTCCTCCTTTTGCGAGATGACCTCCTCGCAAAAGGAGGCTACCGCTGACCAGGCCTCCTCGCTCCCCAGCATGGCGTCGACCACGCCGGGAAGCGAGAGGTCTGGTCCGACCACCGCGGTCAGACCGCGGCGCAGCTCGGACCACGCGGGGCACACCTCGAGGGTGTGCTGCGCCGTGTCCTCCGCCGCGCCGCAGTCGTGGCACGCCGGGGTCTCCTCCCTCCCGATCCGGTGCAGGTACGATCCGAAGCAACCATGCCCGGATAACACCTGCGCCAGACGGAAAGAGAGGAAACCGTGGGACCGCTCGAGCCAGCCCCGCAGGACCGGACCGAGCGCGTCCAACGTCCGGCGGCCAAAGGCGGCGTTGGCGAGGTCCTCCGACCAATGGTGGACGATGGCGTCCCTCGCCTCTCGCCGCACCGCCTCCCGCTCTTCGCCCATGGGGCGCTCCCCGAGCGCCCTTCGGCGCGCCGTCCATTCGTACACTCTGGCGAGCACCCATGCCTCCAACTCCCAAGGTGGGGTGCCGGCCAGAGCGCACGCCGCCGAAAAGCCCACTGAGCGGTAAGCCCTCGCCACCCGCTGTGCAATGGCCCGCTGGGGCCTGCGGATGGCGGTAGCATTCTCCCTCCTGTGGAGGGAGTCCGCCCAGATGGGAGCCCCGTAAAGGGCCATGCTCCGCAAAATGCCGGCATAGAGGCGCCGGCATTTTGACTTGGGCCCCCCCAGGTTTGGGAGGAGCCATGAGAGGGCGTCCGCGGCCTTCAACAGGCGCGTCGACAGCCCGCTGAAATGCGGGCCGAAGCGCCACCTGTCGTCCAGCACCAGCCACCCCCCCCCCCAACCTAACCTAACCTAACCTAACCATCGATTATTCCCGATCCAGACGTGCGATTTTGAAGCTGTTTTCGGTATTCTTAGACCTAACTAGGCGTCTGCCTAATATCTGACTACACCGCACGCGCCTAAATAAATTACCCTTAAAATCCCGCTTCCCTCCGCTCCCGTAATTCCAGATTAAGAGTTTTTCAAAATTTTCTTTCGAATTATAGTTGCAGTAGTACTTACCTTTCATCCCTGTTTCCTGGTCCGCGTTCCGTGAGCCGGTCTCTGGGATAAGGGTGCTTTTTCGTTCATTTTTTACTAAAATTAGGGTTTTTTGACCGAAAGTCCCGAAAATTGTTCGGGACCCTACTGGGATCGTTGCAGGGATCGCTAGCCCGCGCCGAGACGCTTCTCTGGACACCTCGCTCGCCGCCTAGCTCAAAAGAAACATACAGTTCTTAATAAAAAACAGGATTCTTTTGTTCTGCATAGTATAGTGGTGGGGGTACGTTCAAATCCACCTAAGACGACTAAGTCTGGAAACAAACATCGATTATTCCCGATCCAGACGTGCGATTTTGAAGCTGTTTTCGGTATTCTTAGACCTAACTAGGCGTCTGCCTAATATCTGACTACACCGCACGCGCCTAAATAAATTACCCTTAAAATCCCGCTTCCCTCCGCTCCCGTAATTCCAGATTAAGAGTTTTTCAAAATTTTCTTTCGAATTATAGTTGCAGTAGTACTTACCTTTCATCCCTGTTTCCTGGTCCGCGTTCCGTGAGCCGGTCTCTGGGATAAGGGTGCTTTTTCGTTCATTTTTTACTAAAATTAGGGTTTTTTGACCGAAAGTCCCGAAAATTGTTCGGGACCCTACTGGGATCGTTGCAGGGATCGCTAGCCCGCGCCGAGACGCTTCTCTGGACACCTCGCTCGCCGCCTAGCTCAAAAGAAACATACAGTTCTTAATAAAAAACAGGATTCTTTTGTTCTGCATAGTATAGTGGTGGGGGTACGTTCAAATCCACCTAAGACGACTAAGTCTGGAAACAAACATCGATTATTCCCGATCCAGACGTGCGATTTTGAAGCTGTTTTCGGTATTCTTAGACCTAACTAGGCGTCTGCCTAATATCTGACTACACCGCACGCGCCTAAATAAATTATCCTTAAAATCCCGCTTCCCTCCGCTCCCGTAATTCCAGATTAAGAGTTTTTCAAAATTTTCTTTCGAATTATAGTTGCAGTAGTACTTACCTTTCATCCCTGTTTCCTGGTCCGCGTTCCGTGAGCCGGTCTCTGGGATAAGGGTGCTTTTTCGTTCATTTTTTACTAAAATTAGGGTTTTTTGACCGAAAGTCCCGAAAATTGTTCGGGACCCTACTGGGATCGTTGCAGGGATCGCTAGCCCGCGCCGAGACGCTTCTCTGGACACCTCGCTCGCCGTCCTAGCTCAAAAAAAAATCACCCTGTTCTATATAGGAAGAGGTAGACCCTGAGTTTTCGGTAAAAAACCTTTTTTCGGGTTTGAGCTCCAATCGCTTTGTGGGCTTGGAAAACTTCTAAAATAGTGTTTTGAGGCTCCTCTATCATCAAATTTGGTGCTAAGGTGGAAATTTATATTTATTAATTTGACTAATACAAATTTATTTTGACAAGACAAAGTCTTATAATTAAGACTTCACAACTTGACGCACTACAGACGTAAGGCCGGATCCCCTCTCTACAGGGATTCAGGTTTTCTTTTTACGTGTCCCCTGACAATTTGATACCCTCTGCGATGCTCGGCATCAGGAGTCCGGCGCAGAAGGCGAAGGCTGCGGAGGAGAGTTTGGACGTGGAGGGGGCATGCCCAGTACAGGCGGGCCCCTCAGTGCGGCGCAGTGTTGGCGAGTGGGAGGCGGAGAAACTGAAATCGGGGCAACACCGCAAAACCCCCACACCCGTTACCACTCCCCCAAAGAAGACTCTCGTGCCCACTCCTCCCAAGCCCAAATCCAAAGCCGCGCCTTCGCAGCAGGCAAAGGCCTTGGAGAGCTCGCCCCGGGAAGCGCCACCCGTAAGGTACTTGAACAGAACCACGGAAGCAAGAGCATGTCTCACCAGTGCCAAAATTCAGCTCGACAGCTCCCGAAACCTAAAGAAGGAGATAAAGGACGGGATAGCCAAAGCTGTCGAAAGACTTTATAACCTGGTCAGGGAGGGAGAGAGTGAGAGGGGAAAGGGATCTGAGGAGACAACCGGACCTGAGAGGGCTCACAAGGACCCCGTTTCGACCTCGGGTGAGTCGACAGAGCTCATGAAGCAGCTTATGGCGAACCTTCAGCAGCATAACAAAGCGCTGGAGGAATGCCAGCTGCACACACGGGCTCTGTCGGAGCACCTGAAACTCGCACCTCGTTTTGTCGCGGGCCAGGGGCCCTCGTTCGCGGAGATGGCCGCCGTCCCGAAGCGGCACTTCCAGGAGCCTCTTCACTCGGTGGTTGTGTCATCGGTCGATGACAAAGACACCGGGGAAGAGGTTCTTGAAAAGCTGAGGACGGCAGTAGATGCCAGGAATGAGGGTACAAGAATTGAGAGACTGCGGAAGGCGAGAGACCAAAAGGTGGTTGTCGGATTTAAAACCAGAGAGGAGCTGGCTCGGGTGGCCGAGAGGATTAAAAAGGTCGGAAACCTAACGGTGGAAGAAGTTAAAAACAAAGATCCTTTAATCATAGTTAGGGACGTCCTCTCGTGCCACTCGGACGGGGAGTTCGTCGAGGCACTGAAATGCCAGAACAGCCACCTGATCGGGGACGTGCCTGTGGAAGATATGAGGGTGGGGGTGAAGTACCGTCGCAGGACGAGGAACCCCCACATGTGCCACGTCATTCTACAGGTGTCCCCTGTTGTGTGGCAGAGGCTGACGCACGCGGGTCGGGTTCACATCGACTTGCAGCGGGTGCGTGTGCTGGACCAGTCGCCACTGATTCAGTGTACCCGCTGCTTGCGATACGGCCACAGCCGTAAGCTGTGCACGGAGCCCGCCGACCTCTGCACACACTGTGGAGACCCCCACATGAGGGTGGACTGCCCCTCACGGCTAGCTGCGGAGCCACCAAAGTGTCGAAACTGCGTTTCCGCAAAGATGGGCAAGACCGAGCACAACGCCTTCGACAGCGAGTGCCCAATTCGTGTCAAGTGGGACGGATTGGCGCGGCTGTCGGTGGCGTATTGCTAAGGTGGTCCCGGGCGGAAGCGCAGTAACCAGCCAAGACAGACCTCACCAGTATCACGTCGCGCAGGCAAACCTCCAAAAAAGCAAACTGGCCACAGCCGAGCTCATTGTGGAAGCGGGGAAAAGGAAGCTGGCGTTTGCAATGGTCCAAGAGCCATACATAGGTGGGATTGGAGAAATGAAGAGCCATCCGGGTACACGAGTAGTGCAGTGTGCCAGGAAGACCAAAAAAGTCAACAAAGCGGCCATTGTACTCTTTGACGACACCATAGACCTCACACAGTGCCCAACCCTGACCACTGAAAATTTCGCAGTTGCGAAATTGAAGACTGGAGCATGGGAAATAGGTGTGGTGTCGGTGTACCTGGATGGTGGACAGCCTATCGAGCCAGACTTGGACCATTTCAAGATGATCATGGAGGAAATCGGAGTTAGCGACGTTATACTGGGGGGGGACGTCAACGCTTGGAACACGTGGTGGGGAAGCCGAGAGGCGGATCAGAGGGGGGAGGCCCTGGCGGGTGCCCTCGACGAACTAGGACTTCAGATCCTGAATTCGGGAACGGCCCCTACTTTCGACGTCATCAGAGGTGGCCAAAGGTACTGCAGCTGCGTTGACATAACAACATGTACGGAGGACATGCTTCGGAGTGTGGCGAATTGGAGACTGTCTGGGGACGTCACCACCTCGGATCACAAGGCAATCCTGTTTGAATTAAAACTAGAAAAATCAAAAGGTATGGACATTAAGAGAACAACTAGAAAATTTAACACAAAAAAGGCAAAATGGGCAAAATTCTTTGGAAAACTTAACGAAGTCTGGGAACAGCAAAACATAAACCAATCAGAAATTAACAAGATACTAACAATAGAAGATTTGGATAGAATAACAAAAATGTACACAGAGTCGATAGAGAAGGCTTGTGAAGGGACCATACCAACAGTCAGTGAAAGAAGCCAGACAGGATTGCCTTGGTGGACCGAGGAGTTGACACGAATGAAGGAAGAAGTTAAGAGAAAGAAGAGGAGAGTCTCCGGTGCCGCACCGCGACGTAGAGCATGGGTCTTGAGCTTGTATCTCGCAGCTAAGGAGGAGCTGAAACAGAAGATGGAGAGCACATTGACATCGAGCTGGAAGGAGTTCTGCGGAAGGCAGGAACGAGAGACAATGTGGGATAGTATATACAGGGTGATAAGCCGCACTGCCACTAGGCATGATGACATACCGTTGGTACAAGTCAACCGCGTACTCAGCAGCGAGGAGTCAGCCCGGATGCTTGCGGAGACCTTCTATCCTGAGGATAGAACACAGGACGACAATGCGGACCACAAAAGGATACGTGAGCTGGCGAATAGAGTGAACAGTGATACGAATGGTGAGACATTTGATCCTCTATTCACGGCGGAGGAACTAATGTGGGCCGCATCAAGTTTCAATCCGAAAAAAGCTCCGGGCATTGACGGACTAACAGCGGACATATGCAGGGCGGCTATTACCCACAACCCACAACTGTTCTTAGCAGTGCTAAACAGATGCCTCTCTCTGTTCCACTTCCCGACCATCTGGAAGGAGGCAGTGGTCGTGGTTCTCAGAAAGCCGGGTAAGGAGGACTATGCGCACCCCAAGTCATACAGGCCGATTGGGCTATTGCCTGTACTGGGAAAAATCTTGGAGAAAATGCTGGTACGTCGCATTAGGTGGCATATATCGCCACAGGCTAGTAGGAGCCAGTATGGTTTCATGCCACAGCGCAGCACCGAGGACTCCCTCTATGACCTGATGAAACACATAAGAGACAGACTTAAAGAAAAGAAAATCATCGTCGTCATTTCATTGGACATAGAGGGAGCCTTCGATAATGCCTGGTGGCCAGCCATGAAATGCCGACTGGCTGAAACGAAGTGCCCGGTAAACTTGCGACGTCTGGTAGACAGTTATCTCCTGAACAGAAAAGTAAGGGTACGGTATGCAGGAGCAGAATACGTACAGGAAACGACCAAGGGTTGCGTACAAGGCTCTATAGGAGGACCCACTTTCTGGAACCTGCTCCTGGATCCCCTGCTCCAGGAACTGGAGAAACGTGGGGAGTACTGCCAGGCATTTGCGGATGATGTGGTACTGATCTTTTCGGGTGAAACAGCGCTTGATGTCCAGAGACAGGCGAATGCTAGTCTTGCTCATGTCCAGAAGTGGGGAATCGGAATGAAACTCAAGTTTGCGCCCCACAAAACGAAGGCAATGGTCATCACAAACAAGTTAAAGTACGATTCACCACTTCTGCGCATGGGCGGGGAGGACATTGCCCTGTCTCGGGAGATCAAGATACTGGGGCTTACGGTTGACGACAAGCTGACGTTTAACGCTCACGCCTCGAATGTCACGAGGAAAGCGTTAAACGTTTACAAACAGCTGTCAAGAGCCGCCAAAATCAGCTGGGGCCTGAAGCCCGAAATTATCAGGACCATATATACCGCAGTGGTGGAGCCGGTGATAATGTATGCTGCCAGTGCTTGGGCATCGGCAACAAATAAAAAAGGGATGAAGAAGCAGCTGGACACCGTCCAGCGGGGCTTTGTGCAAAAAATCATCAAGGCGTACAGGACAACATCGCTGAACTCGGCCTTGTTACTCTCCGGACTGCTTCCACTGGACCTCAGGATTCGGGAAGCAGCCTCTTTTTATGAAGAGAAAAGGGGATACTCCCGGAGAGTAACAGGAGACCGAGGGATCGAAATGCCAGTCCCTTACACACAAGTGCCACACCCAGCTAGCCAAACTGGCATAGATTTTAAGTGCGTGGCAAACGGTGCGGAGATGAACCAGCAAGAACTCAGAAACCCGAAAATTTTCACCGACGGAAGCAAAATTCAAGGCAAAGTCGGTGCAGCATTGAGCCTCTGGGAAAATGGGGTCGAAGTTAAAGCCCAAAAGTTCAAGCTGGATCATTTCTGCACCGTTTATCAGGCCGAACTATTGGCTTTGCACAGGGCCTCGGAGCTGGCCTTAAAACACCCTTCAGCCGTTGTTGAAGTTTATTGCGACTCTAGGTCAGCCCTGGAAACCGTCACTCGAGGCGTCTCCCTCCATCCCTTAGCATTTGAAACGCAAAAGAACATCCAGGCAATGAAAACTAGCGGAAAAACCCTTCAGTTGTTCTGGATTAAGGCGCATGCGGGGTTGGAGGGGAACGAGAGGGCAGATGTGTTGGCGAAAGAGGCAGCGATAGGCAGCAAAATAAGGCCCCACTACGACCTGTGTCCAGCTTCATTCGTCAAGCGACAAATCCGAATGGAGTCGCTTGACGAATGGAGCACAAGATACGAATTGGGCGAAACGGCCGCAACCACAAAACTTTTTCTCCCTGACGCAATCGCAGCCTACCACGTGGTCCGAAAAATCGAGCTCAACCCAATGATCGTGCAGGTGCTTACAGGGCATGGCGGGTTTTCCGAGTACTTGAATCGTTTCAAGTGCAAGGAGAGCCCGGCATGTCCTTGTGACCCTGCCAAAAACGAGAATGTCCAGCACATAATCGCAGAGTGCCCCATTTATGCAAAAGACAGATATAGCTTAGAATCGGAAATAGAAATAGAAATAAAATTAGTAAATATACCAATTATAATGGGAAACAAAAAATTAAGAAAGAAGTTTTTAGAATTTTGTGAAAGAATAGCTGCCATAGTCGTTAAAAATAACAAATAGTAAAGAAAACGAGATACTTTTGTGTATTATAAGAATACGATAAAAGTTATCGCCGTAAAATGAAGAATTAAAATATCAGTTGCTAAAATAAATCATATATAATCAGTAAAATATAGTATAGTTAAAATCAGTGATAAAAATTGTTAAAGTTTATAAAGTGTCGAGCCATTAAAATAAAATCTTCAAAATTAGTAAATAAAGTAATAAGAATAGATATAAAAACAGTATAACAAGATCTCTGATGACCCATGTCAGAGGGACACTGGCCAGGCAGGAGTGGGTTTTAGTCGGTTCGAGTCCGACACTACCTCCACTGTCTCACAACGTGTGAGATAGTGGAGGTGTCCGTGGGGATTTCCCACTCCTGCCAAAAAAAAAAAAAAAAAAAAAAAAAAAAAAAAAAAAAAAAAAAAAAAAGGAACCTAACCTAACCTTTTTTTTTTTTTTTTTTTTTTTTTTTTTGTTGACGCTGGGAAAAAATGCATTACGCATACCCTCCCGTCGGGGGACAGGAGGGGTATGTGGGACTCCCCGGGCGGACCCGGTATACCCACTAAAACGACCCAGCGCATTCCCGCTTCGTCAGAGTGGCGGGGGACTGGGAAACCGGCAAAGCCTTTACTTCCAGTCCTCCGCCGACGATTGAAAGGCAGACCCCTCACACCCTCACGGGTGCGGGGGGTCGGGAATGACCGACGAAGGTGACGGGTGCAATGCGGGCGAAGGCACCCCCGCGCCTGTCGCCCGCCCGTCACCATGAGGAGGGAGGGCACGACGCCTTCTCCCCCTTCTTCGCCTGCGGAGCGGCGCAGCGAGAGGATCGTCCTCCCGCGCCCGCTCCGCCTCCTCCTTTTGCGAGATTACGTCCTCGCAAAAGGAGGCTACCGCTGACCAGGCCTCCTCGCTCCCCAGCATGGCGTCGACCACGCCGGGAAGCGAGAGGTCTGGTCCGACCACCGCGGTCAGACCGCGGCGCAGCTCGGACCACGCCGGGCACACCTCGAGGGTATGCTGCGCCGTGTCCTCCGCCGCGCCGCAGTCGTGGCACGCCGGGGTTTCCTCCCTCCCGATCCGGTGCAGGTACGATCCGAAACAACCATGCCCGGATAACACCTGCACCAGACGGAAAGAGAGGAAACCGTGGGACCGCTCGAGCCAGCCCCGCAGGACCGGACCGAGCGCGTCCAACGTCCGGCGGCCAAAGGCGGCGTTGGCGAGGTCCTCCGTCCAATGGTGGACGATGGCATCCCTCGCCTCCTGCCGCACGGCCTCCCGCTCCTCGGCGACGGGGCGCTCCCCGAGCGCCTTCCGGTGCGCCGTCCACTCGTACACTCTCGCGAGCACCCAAGCCTCCAGTTCCCATGGAGGGGTGCCCGCCAGAGCGCACGCCGCCGAGAAGCCCACCGAGCGGTAGGCCCTCGCCACCCGCTGTGCAATGGCCCGCTGGGGCCTGCGGATGGCGGTGGCATTCTCCCTCCTGTGGAGGGAGTCCGCCCAAATGGGGGCCCCATATAGGGCCATGCTCCGCAAAATGCCGGCATAGAGGCGCCGGCATTTCGCCTTGGGCCCCCCCAGGTTTGGGAGGAGCCACGAGAGGGCGCCCGCGGCCTTCAACAGGCGCGTCGACAGCCCGCTGAAGTGCGGGCCGAAGCGCCACCTGTCGTCCAGCACCAGCCCCAGATATTTCATCTGAGGCTGGACCTCTATGCGGACGCCCTCCACCACGATGTGGGCGTCGGCAGGGCAGCGCTGCCGGGGACCGCGAAAGAACACGGCCTCCGTTTTGTGCAGCGCCACCCTCAATCCCAGGCGGCGGATCCTTTCTGCCACCAAGGATCCGCCAGCCGAGGCCAGAATGGCCGCGTCGGCAAAGTTCCTCCCCCGTGCAGTGAGCAGAGTGTCATCCGCGTAGCAGATGACACTCGTGCCCGGGAGGAGGACTCCCCGCAGGAGCCAGTCAAATCCGATGTTCCACAAGGGGGGCCCCAAAACCGACCCCTGTGGAACACCGGACTCTGCGCCGTACCGCCTCACGGTGGCCGACTTGTCCACGAGGAGGACCTCGCGGTCCTCCAAGTAGTCGGCCAGGAGGCTCCGCAGATATTGGGGCACTCCGTGATACCGGAGCGCCTCCAATATCGTCGAGTGGGGGACGGAGTTGAAGGCGTTGGCAATGTCGAATGACACCGCCAGCACCCCGTCCCCCGCCTCCACCGCCTCCTTCACCTGGCCCTTCAGAAGGGCCAGCGCGTCGATCGTCGAACGCCCACGACGGAAACCGTACTGGGCGTCCGACAGATCCGGGCCGATCCCCCGCAAATGGCTATCCAGCCTCCCGGCGACAATCCCCTCGAACAATTTACCGACCTCATCGAGCAAAACGATGGGCCGGTATGCCGAGGGGGAGTCCACCGGGCGTCCCTCCTTCCGGAGGAGGCACAATTGCCCCTCCTTCCAGAGTTTCGGGAACCTCCCAGCCGTAAAACACGCGCTGAAGAGGTCCCGAAACCTGTCCTCCATTTGGGAGGCAGCAATCGCCACCACCCGTGCAGGGACGCCGTCCGGACCGGGGGCGGTCTTCTTCGCGCGGAGGCTCAATACCCCCGCGTAGAATTCCGCCGCCGTGACCGGGGGCACCTCCACCTCCGGTGGAGTCGCCCCTTGCGGGGGATCCATTGTTGGAGGGGTGAAGTCGGTCCTGCGTGGAAACAGGGACCGGACCACCCCATCCAACAATGCCGGCTCGAGGGTCTCCGACAGTGGGGGACCATAGGGGCGGAGCTGATTCCGCGCCGCCTTATATGGCCTCCCATAGGGGTCCCTGTCGAGACCCTCCAGCATCTCGGCCCTCGCCGAGTCCTGCGCAGCTCCCATTGCAGACTTGAGGGCCGCCGTAGCCTCTCGGTAAGAGGCGTACAGGCGGTCCTCCTCTGCCCGGACTCGGTTCTGGGCGCTGCGCCGTCGGCTACGCGCGTAGGCCCTTCTGGCCGCCACGCAGGTGGCCCGGAGCCCCGCCAGCTCCTCCGTCCACCAATAAACGGCACGACGGGGAGGCGGACGGCGAGACCGAGGCATGCTGGAGTTGCACACCTCGGTCAAAGACCGCCGTAGCCGGACCGCTGCGGCGTCAACGTCCGGGACCTCCTCGACAGGGGGAGGCGACAGCCAGTCCTGGAGGAAGGCGGCCTCCTTGGCTGCCTCCCGGTCCAGGCGGGTGAGTGCCCACCGCGGGAAGGGAGATTGCCCAGCGCGGGCCATCCCCCCTCCCCGCTGTGTGGAGATGTCGAACCGCACATAACGGTGGTCCGACAAGGTCTCCACCAGCTCCACCCGCCAGTTCACGACGCGGGCGGCTAGCGCGGGGGTGGCAAACGACACGTCCACCACCGACCCGCCCTGTTGCCGCACACACGTGTGGACCGCCCCCCTGTTGAGGAGGGACACACCGCACGAGGCCGCCCAAAACTCGACGGCGCGTCCCCGGACGTTGCACCCGACGGCCGGGTTGCCCCAGGCCACCGACTTGGCGTTTAGGTCACCGAGCACCACGACCTGGCGTGGTGCCGCCCTCCCTACGACAGCAGTGAGGATCTCGAGGAAATCCTCAAAGTCCGAGAGAGGGCGGTTTGGGGAGAAATATACCCCCACTATCCCTATCTCTCCCCACGCGGCGGCCACGTATCCCGGTCCCCTCTCTAACCTAACCTAACCTTTTTTTTTTTTTTTTTTTTTTTTTTTGTTGACGCTGGGAAAAAATGCATTACGCATACCCTCCCGTCGGGGGACAGGAGGGGTATGTGGGACTCCCCGGGCGGACCCGGTATACCCACTAAAACAACCCAGCGCATTCCCGCTTCGTCACAGTGGCGGGGGACTGGGAAACCGGCACAGCCTTTACTTCCAGTCCTCCGCCGACGATTGAAAGGCACAGACCCCTCACACCCTCACGGGTGTGGGGGGTCGGGAATGACCGACGAAGGTGACGGGTGCAATGCGGGCGAAGGCACCCCCGTGCCTGCCGCCCGCCCGTCACCATTAGGAGGGAGGGCACGACGCCTTCTCCCCCGTCTTCGTCTGCGGAGCGCCGCAGCGAGAGGATCGTCCTCCCGCGCGCGCTCCGCTGCCTCCTTTTGCGAGATTACGTTCTCGCAAAAGGAGGCCACCGCTGACCAGGCCTCCTCGCTCCCCAGCATGGCGTCCACCACGCCAGGAAGCGAGAGGTTCGGTCCGACCACCGCGGTCAGACCGCGGCGCAGCTCGGACCACGCCGGGCACACCTCGAGGGTGTGCTGCGCCGTGTCCTCTGCCGCGCCGCAGTCGTGGCACGCCGGGGTTTCCTCCCTCCCGATCCGGTGCAGGTACGATCCGAAGCAACCATGCCCGGATAACACCTGCACCAGACGGAAAGAGAGGAAACCGTGGGACCGCTCCAGCCAGCCCCGCAGGACCGGACCGAGCGCGTCCAACGTCCGGCGGCCAAAGGCGGCGCTGGCGAGGTCCTCCGACCAATGGAGGACGATGGCGTCCCTCGCCTCTCGCCGCACCGCCTCCCGCTCTTCGCCCATGGGGCGCTCCCCGAGCGCCTTTCGGCGCGCCGTCCACTCGTACACTCTGGCGAGCACCCATGCCTCCAACTCCCAAGGCGGGGTGCCGGCCAGAGCGCACGCCGCCGAAAAGCCCACTGAGCGGTAAGCCCTCGCCACCCGCTGTGCAATGGCCCGCTGGGGCCTGCGGATGGCGGTAGCATTCTCCCTCCTATGGAGGGAGTCCGCCCAGATGGGAGCCCCGTAAAGGGCCATGCTCCGCAAAATGCCGGCATAGAGGCGCCGGCATTTCGCCTTGGGCCCCCCCAGGTTCGGGAGGAGCCACGAGAGGGCGCCCGCGGCCTTCAACAGGCGCGTCGACAGCCCGCTGAAATGCGGGCCGAAGCGCCACCTGTCGTCCAGCACCAGCCCCAGATATTTCATCTGAGGCTGGACCTCTATGCGGACGCCCTCCACGACGATGTGGGCGTCGGCAGGGCAGCGCTGCCGGGGACCGCGAAAGAACACGGCCTCCGTTTTGTGCAGCGCCACCCTCAATCCCAGGCGGCGGATCCTTTCTGCCACCAAGGATCCGCCAGCCGAGGCCAGAATGGCCGCGTCCGCAAAGTTCCTCCCCCGGGCAGTGAGCAGAGTGTCATCCGCGTAGCAGATGACACTCGTGCCCGGGAGGAGGACTCCCCGCAGGATCCAGTCGAATCCGATGTTCCACAAGGGGGGCCCCAGGACCGACCCCTGTGGAACACCAGACTCTGCGCCGTACCGCCTCACTGTGGCCGACTTGTCCACGAGGAGGACCTCGCGGTCCTCCAAGTAGTCGGCCAGGAGACTCCGCAGATATTGGGGCACCCCGTGATAACGGAGCGCCTCCAATATCGTCGAGTGGGGGACGGAGTTGAAGGCGTTGGCAATGTCGAATGACACCGCCAGCACCCCGTCCCCCGCCTCCACCGCCTCCTTCACCTGGCCCTTGAGAAGGGCCAGCGCGTCGATCGTCGAACGCCCACGACGGAAACCGTACTGGGCGTCCGACAGATCCGGGCCGATCCCCCGCAAATGGCTATCCAGCCTCCCGGCGACAATCCCCTCGAACAATTTACCGACCTCATCGAGCAAAACGATGGGCCGGTATGCCGAGGGGGAGTCCACCGGGCGTCCCTCCTTCCGGAGGAGGCACAATTGCCCCTCCTTCCAGAGTTTCGGGAACCTCCCAGCCGTAAAACACGCGCTGAAGAGGTCCCGAAACCTGTCCTCCATTTGGGAGGCGGCAATCGCCACCACCCGTGCAGGGACGCCGTCCGGACCGGGGGCTGTCTTCTTCGCGCGGAGGCTCAATACCCCCGCGTAGAATTCCGCCGCCGTGACCGGGGGCACCTCCACCTCCGGTGGAGTCGCCCCTTGCGGGGGATCCATTGTTGGAGGGGCGAAGTCGGTCCTGCGTGGAAACAGGGACCGGACCACCCCATCCAACAATGCCGGCTCGAGGGTCTCCGACAGTGGGGGACCATAGGGGCGGAGCTGATTCCGCGCCGCCTTATATGGTCTCCCATAGGGGTCCCTGTCGAGACCCTCCAGCATCTCGGCCCTCGCCGAGTCCTGCGCAGCGCCCATGGCAGACTTGAGGGCCGCCGTAGCCTCTCGGTAAGAGGCGTACAGGCGGTCCTCCTCTGCCCGGACTCGGTTTTGGGCGCTGCGCCGTCGGCTACGCGCGTAGGCCCTTCTGGCCGCCACGCAGGTGGCCCGGAGCCCCGCCAGCTCCTCCGTCCACCAATAAACGGCACGACGGGGAGGCGGACGGCGAGACCGAGGCATGCTGGAGTTGCACACCTCGGTCAAGGACCTCCGTAGCCGGACCGCTGCGGCGTCAACGTCCGGGACCTCCTCGCCAGGGGGAGGCGACAGCCAGTCCTGGAGGAAGGCGGCCTCCTTGGCTGCCTCCCGGTCCAGGCGGGTGAGCGCCCACCGCGGGAAGGGAGATTGCCCAGCGCGGGCCGTCCCCCCTCCCCGCTGTGTGGAGATGTCGAACCGCACATAACGGTGGTCCGACAAGGTCTCCACCAGCTCCACCCGCCAGTTCACGACGCGGGCGGCTAGCGTGGGGGTGGCAAACGACACGTCCACCACCGACCCGCCCTGTTGCCGCACACACGTGTGGACCGCCCCCCTGTTGAGGAGGGACACACCGCACGAGGCCGCCCAAAACTCGACGGCGCGTCCCCGGACGTTGCACCCGACGGCCGGGTTGCCCCAGGCCACCGACTTGGCGTTTAGGTCGCCGAGCACCACGACCTGGCGTGGTGCCGCCCTCCCTACGACAGCAGTGAGGATCTCGAGGAAATCCTCAAAGTCCGAGAGAGGGCGGTTTGGGGAGAAATACACCCCCACCATCGCTATCTCTCCCCACGCGGCGGCCACGTATCCCGGTCCCCTCTCTAAGAGCGAGAGGGGAGGGGAGTCCGTGGAAGACCGCGCCACCAACGCCACTAAGCCGTCCCGGTCGCCCAGCCAACGGCCAGGGACCGAGTAGGGTTCGGCGACCACCGCCAAGTCCACCAACCACTCAGCCATGGTCTGCATTAGCAGATCCTGGGCTGTCCTGCAGTGGTTGGCGTTCGCCTGAAGGATGCGATGCTCGACTCTGGCCATCAGTCGGACATCGCACCCTCCTCCGCAGCCGCCGCAGGAACGGCGGTGTTAGCGGCAGCAGCAGGCGCAGGCCCGGTCGGCGCCTGCGCTTTGCCACGCTTAGGGGGGGGATTGCACTTCCCCCCCTTCATGACGTGGCCTGCCCGGCGGCCACTGGCGGCACACACCGCGCAGTGCGGCGTGGCGGCCTGGCAGGAGGCGGCTTTGTGGCCCTCCTTGCCGCAGCGGTAGCATGTGTCCGTCCTGTCCACTTTGGACGGACACAGGGGCCGGGTGTGTCCGATGCCGAAGCACCGGAAACACCGCAGAGGCTGGTCCGCGAGCGCCCGGACTGCGCCCGAGCTAAACCCGACTTGAAGCCGTCCTTTCTCAAGGACGGCTTTGGCAACTGCGACCGGGCACTCAAGGCGGATCGTGCCCATTCCGCCGCGGCCGGGCCTTATATCCCGGCCTTGGACCGCCGCTGCGCCACAGCCCCCTACTGCTGCGACCGCCGCCACCACCTCCTCCTTGGTGACGGAGTCATCCAACTCCGTCACCTCGATGGCCGCCGACTTGACCGGCCGGGCCACCTTGGCAGAGTCCGCGATGACCTCCTGCAGCTTGGCTGCAAAGAGGTCAGCGCGGGCGCTGCCCTCGGCCCCCGGGAACTCGAAGATCCGAGCCCCGGCCTGCGTCCGCCGGCACGACACACTGCCGATCCCTAGCTGGGTGGGATCGGCATTGCCGCGCGCCCGCACCAAAATGGAGGCGTAGGTCTCCCCTCGCCCCGCAGCCTCCGCGGTGAGCGTCACCACGACGGCCGCGGTTTTCGGGGGGACCAACTGCCCCCTTCCCCCGCCCTTCCCTTTGCCGTTCCCTTTACCCCTTCCCTTGCCGGTCGGCTGCGACTGGCTGGGAGCGGGGGTAGCGGGGACGGCAGGGACAGCTGGGACGGCCACTGCCGACCTCTTGCCCTTCCCTTTGCCCTTCCCCTTACGCACCTCCGTCCACTCGTTGGACGGAGTGGTCGACGGGAGAAGGGCATCTTCCGCCTGGGTTGAAGACGGCCCCGGCTCAGACCGCCTCTCACCTGCCTGGCTTGAGGACGGCCCTGGCTCAGACCGCCTCTTATCCGCCGCAAGCGGCGGTCGGAGGCGCGTCTCCGGCAGTAGCCGGTCCTCTATTCCTGCAAAGCAGGCTCTCGTGAAGGCCCTCTCCTCCATTACTACCTTGCGGATGATATCCTCAAGGTTGGAGGAGGGGCCCTCTGCTGCAGGCCGCGCCTTGGCCTGTTGTGGCCGGGCCGAGGCAGCGCCCTCTGACACAGGGCTCGCATCGGCCTGTTGTGGCCGGGCCGAGGCAGCACCCTCTGCCACAGGGCTCGCCCCAGCCTGTTGTGGCCGGGCCGTGGCTTCAGCCAGCTTCAGGTGAAGCTGGCTGACCTCCGACTGCAGGCGATCCACCCTCGCCTGCAGTTGCCGCGTCTCGTCGGTGGCCGTCCGCTGAATCAGTTCAGCGACGACCCCGCGCATGCTCGCGGCCCGACACTTCAGGGCCTTTTGAAAAGTGCCCTTCAGGTTGGAGGACTTAGAGGCGACCTCAACGATCTCCTCCTCGTCCTCCTCCGCCATCCTCTCCAGCTCCGCCAAGGAGTGGTTCGCGTACAACACCCGGGACGCACCGTACCCGGTCTTGGCACGGGCGATGCACGCACGCTTCTCCTTGGCGGCAACCCGCTCCTCCAGCTCTTGCTGGAGCTGCACTTTCCGGGCCAGGTCTACCTGGCGCTGGGCGTCCGCGAGCCCAACGACGTGGGTATCCGCGGCCGTCGTCGTCGGCTTTCCAGCCTTCGACAACGGCTTGGACCCCGAAGCCGAGGAGCTCTCGGACCCGCAACTTTGGAAGACCCGCTTCCGCGACCGCGAGCCACTCGCGTTCGACCCTCGAACGACCGAGTCGCTGTCAGACGACTCGGCCCCTCCAAAATAGCTAGCCGCAGACGGCGCGCGGCTAGCTTCAGACGCCGTTGCGTCGGGGTGGCCCTGAGAAGGGCCTTTTGGATGGCCCTGAGAAGGGCCTTTGGGTTGGCCCTGAGAAGGGCCTTTGGGTTGGCCCTGAGAAGGGCCTTTGGGTTGGCCCTGAGAAGGGCCTTTTGTTTTTAAAAAGCGCCCGCAGGCGTCCCGCGAGGGTGTAGCAGGCATAGAAGACGAATAAAAGGCAGTTAAAATGGAGAGTTAAAAATTCGCTTCGAGATCACAGAGCACTTTGGCCAGTCCCAGTCTGCCACTCCGTTACGGTGGTCAGAACTGGGCTGTTTCCAGGGGACACGACGTGGACGTATGCTCTGTGGGGGGTCCCCCAACCTAACCTAACCTAACCTTTTTTTTTTTTTTTTTTTTTTGTTAACGCTGGGAAAAAATGCATTACGCATACCCTCCCGTCGGGGGACAGGAGGGGTATGTGGGACTCCCCGGGCGGACCCGGTATACCCACTAAAACGACCCAGCGCATTCCCGCTTCGTCACAGTGGCGGGGGACTGGGAAACCGGCACAGCCTTTACTTCCAGTCCTCCGCCGACGATTGAAAGGCACAGACCCCTCACACCCTCACGGGTGTGGGGGGTCGGGAATGACCGACGAAGGTGACGGGTGCAATGCGGGCGAAGGCACCCCCGTGCCTGCCGCCCGCCCGTCACCATTAGGAGGGAGGGCACGACGCCTTCTCCCCCGTCTTCGTCTGCGGAGCGCCGCAGCGAGAGGATCGTCCTCCCGCGCGCGCTCCGCTGCCTCCTTTTGCGAGATTACGTCCTCGCAAAAGGAGGCCACCGCTGACCAGGCCTCCTCGCTCCCCAGCATGGCGTCCACCACGCCAGGAAGCGAGAGGTCCGGTCCGACCACCGCGGTCAGACCGCGGCGCAGCTCGGACCACGCCGGGCACACCTCGAGGGTGTGCTGCGCCGTGTCCTCCGCCGCGCCGCAGTCGTGGCACGCCGGGGTTTCCTCCCTCCCGATCCGGTGCAAGTACGATCCGAAGCAACCATGCCCGGATAACACCTGCACCAGACGGAAAGAGAGGAAACCGTGGGACCGCTCGAGCCAGCCCCGCAGGACCGGACCGAGCGCGTCCAACGTCCGGCGGCCAAAGGCGGCGCTGGCGAGGTCCTCCGACCAATGGAGGACGATGGCGTCCCTCGCCTCTCGCCGCGCCGCCTCCCGCTCTTCGCCCATGGGGCACTCCCCGAGCGCCTTTCGGCGCGCCGTCCACTCGTACACTCTGGCGAGCACCCATGCCTCCAACTCCCAAGGCGGGGTGCCGGCCAGAGCGCACGCCGCCGAAAAGCCCACTGAGCGGTAAGCCCTCGCCACCCGCTGTGCAATGGCCCGCTGGGGCCTGCGGATGGCGGTAGCATTCTCCCTCCTATGGAGGGAGTCCGCCCAGATGGGAGCCCCGTAAAGGGCCATGCTCCGCAAAATGCCGGCATAGAGGCGCCGGCATTTCGCCTTGGGCCCCCCCAGGTTCGGGAGGAGCCACGAGAGGGCGCCCGCGGCCTTCAACAGGCGCGTCGACAGCCCGCTGAAGTGCGGGCCGAAACGCCACCTGTCGTCCAGCACCAGCCCCAGATATTTCATCTGAGGCTGGACCTCTATGCGGACGCCCTCCACGACGATGTGGGCGTCGGCAGGGCAGCGCTGCCGGGGACCGCGAAAGAACACGGCCTCCGTTTTGTGCAGCGCCACCCTCAATCCCAGGTGGCGGATCCTCTCTGCCACCAAGGATCCGCCAGCCGAGGCCAGAATGGCCGCATCCGCAAAGTTCCTCCCCCGGGCAGTGAGCAGAGTGTCATCCGCGTAGCAGATGACACTCGTGCCCGGGAGGAGGACTCCCCGCAGGAGCCAGTCGAATCCGATGTTCCACAAGGGGGGCCCCAGGACCGACCCCTGTGGAACACCGGACTCTGCGCCGTACCGCCTCACGGTGGCCGATTTGTCCACGAGGAGGACCTCGCGGTCCTCCAAGTAGTCGGCCAGGAGGCTCCGCAGATATTGGGGCACTCCGTGATACCGGAGCGCCTCCAATATCGTCGAGTGGGGGACGGAGTTGAAGGCGTTGGCAATGTCGAACGACACCGCCATCACTCCATCCCCCGCCTCCACCGCCTCCTTCACCTGGCCCTTGAGAAGGGCCAGCGCGTCGATCGTCGAACGCCCACGACGGAAACCGAACTGGGCGTCCGACAGATCTGGGCCTATCCCCCGCAAATGGCTATCCAGCCGGGAGGCGACAATCCCCTCGAACAATTTACCGACCTCATCGAGCAGAACGATGGGCCGGTATGCCGAGGGGGAGTCCACCGGGCGTCCCTCCTTCCGGAGGAGGCACAATTGCCCTTCCTTCCAGAGTTTCGGGAACCTCCCAGCCGTAAAACACGCGCTGAAGAGGTCCCGAAACCTGTCCTCCATTTGGGTGGCGGCGATCGCCACCACCCGTGCAGGGACGCCGTCCGGACCGGGGGCGGTCTTCTTCGCGCGGAGGCTCAAAACCCCCGCGTAGAATTCCGCCGCCGTGACTGGGGACACCTCCGCCTCCGGTGGAGCCGCCCCTTGCGGGGGATCCATTGTTGGTGGGGCGAAGTCGGTCCTGCGCGGAAACAGGGACCGGACCACCCCATCCAACAATGCCGGCTCGAGGGTCTCCGACAGTGGGGGACCATAGGGGCGGAGCTGATTCCGCGCCGCCTTATATGGTCTCCCATAGGGGTCCCTGTCGAGACCCTCCAGCATCTCGGCCCTCGCCGAGTCCTGCGCAGCGCCCATTGCAGACTTGAGGGCCACCGTAGCCTCTCGGTAAGAGGCGTACAGGCGGTCCTCCTCTGCCCGGACTCGGTTCTGGGCGCTGCGCCGTCGGCTACGCGCGTAGGCCCTTCTGGCCGCCACGCAGGTGGCCCGGAGCCCCGCCAGCTCCTCCGTCCACCAGTACACGGCACGACGGGGAGGCGGACGGCGAGACCGAGGCATGCTGGAGTTGCACACCTCGGTCAAGGACCCCCGTAGCCTGACCGCTGCGGCGTCAACGTCCGGGACCTCCTCGACAGGGGGAGGCGACAGCCAGTCCTGGAGGAAGGCGGCCTCCCTGGCTGCCTCCCGGTCCAGGCGGGTGAGTGCCCACCGCGGGAAAGGAGATTGCCCAGCGCGGGCCGTCCCCCCTCCCCGCTGTGTGGAGACCTGTAGGTCACCGAGCACCACGACCTGGCGTGGTGCCGCCCTCCCTACGACAGCAGTGAGGATCTCGAGGAAATCCTCAAAGTCCGAGAGAGGGCGGTTTGGGGAGAAATATACCCCCACTATCCCTATCTCTCCCCACGCGGCGGCCACGTATCCCGATCCCCTCTCTAAGAGCGAGAGGGGAGGGGAGTCCGTGGAAGACCGCGCCACCAACGCCACCAGGCCGTCCCGGTCGCCCAGCCAACGGCCAGGGACCGAGTAGGGTTCGGCGACCACCGCCAAGTCCACCAACCACTCAGCCATGGTCTGCATCAGCAGATCCTGGGCTGTCCTGCAGTGGTTGGCGTTCGCCTGAAGGATGCGATGCTCGACTCCCATCAGTCGGACATCGCACCCTCCTCCGCAGCCGCCGCAGGAACGGCGGTATTTGGGCAACAGCAGCAGCAGGCGCAGGCCCGGTCGGCGCCTGCGCTTTGCCACGCTTACGGGGGGGATTGCACTTCCCCCCCTTCATGACGTGGCCTGCCCGGCGGCCACTGGCGGCACACACCGCGCAGTGCGGCGTGGCGGCCTGGCAGGAGGCGGCTTTGTGGCCCTCCTTGCCGCACCGGTAACAAGTGTCCGACCGGTCCACTTTGGACGGACACAGGGGCCGGGTGTGGCCGATGCCGAAGCACCGGAAACACCGCAGCGGCTGGTCCTCGAGTGCCCGGAAACCTAACCTAACCTTTTTTTTTTTTTTTTTTTTTTTTTTTGTTAACGCTGGGAAAAAATGCATTACGCATACCCTCCCATCGGGGGACAGGAGGGGTATGTGGGACTCCCCGGGCGGACCCGGTATACCCACTAAAACGACCCAGCGCATTCCCGCTTCGTCATAGTGGCGGGGGACTGGGAAACCGGCATAGCCTTAACGACCAGTCCTCCGCCGACGATTGCCCCGCAAGGCGACCCCTCACACCCTCGCGGGTGTGGGGGGCCGGAATGACCCGCAAAGGTGACGAGTGCAATGCGGGCGAAGGCACCCCCGTGCCTGCCGCCCGCCGTCACCATGAGGAGGGAGGGCACAACGCCTTCTCCCCCTTCCGCTGCGGAGCGGCGCAGCGAGAGGGTCGCCCCCACCGCGCGCGCTCCGCCTCCTCCCTTTGCGAGCGAACTCGCAAAAGGAGGCGACCGCTGACCAGGCCTCCCCGCCCCCCAGCATGGCATCGACCACGCCGGGAAGCGAGAGGTCCGGTCCGACCACCGGCGGGCTCGGTGCGCCGCCGGACGCCGGACGCGTCCAACGCCCGGCGGCACACCGAGCCCGCCCCGGCTCCTCCGCTGCGGAGCGGCGCAACGAGAGGATCGCCCCCCCGCGCGCGCTCCGCCTCCCCCCTTTGCGAGCGAACTCGCAAAAGGAGGCGACCGCTGACCAGGCCTCCCCGCCCCCCAGCATGGCATCGACCACGCCGGGAAGCGAGGGCCCGGTCCACCCACCGGCGGGCTCGGTGCGCCGCCGGAAGCCGGACGCGCCCGATCCAGCCCTCCACAAGACCGGACCGAGCGCGCCCAACGCCCGGCGGCACACCGAGCCCGCCCTGGCTCCTCCACTGTGCCCTCTGCGTCTCAGAGGGTCGCGCGGAGTCGCCCCACCGTGTCAGAATATCGGCCACGACAGTAACGTTCCCCGAGGAATAAGAATCACTTCCCATTCATCGGGGACGGATACTGCCGCGCCCAGGGTGCACCGTCCTCAGCAGCTGCTGTTCCTTCCAGACGTATCGAGAAGGACCGGCAGCCACTGGGCCCACGAGGAGGTTTTCTGACCTAGCACCCCAACCTAACCTTTTTTTTTTTTTTTTTTTTTTTGTTCTCGATGTGGAAATCCTCGATGGATGTCCTCCGCCCTGGGGAGAGCGGAGGGGTCTGTCAGACTCCTACTGACTAAAACCACACCGGTGTTCCCTCGCACACTTGCGTCGGGGGGCAACGGGATCTGATGCGACTTCCGCTGCCCCGGACTAGTGCCGGCCCGCTCGACCTGCGGGCCTCGTCTCGGGGGGGAGTGAGGTGTGAGACTCCCCCCGTTACGTCTAAGAGAGGCGCGCGTGGAACACTACGCGCCGCCGTCTCGGGTCCATTGCGATGGGGGGCGACGGATGTCCCCGAATCCGTCGCCCCTGGACCAATTTAGGGGGGCCGGAAGAGGGCGTTATCCGCCCTCTGCCAACGCCCGGTGCGTCTGCTGCGGGATGGGCGGGAGCTAGTCATCTCCCTATCCCTCTCCGCAGCTTCCTTCTGCGACATGACGGCTTCGCAGAAGGAAATCACTGCGTCCCAGGACTCTGCGCTGCCAACCATAGAGCGAACGACGGTCGTTAGCGACAGGTCTCCTCCTACCTCTGCGACGAGGGCACGGCGCGGCTCATCCCACGCGGCGCACTCGGCCAGCGTATGCCGCGCCGTGTCCTCCGGACAGTGGACGCAGTGATGGCACCGGGCGTCCGGCTCCCTGCTCAGGCGACACAAGTACTTCCCGAAGCAGCCGTGCCCCGAGAGCACCTGGGTCGCCCGAAACGTCAGGGAGCCGTGCTTCCTCCCGAGCCAGTCGTCGAGTACTGGCCGGATCGCCTCGATTGTGTCGAGGCCGGCGGTAGGGAGCTCTAGCCTCCCCCGCCATTCCGCCACCATGACCTGTCGGAGCTGAGACCGGTACTGCGTTATCTGTCGCTCCACCAGTCTCTCGCCCCGACGATTGGCCCCCTCGCGCCACTGGTACAGCGTCGCGAGGGTCTTCGCCTCCAGGTCCCACGGTGGGGATCCGGCCAGTACGCAAGCCGCCTCGTAGGAGATCGTGCGATATCCCCGTACGACCCTGACGGCCATCGCTCTCTGCGGTCTGCGCAGAACGGCGATAGTGCGGGCCGTCAGGTCCGTCGCCCATATCGGGGCCCCATAAAGGGCCATTGATCGCACGATCCCTACGTACAACCGCCTACAGGCGGTGCTCGGGCCCCCCAGATTGGGAAGCAGCGTTGACAGCGCGCCCGCCGCGCCCATCAACTTGGGCACCAGCCGCTGAAAGTGGGGGCCGAAGTCCCAACGGCTGTCGAGCACCAATCCCAGGTATTTCATGGTTGACTCGACAGCGATCCGGACCCCCCCGACCACAATGTGCGATCCCAGCGGCGGTGCCCGTCGGGGGCCATGAAAGGCAATGGCCTCCGACTTGTTGAGGGCCACCTCCAGGCCCAGGCGTCGTATGCGGCTCACCACCTGCGAGACCGCAGCCGTAGCCAGCAACGCTGCTTCCCTGTACGAGCTCCCCCGAGCCGTGACCAGCGTGTCGTCCGCATAACACGTCAGGTTCACTCCCGGCGGGAGCTCGCACCGCAAAACCCAGTCGTATCCGATGTTCCACAGGGGTGGGCCCAGAACCGACCCCTGTGGAACACCGCACGACATCTCGCGACGGCCCGCGCCGTCGCGTCCCATGTAGGTGACACACCTTCCGGACAAATAAGCCCCCACTATGTTGCGGAGGTAGGGAGGCACCCGATGGTATCGCAGGGCCTCCCTGATGCAACTCCAGGGCAGGGTGTTGAATGCGTTGGAGATGTCCAGGGACACCGCCAGCACCACCCCGCCCCGGGACACCGCTTCCTCCGCCAGGACTCTAACCCTCATGATGGCGTCGATGGTAGAGCGCCCACGCCGGAAGCCAAACTGGCTGTCGTCCAGGTTCGGCTCCTCTGTACACAAGTGGCTGACGAGGCGATCTGCGATTACTCGCTCGAGCAACTTGCCCGCCTCGTCCAGCAGCACTATGGGCCGATAAGCGGACGACGAATCCGCCGGGCGCCCCGCCTTCTTGAGCAGGACCAGTCGACCAGCCTTCCACCTCGTAGGGAACTGACCCTGCTCAAGGCACGCCGAGAAGAGTTCCCTCAGTGGGGGCTCCAGCTCCTTCAGGGCGAGTACTAGAGCGCGGCCAGGCACTCCGTCGGGCCCCGGAGCAGTGTTTTTTGCCCGGAGCCGCATCACGACCGCGCTCATCTCCGCCTGTGTCACCTCTGGGACGGTTTCGCTCTCCTCTTCTTCTTCCGGCTCTGCAGCTGTGGGCGGAGCCATCGGCGGTGGCTCGTGCTCGGCCCTATCAGGGAAGAGAGCCGAGACCACTCGCTCCAGAAACTGCGGCTCGAGACCTTCCGTTAGCGGGGGCGCCCACGGCCGAAGTTTCCCTCGGACTGTGCGGTACGGGCGCCCCCACGGATCCCCGTCTAGGGTCGCCAGCAGCTCCTCTCTGGAGCGCTTCTTCGACTCGCCGATGGCCAGCCACAGAGCCTCCTTTGCCGCGCTGTACACCTCATACAGCGCGGCTTCTTCGTCGGGATCCCGCAGACGTCTCCTCCGATACCGCGTGTACGGGCGTCTGGCGGCTGCGCACTCGACGCGCAACCGCTCGACCTCGACGCACCACCAGTACACGCGGCGCCTTGCGGACAGAGAGGAGACGCGTGGCATGGACGCGTCGCAGATTTGCGTCATCGCGTCGTTAAACCACTGCGCCTCCTGTTCGACGTCGACGGGACCGACGGTAGCCGACTCCCGGATCCAGGCTTGGACGATGGTGGCTTCCTCGAGAGCTTCCTTGTCGAGGCGTTTCAACGCCCAACGCGGGCCGTCTCTTCGGGGGGCCGATTGGCTACGACCTCCAGCGGTCTGGGTGGAGACGTCGAAGCGTATGTATCTGTGATCCGATAGCGTCTCCACCTCCTCTTCCACGTGCCAATCGTGAACGCGGTGCGCGACAGCGGGACTGGCGAACGAGACGTCCACTATGGACCCACCCCGCTGCCGCACACACGTGTAGGCCGATCCCCGATTCAAGACGGCCAGGCCCGTCGTAACGGCCCACTCCTCTAGCACGTCGCCTCTCGGGTCTGTGACCGGGGATCCCCACGCCGCGGATTTGGCGTTCAGATCACCGAGAAGCAAAACGGGCCGAGGGTGAGACCGGCCGACGACGGCCCCCAACTCGACAAGGAAACTCTCGAAGTCGGCGAGACTCCTGTTGGGCGAAAAGTATGCCCCGATCGTGACGATCCCGTTCACAAGGGCGGCAACCCAACCGTGACCCCGGGATACGTCGACAAGAGTCGCGCCGATGATGGCCACCAGGCCGTCCAGATCCCCCGCCCAGTTATCCTGGGGGGGGACGAAATACGGCTCAGCGACCACCGCCACATTTATCAACCACTCCGCCATGCTCAGGACCAAGAGATCCTGAGCTCTGGTGCAGTGGTTGATATTCGCCTGGAGGAAACGGAGAGCCATCACTGGCACTCCATTTCCTCGGCGTTTCCAGCCACAGGCCGGGAGTCGGCCAAAGAGGTGCTAGGGGGTGCGGCCCCCGCAGGTCTCGTCCACCGCTTGCTGCGCTTTCTGGGCGCGCCGCAAGCGTTGCCACCTATGCTGTGCCCCGCGGACTTTCCTGCAGCTGTACAGAGGCTGCAGTTTGGTTCCGCGGAGCACTGGGACGCCTTATGCCCAGGCTGACCGCAGCGATAGCACAAATCGCTGCGGTCTGTTTCGGCAGTGCACAGTGCCCGGACGTGGCCTTTCTCCAGGCACCGATAACACTGCAAGGCCCTGGGTGTCAGGAGTTTAACCCTCGCTGACACCCAGCCCACCAGCAGACGTCCCGCGTCGGCGACCTGCTTCGCCGCAGCCACCGGACACCGCACCCAGATGGTGCCAAGCCCGCCAGCATTGACGCGAATGCCGCCCGCCCGCACATTTTCTGGCGGGCATCCGCCGCTCCGGGCTATGGCCGCCACCACCTCCTCTGGGGTTACGGAGTCGTCCAGCCCATCGACCCGCACCTCAGCCGTCTTAATAGGCCTGGACACCCGGGCCTCCTCGGGGTTGAGGACGTCCCTCAGCTTTGCAGCTAGAGAGTCCGCCCTCTCGGCACTGTTGGCCCCCGCCAACTCGAACATTTTGGCCCCCGTGGCTGCCGTCCTGAAACGGAAGCCGTCTGGGGTGCCGAAATCGGCGAAGGCCAGTTTGCCCCTCGCCTCCGCCAGTACCTTCTGGTAAGTCACCCCCCGCTCTTTGGCTTCGGGCTGCAGCGTGACCACTACAGCCTCGGAGCGAGGGATGCGGATTCTTGGGGCCTGCCCCCTTGAGCCCGGTGCGTTCTTGGCCTTGCGGCCCCTCTTCCGCCTCTTCTTTCGGCCTTCGGCCGTCTCCCAAGCACCCTCGTTGGGAGCCGGGTCATTCCCCTGCGTTCTAGTATTTGTGGCCCCTTCTGTGGGCTTTGTGGCCACCTGCGAGGGCTTCCCGGCCGCCTGCGAGGGCCTCTTGGCTGCCTGCGAGGACCCCTTGGCCACCTGCGCGGGTTTTTTGGCTGCCTGCGGAGGCGTTTTGGCCGCCTGCGTGAGCTTTTTTGGCGCAGGTGGCGCTTTAGCCACCTGTGCCCACGTCGGCCCAGCCGTTGCTGCAGCGGGCTCCGCCTCCTTCCTTCGCCTATCTGCTGCCAGCGGCGGGCGAAGGCTAATAGGGGGGTTGAGCCTGGGCTCTATGCTGTCCAGGCGGGCGGTCATTATGCTCAGCAGCCGGTTGAATTGGTCTTCCCCCAAAGACCCGTTCTGTGGCTGGGCACGACTGTCTGTAGTCGTCGCACCCTGCTGCCGGCTGAAGTCCGCCCTCAGGGCGCTCACCTCCCGTTGAAGCTCCTCCAGCCTCGTGTGGAGACGGTTATTTTCCTCTTGGAGTTTTACCGTCTCCTCCGAGGTTGTTCGGTCAAGGAGGACTTCAACCGCCTCCCTGATGCCGTCTGCCGCCTCCTTCAGAGCCCGCGTGAACGTGCCCTTCAGGTTGCCCGATTTCGTAGCCACCTTCAGGACAACGTCCACGCCGTCAAAAACTTGTCGGCTGAGCGCCTCTGCCGTAAGGCCTTCAGGGGCAACGGCGGCGGTCTGCAACCTCCTCTCCCTTGCTTGCCGGGCCATTTCAGCGACCTCATCGGTCGCTATAGCCTTCCGGCCCTCCCGCCTCGCGGCACTGAGCTCTGCCTTGGTGCTCACCAATGCGGTGGAGGTTTCAGCCTGCTCCACCTGCATTGCCCCGTCGGAGTCGCTTGCTCCACTGGCTACCGGCATATCGGGCCGCTTCAGAAAGCGGCTCAGGGAGTCGCGGGACGCTGCCGGAGAGCTCGGTCCGGAAGGTATCCCGCGTCGTCCGCCCCTCCTGGCTGTCGGCACCTTGGGGGCCGGCAGGTCCTCCTCGCTAGACGACAAACCCGCCGAACCCGCTTCCGACTCACAGGCACGCGGCCGTTTCCCCCAAAACTTGGAGGGAGAGGCCGCAACTGCTTGCGGTGTGTTGTCGACCTCCGACAACACACTCACCCTCTCCAGAACCACACGTGGCTCCGCTGGGGAACATAAACTTCTCAGTGACGCAGCGCCAGAGTCCGACACTGCGTCCGTTCTAAAATTAAAGGAGATGAGGTCTTCAAAAGACCTCGATCTCGAGGAGCCTCCTCGGCTCTTGTTGCCATCGGCAAGTGGAAGACGGTTGCTGCCCTCCCCAGAATACGGTGGGCATGACGACCCGGAAGGGGTCGTGGCGGATTCTCCAGCTGCTGAGCAGCTGGTACCGCCCTGGGGTACTTTATTGCAATTCGTCTTGTTCATTTTGGTTTGTTTTCCTTTGAAGGGTGTGGTCCCTGTCTCCTACTCCATCATTCCCCCCCCCCCCTTTTTACCCTATGGCTGTCCCATCACCCTCACAGTCACGTCTGATGGGCAGACGCGTACCAGAGGGCGATGAATGCCATGATCACGTACCGTCCGATGAGCCCACTCCGTGAGCCATCGCACGGTACACGACGATACATCCCAGCCCTTTTTTCTTCATTCACTCCCCGAGTACTTCGAGGAATGAACGAGGGTCGCACTAACGACTGATTGATCCATGAGATCTCCCGTCAGCCATACATCCCTTCGCGGTGCGCCGCCGCTTGGGATTCGGGGTAACTTTTTATAGAGGTTTTCTACCTCGCGGTCCGGGCGGTTAAGCCAAGACCCTCGGTCCCTATCGAAGCCGCGAGACGTCGACGATGGGATTACGAGATCGGCGGAGACAGTGAAGGATGGAATCCTTCTCTGTCTGCTCGGAGGCAGGGTGAGTGCACACCGAGCCCGCCCTTGCTCCTCCGCTGTGCCCTCTGCTTTTCAGAGGGTCACGCGGAGCAGCGCAGTCCAAATAGGACCCCCTCCCGTGTCAGAATATCGGCCACGACAGTAACGTTCCCCGAGGAATAAGAATCTCTTCTCATTCATCGGGGACGGATACTGCCGCGCCCAGGGTGCACCGTCCACAGCAGCTGCTGTTCCCTCCAGACGTATCGAGAAGGACCGGCAGCCACTGGGCCCCCTAGGAGGTTTTCTGACCTAGCACCCCAACCTAACCTTTTTTTTTTTTTTTTTTTTTTTTTTTTTTTTTTTTTTTTTTTTTTTTTTTTTTTTGTTGACGCTGGGAAAAAATGCATTACGCCTACCCTCCCATCGGGGGACAGGAGGGGTATGTGGGACTCCCCGGGCGGACCCGGTATACCCACTAAAACGACCCAGCGCATTCCCGCTTCGTCATAGTGGCGGGGGACTGGGAAACCGGCAAAGCCTTTACGTCCAGTCCTCCGCCGACGATTGCCCCGCAAGACAACCCCTCACACCCTTACGAGTGTGGGGGGCCGGAATGACCGCAAAGGTGACGAGTGCAATGCGGGCGAAGGCACCCCCGTGCCTGCCGCCCGCTGTCACCGTGAGGAGGGAGGGCACAACGCCCTCTCCCCCTTCCGCTGCGGAGCGGCGCAGCGAGGGGATCGCCCCCCCGCGCGCGCCCCGCCTCCTCCCTTTGCGAGACGAACTCACAAAAGGAGGCGACCGCTGACCAGGCCGACCCGCCCCCCAGCGTGGCGCTCAACCACGCCGTGAAGCGAGAGGTCCGGTCCTACCACCGGCGGGCCCAGTGCGCCGCCGGACGCCGGGCGCGCCCGAGCCAGCCCTCCACAAGACTGGACCGAGCGCGCCCAACGCCCGGCGGCACACCGAGCCCGCCCCGGCTCCTCCGCTGCGGAGCGTCGCAACGAGAGGATCGCCCCCCCGCGCGCGCTCCGCCTCCTCCCTTTGCGAGCGAACTCGCAAAAGGAGGCGACCGCTGACCAGGCCTCCCCGCCCCCCAGCATGGCATCGACCACGCCGGGAAGCGAGGGCCCGGTCCGACCACCGGCGGGCTTGGTGCGCCGCCGGACGCCGGACGCGTCCAACGCCCGGCGGCACACCGAGCCCGCCCTGGCTCCTCCACTGCGCCCTCTGCGACCCAGAGGGCCGCGTGGAGTCGCCCCACCGTGTCAGAATATCGGCCACGACAGTAACGTTCCCCGAGGAATAAGAATGTCTTCCCATTCATCGGGGACGGATACTGCCGCGCCCAGGGTGCACCGTCCTCAGCAGCTGCTGTTCCCTCCAGACGTATCGAGAAGGACCGGCAGCCACTGGGCCCCCTAGGAGGTTTTCTGACCTAGCACCCCACCCCAACCTAACCTTTTTTTTTTTTTTTTTTTTTTGTTGACGCTGGGAAAAAATGCATTACGCATACCCTCCCGTCGGGGGACAGGAGGGGTATGTGGGACTCCCCGGGCGGACCCGGTATACCCACTAAAACGACCCAGCGCATTCCCGCTTCGTCAGAGTGGCGGGGGACTGGGAAACCGGCATAGCCTTTACTTCCAGTCCTCCGCCGACGATTGAAAGGCAGACCCCTCACACCCTCACGGGTGCGGGGGGTCGGGAATGACCGACGAAGGTGACGGGTGCAATGCGGGCGAAGGCACCCCCGCGCCTGTCGCCCGCCCGTCACCATGAGGAGGGAGGGCACGACGCCTTCTCCCCCTTCTTCGTCTGCGGAGCGGCGCAGCGAGAGGATCGTCCTCCCGCGCCCGCTCCGCCTCCTCCTTTTGCGAGATTACGTCCTCGCAAAAGGAGGCTACCGCTGACCAGGCCTCCTCGCTCCCCAGCATGGCGTCGACCACGCCGGGAAGCGAGAGGTCCAGTCCGACCACCGCGGTCAGACCGCGGCGCAGCTCGGACCACGTCGGGCACACCTCGAGGGTGTGCTGCGCCGTGTCCTCCGCCGCGCCGCAGTCGTGGCACGCCGGGGTTTCCTCCCTCCCGATCCGGTGCAGGTACGATCCGAAGCAACCATGCCCGGATAACACCTGCACCAGACGGAAAGAGAGGAAACCGTGGGACCGCTCGAGCCAGCCCCGCAGGACCGGACCGAGCGCGTCCAACGTCCGGCGGCCAAAGGCGGCGTTGGCGAGGTCCTCCGTCCAATGGTGGACGATGGCATCCCTCGCCTCCTGCCGCACGGCCTCCCGCTCCTCGGCGACGGGGCGCTCCCCGAGCGCCTTCCGGTGCGCCGTCCACTCGTACACTCTGGCGAGCACCCACGCCTCCAACTCCCATGGCGGGGTGCCCGCCAGAGCGCACGCCGCCGAGAAGCCCACCGAGCGGTAAGCCCTCGCCACCCGCTGTGCAATGGCCCGCTGGGGCCTGCGGATGGCGGTAGCATTCTCCCTCCTGTGGAGGGAGTCCGCCCAGATGGGGGCCCCGTAAAGGGCCATGCTCCGCAAAATGCCGGCATAGAGGCGCCGGCATTTTGCCTTGGGCCCCCCCAGGTTTGGGAGGAGCCATGAGAGGGCGTCCGCGGCCTTCAACAGGCGCGTCGACAGCCCGCTGAAATGCGGGCCGAAGCGCCACCTGTCGTCCAGCACCAGCCCCAGATATTTCATCTGAGGCTGGACCTCTATGCGGACGCCCTCCACGACGATGTGGGCGTCGGCAGGGTAGCGCTGCCGGGGACCGCGAAAGAACACGGCCTCCGTTTTGTGCAGCGCCACCCTCAATCCCAGGCGGCGGATCCTTTCTGCCACCAAGGACCCGCCAGCCGAGGCCAGAATGGCCGCGTCCGCAAAGTTCCTCCCCCGGGCAGTGAGCAGAGTGTCATCCGCGTAGCAGATGACACTCGTGCCCGGGAGGAGGACTCCCCGCAGGAGCCAGTCGAATCCGATGTTCCACAAGGGGGGCCCCAGGACCGATCCCTGTGGAACACCGGATTCTGCGCCGTACCGCCTCACGGTGGCCGACTTATCCACGAGGAGGACCTCGCGGTCCTCCAAGTAGTCGGCCAGGAGGCTCCGCAGATATTGGGGCACTCCGTGATACCGGAGCGCCTCCAATATCGTCGAGTGGGGGACGGAGTTGAAGGCGTTGGCAATGTCGAATGACACCGCCAGCACCCCGTCCCCCGCCTCCACCGCCTCCTTCACCTGGCCCTTGAGAAGGGCCAGCGCGTCGATCGTCGAACGCCCACGACGGAAACCGTATTGGGCGTCCGACAGATCCGGGCCTATCCCCCGCAAGTGGCTATCCAGCCTCCCGGCGACAATCCCCTCGAACAATTTACCGACCTCATCGAGCAGAACGATGGGCCGGTATGCCGAGGGGGAGTCCACCGGGCGTCCCTCCTTCCGGAGGAGGCACAATTGCCCCTCCTTCCAGAGTTTCGGGAACCTCCCAGCCGTAAAACACGCGCTGAAGAGGTCCCGAAACCTGTCCTCCATTTGGGTGGCGGCGATCGCCACCACCCGTGCAGGGACGCCGTCCGGACCGGGGGCGGTCTTCTTTGCGCGGAGGCTGAGAACCCCCGCGTAGAATTCCGCCTCCGTCACCGGGGGGACCTCCGCCTCCGGTGGAGCCGCCCCTTGCGGGGGATCCATTGTTGGTGGGGCGAAGTCGGTCCTGCGTGGAAACAGGGACCGGACCACCCCATCCAACAATGCCGGCTCGAGGGTCTCCGACAGTGGGGGACCATAGGGGCGGAGCTGATTCCGCGCCGCCTTATATGGTCTCCCATAGGGGTCCCTGTCGAGACCCTCCAGCATCTCGGCCCTCGCCGAGTCCTGCGCAGCGCCCATTGCAGACTTGAGGGCCGCCGTAGCCTCTCGGTAAGAGGCGTACAGGCGGTCCTCCTCTGCCCGGACTCGGTTCTGGGCGCTGCGCCGTCGGCTACGCGCGTAGGCCCTTCTGGCCGCCACGCAGGTGGCCCGGAGCCCCGCCAGCTCCTCCGTCCACCAGTACACGGCACGACGGGGAGGCGGACGGCGAGACCGAGGCATGCTGGAGTTGCACACCTCGGTCAAAGACCGCCGTAGCCGGACCGCTGCGGCGTCAACGTCCGGGACCTCCTCGATAGGGGGAGGCGACAGCCAGTCCTGGAGGAAGGCGGCCTCCTTGGCTGCCTCCCGGTCCAGGCGGGTGAGTGCCCACCGCGGGAAGGGAGATTGCCCAGCGCGGGCCGTCCCCCCTCCCCGCTGTGTGGAGATGTCGAACCGCACATAACGGTGGTCCGACAAGGTCTCCACCAGCTCCACCCGCCAGTTCACGACGCGGGCGGCTAGCGCGGGGGTGGCAAACGACACGTCCACCACCGACCCGCCCTGTTGCCGCACACACGTGTGGACCGCCCCCCTGTTGAGGAGGGACACACCGCACGAGGCCGCCCAAAACTCGACGGCGCGTCCCCGGACGTTGCACCCGACGGCCGGGTTGCCCCAGGCCACCGACTTGGCGTTTAGGTCGCCGATCACCACGACCTGGCGTGGTGCCGCCCTCCCTACGACAGCAGTGAGGATCTCTAAGAAATCCTCAAAGTCCGAGAGAGGGCGGTTTGGGGAGAAATACACCCCCACCATCGCTATCTCTCCCCACGCGGCGGCCACGTATCCCGGTCCCCTCTCTAAGAGCGAGAGGGGAGGGGAGTCCGTGGAAGACCGCGCCACCAACGCCACCAAGCCGTCCCGGTCGCCCAGCCAACGGCCAGGGACCGAGTAGGGTTCGGCGACCACCGCCAAGTCCACCAACCACTCAGCCATGGTCTGCATTAGCAGATCCTGGGCTGTCCTGCAGTGGTTGGCGTTCGCCTGAAGGATGCGATGTTCGACTCTGGCCATTAGTCGGACATCGCACCTTCCTCCGCAGCCGCCGCAGGAACGGCGGTATTAGCGGCAGCAGCAGGCGCAGGCCCGATCGGCACCTGCACTTTGCCACGCTTAGGGGGGGGATTACACTTCCCCCCTTTCATCACGTGGCCTGCCCGGCGGCCACTGGTGGCACACACCGCGCAGTGCGGTGTGGCGGCCTGGCAGGAGGCGGCTTTGTGGCCCTCCTTGCCGCACCGGTAGCACGAGTCCGACCGGTCGACTTTGGACGGACACAGGGGCCGGGTGTGGCCGATGCCGAAGCACCGGAAACACCGCAGAGGCCGGTCCTCGAGTGCCCTAACTGCACCCGAGCTAAAGCCCACTTGAAGCCGTCCTTTCGCAAGGACGGCTTTGGCAGCTGCGATTGGGCACTCAAGGCGTATTGTGCCCATTCCGCCGCGGCCGGGCCGTATGTCCCGGCCTTGGACCGCCGCTGCGCCACAGCCCCCTACCGCTGCGACCGCTGCCACCACCTCCTCCTTGGTGACGGAGTCATCCAACTCCGTCACCTCGATGGCCGCCGTCTTGACCGGCCGGGCCACCTTGGCAGAGTCCGCGATGACCTCCTGCAGCTTGGCTGCAAAGAGGTCAGCGCGGGCGCTGCCCTCGGCCCCCGGGAACTCGAAGATTCGAGCCCCGGCCTGCGTCCGCCGGCACGACACACTGCCGATCCCCAGCGTGGTGGGATCGGCATTGCCGCGCGCCCGCACCAATATGGAGGCGTAGGTCTCCCCTCGCCCCGCAGCCTCCGCGGTGAGCGTCACCACGACGGCCGCGGTTTTCGGGGGGACCAACTGCCCCCTTCCCCCGCCCTTCCCTTTGCCGTTCCCCTTACCCCTTCCCTTGCCGGTCGGCTGCGACCGGCTGGAAGCGGGGGCAGCGGGGACGGCAGGGACGGCAGGGACGGCCGCTGCTGACCTCTTGCCCTTCCCTTTGCCCTTCCCCTTACGCACCTCCGTCCACTCGTTGGACGGGGTGGTTGAGGGAAGAAGGGCGTCTTCCACCTGGGAGGAGGACGGCCCCGGCTCAGACCGCCTCTCATTCGCCTGGGTTGAGGACGGCCCCGGCTCAGACCGCCTCTTATCCGCCGCAAGCGGTGGTCGGAGGCGCGTCTCCGGCAGGAGCCGGTCCTCAATCCCTGCAAAGCAGGCTCTCGTGAAGGCCCTCTCCTCCAGTACCACCTTGCGGATGATATCCTCAAGGTTGGAGGAGGGGCCCTCTGCTGCAGGCCTCGCATTGGCCTGTTGTGGCCGGGTTGAGGCAGCGCCCTCTGCCACAGGGCTCGCCTTGGCCTGTTGTGGCCGGGCCGAGGCAGCGCCCTCTGCCACAGGGCTCGCCTCGGCGCGTTGTGGCCGGGCCGTGGCTTCAGCCAGCTTCAGATGAAGCTGGCTGACCTCCGACTGCAGGCGATCCACCCTCGCCTGCAGTTGCCGCGTCTCGTCGGTGGCCGTCCGCTGAATCAATTCAGCGACGACACCGCGCATGCTCGCGGCCCGACACTTCAGGGCCTTCTGGAAAGTGCCCTTCAGGTTGGAGGACTTAGAGGCGACCTCAACGATCTCCTCCTCGTCCTCCTCCGCCATCCTCTCTAGCTCCGCCAAGGAGTGGTTCGCGTAGAGAACCCGGGACGCACCGTACCCGGACTTGGCCCGGGCGACGCACGCACGCTTCTCCTTGGCGGCAACCCGCTCCTCCAGCTCTTGCTGGAGCTGCACTTTCCGGGCCAGGTCTACCTGGCGTTGGGCGTCCGCCAGCCCAACGACATGGGTCGACGCGGCCGTCGTTGGCTCTTTAGCCTTCGACGGCCCCGAGGCCGAGGAGCCCTCGGACCCACCGTTCTGCGATCGTGGCCGCTTCCGCAGCTGCGACCGCTTCCGCGACCGAGGGTCGACGGCGTCCGACACACATGAGTCGTTATCGGACGACTCGTCCGCCCCTCCAGAGAAGCTAGCCGCAGACGGCGCGCGGCTGGCCTCTGACACCGAAGCGTCGGAGTGGCCCTGAGAAGGGCCTTTTGGATGGCCCTGAAAAGGGCCTTTGGGTTGGCCCTGAGAAGGGCCTTTGGGTTGGCCCTGAGAAGGGCCTTTGGGTTGGCCCTGAGAAGGGCCTTTGGGTTGGCCCTGAGAAGGGCCTTTTGTTTTTAAAAATCGCCCGCAGGCGTCCCGCGAGGGCGTCACAGGCATTTCGAAACGAAACAAGGCAGTTAAAATCGCAATCAAGGCAGTTAAAATCACAATCAATTCGCTTCGAGATCACAGAGCACTTTGGCCAGTCCCAGTCTGCCACTCCGTTACGGTGGTCAGAACTGGGCTGTTTCCAGGGGACACGACGTGGACGTATGCTCTGTGGGGGGTCCCCCACCCCAACCTAACCTAACCTAACCTAACCTAACCGCCCGCTATCAAAGTACGATTGGCTGAGGAAAAGTGTCCTGTAAACTTGAGACGGGTAGTCAGCAGCTATCTCAGCGACAGGGTGGTCACGGTGAGATACGCCGGTGAACAAAGCAGGAGAAGGACCAGCAAAGGGTGCGTTCAGGGCTCGATAGGGGGGCCCATCTTATGGAACCTGATCCTGGACCCACTTTTGAAGCAGCTGGAGAGCAGGGGCGACTATTGCCAGGCATTCGCTGACGACGTGGTGATGGTGTTTGACGGGGACTCAGCGCTGGAAATCGAGGGACAGGCCAATGCCGCTCTCGAACATGTTCGAGCGTGGGGTGTCAGAAATCGGCTGAAATTCGCACCGCACAAAACCTGTGCGATGGTACTAACGCGAAGGCTGAAATATGACACGCCGCGCTTGAGCATGGGGGGGATCGACATTGGTATGTCCCAAGACATGAAAATACTGGGGTTGACAATCGATGCCAAACTCACCTTCAACAAACACGTAGCTATCGTCTGTAAAAAGGCGATAGCTATGTACAAGCAGCTGGCCAGAGCAGCCCGGGTCAGTTGGGGTCTGCATCCGGAGGTGATAAGGGCAATATACACCGCTGCAGTAGAGCCCACGATTCTGTACGCCGCAAGCGCATGGGCACCTGCCGCCAACAAATTGGGGGTCATCAAGCAGTTAAACGTGGTCCAGAGGGGGTTTGCTCAGAAGCTGTGTAGAGCCTACCGCACGGTGTCACTAAACTCGGCACTGGTACTGGCTGGGATACTCCCACTCGACCTCCGTATACGGGAAGCGGCTGCGTTGTACGGAGCCAAGAGGGGTGTGCCCCAGCCGGTGCTAGGAGGCAGGGAGATTGAGCGGATGGCTCCAGCGATAGAGGCTCCACACCCCGCGGACCAAGTAAACCTGCAGTTCGGAAGCCTGGTAGACGAGGAACAATACAACAACCACAGCGATTTCGCTGTGCGTATATTCACAGACGGCAGCAAGATTGAGGGTAAGGTTGGGGCGGCGCTATCCTTGTGGAATGGTGCCGCCGAAACCAAGGCCCTCAAACTTGCCTTGCCGTCTTACTGCACCGTCTACCAGGCTGAACTTCTGGCCCTACAAAGGGCGGCAGGAGAAGTGCTCAGAAGTAGTGACACCACGTTCGGCATCTTCAGCGACTCCATGGCGGCCCTTCAGTCGGTTGCGAATGTAGGCTCCCCCCATCCCTTGGCTGTGGAAACCAGGGACACCATCCGACGCTGTAAGCTCCAGAACAAGAGTGTCTCCTTGTTCTGGATAAAAGCCCACGCAGGGTTGGAGGGGAACGAGAGAGCCGACCAACTGGCGAAGGAGGCCGCTCTGAAGTCGAAGAAGAGGCCGGACTACGATCTGTGCCCCGTATCATTCGTCAAGCGTAGAATCCGGTTGGAGACGCTCGACGAGTGGAACGTGAGGTACCGATCAGGTGAAACTGCTTCGGGCACAAAAATTTTCTTCCCAGATGCGGTTGCGGCGTACAGAGTTGTACGCAAAATGGTCCCCACCAGCATCACCACGCAGATACTAACTGGGCACGGTGGGTTCTCTGCATACTTGAGTCGCTTCAAGTGTAAAGAGAGCCCATCGTGCGCCTGCGAGCCTGGCAAGGAAGAGACGGTGCTTCACATACTGCTGGAGTGCCCGATCACCGCCAAAGATAGGTTTGAGGTGGAGCAACAGCTCGGAGTCGTACTCGTTGCGGAAAATCTCCCAGACCTAATGATTGTAAATAAAAGCAGGAACACATTTTTAGAATATTGTATACAAGTAGCAACCTTAGTGATAAATAGGAATAAGTAGAAAGTAATAATAATACTTGATTATATAATAAGTATATAGTTATAAGTATTAGGATTAAACTTCATAGGAATTAAGTGAATAAAGTAAAAAACAAAAAAGTGTGTGGGTAGACACAGGGTTAACACTCTTATTTTGGTTACTCCCAGTTTTAATTAATTTTAATATATTTTAAATTGAATTTTTAATGTTATAATTATATTTTATTGTTCATAACCACCCAACTCTCACTATTTACAATTTCCAAGTCTTTCTGACATCACATTCTTCTATCTACTTACTTTTCTTCTATCCAACCATCTCAATGGACACTAAAATGGCAGCAAGTTTGGAAGATCTGGAGCAGCTGTTCAACTCGCGAATGGCTGAGTATGAGAACAAGCTCAGAAGTGCATCCTCAGGATCAGAACCAGGACCTGATATCACAGCACTATCATGTGAGTTTGCTGAATTTAAAACTTTTGTTTGGCAGGCACTCTCGAAATTTAAGGCACAAATAGAGATGCTTTCACTTGGTTATGACAGACATGAAACGATGATGAGAAGAAAGGTTTTATTGTTTCATGGGATTGCCGGGCTACCAAATGAAAAGGTACTTGATGTGGTTCACAAAGTGTTAACCGACCAAATGAGCTTGTCCGAGATCAGGAAGGAAAACATTCATGTCTGCCACCGATTGGGTTCTGCGCAAGGCAAAGCCAGACCTATCCTGGTGAGACTTTACACCACTGAGCACCGTCACTTGATTTGGGAGAGCAAAAAGTCACTGAAAGGTACTGGCATCACTATCTCTGAATTCTTGACGCACACAAGACACCGTACGTTCATGGACGCGCGCAAGCATTTTGGGGTGCCGAACTGCTGGTCGGTGGAGGGCAGGATAGCGATCGTCACGTCGGATGGTAAGCGTCACAAGATTGAGACTCCGGGTGAACTTCGCGCGCTGGTCTCGCGGTTCCCCAAGGCCACAGGCGTTTCTGGAGATGCTGCGCGGTCAGAGGTACATACTTCTCCTAAGAGTGTGAGCCCAAGCGAAGTTACCGCTACACCTACAAGAGGCCATAGAAAGGCGCGCCGACGTAACTAATGTTAGTTGAGTACCATTGGATTGTCTGTTTACTCAGTTATTTTGTAAATCAGCCGTATTGTACGATTATTTTTCATAATATGCTCTTTACTTTTAACCACCGCCGTACTTTTAATATTGTATGTTCTCTGTATCACCTTCACATTTTGTTAGAGCATTATGTTTTAAGTCGTGTCGGTATGTTTACAAAACTTTAATTTCTAATGTCACTCACTATTCTATCATTACTGTCAATATGACTTTATTAACTTGACGTAAAGCGTTCCATTCCTGTTTCGTTGTAATGCCTATTTGTGTGCATTGCGGTTGTGATTCGTTTTACGTGAATATCTTGTTTATTTAGTTTTTAAAATTTGTTTCTTTGTTTTTCGTGTTACATGACTGTTCTTTTTTATTTTACTTTTACTACTGATTTGTTCAATTTCTTCCAACACACTAGTGAGGTAGGGTGGTTGTATTTGAAAACAACCAGCCGTAAATTTAATTGTAGTTTTTTTTTTCGTTTTGTTTTTTAGTTATTTATAATTATATAATATTTGTATTTATCTATGAATATTCCAGCTGACTTAAATGACAGTTTTTTCTCTTGTTCTTCCTCGACTTGTAGCTTTGTTAGTGCGGACAGTGAGCCTTCGCTTCATACTTTGCATGATAATATTTCCTCTGTTTTTTCTAACTATCCTAACAATCTGCACATAGCTCATATTAATGCTCAAAGTGTTCCTAGCCACTATTCCGATCTTCTGGCATCCTATAGCAGTGTTCATCTTGATGCACTCCTAATATCTGAGACTTTTCTGAAACCCTCTCTCCTTTCTACGCACTACGCACTTCCTGGTTTTGTTCTGGTCAGAAATGACAGGATTGGCAAGGGTGGTGGTGGTGTTGCCATTTACATACGTGCTGATATACCGCACAAAATTGTAAGTGCGTCTCCATCTCAGTACTCTGGGTCGGCTGAATCATTGTTTCTGGAGATCACCTTAAATCATACCAATGTATTGCTTGCTGTGTTTTATGCTCCTAACCTACACGTTAACTATTTTGAATCCTTAGAATCCTCGCTTAATAATCTTTGCCCATCATACGAGCATGTCATTTTAATGGGTGATTTTAACACATGTTTAATTAAAAATGATTCTCGTTCACATAAACTGCGTTCGCTTTTTTCCTCTTTCAATCTTGAAATTCTACCTCTCTCTGCGACCCATAACTTCCCTAATTGCACGCCTTCTCTTCTAGACCTAATGATCGTATCTTCGTCTCATAATGTTGCTGAATTTGGGCAACTCACTGCAACCTTTTCGTATCATGACCTCATCTACCTTTCATATCGTATCCGACCTCCGAAACGTAAGCCTCGATTCTGTTTTCTCCGTAGTTTTAACAGCTTAGACCTGGAGGCTTTGAAACGAGATGCTGGTGTTATAGATTGGACTCACGTTATCGAAAGCGCCAGTATCGATGAAAAGGTGAATAGCTTCAATGCCATTGTGTTAGATCTCTACGATAAACATGCCCCTCGTCGGCGTATTAAAATTAAACATAATCCCGCTCCGTGGATGACTACCGAAATTAAAAATGCTATCGCTCGTAAGGATAAGGCGAAGAGTAGGTATAGGCGCAGACCCACGGAACTTAATCTCATTCACTTTAAAGCTCTGCGTAACCGCTGCAATCGCATGTGTCGGGATGCCAAGAGACGCTATTTCCATGAATCTCTCGTCGATCGTAACTCCTCAGATATCTGGAAATTTTTAAAGTCCGTCGGTATCGGCAAATCTACCACGAATACCTGTAAAGATGTCGACTTGTGCGCTCTTAACAGGCACTTTTCTTTTCCACCTGTTTCTCTGGCCCCAAGCGTTAAAGCTTCAACTATATTTGAGCTCTCTAACTTGCCGTTACCAAATTGTACACTTTTTAATTTCAGTCCTGTCTCCGAAGACGTTGTCAAAAAGTCCCTTCTCTCTATTTCCTCCTCTGCTGCGGGCCATGATAATTCGTGTTCGAGAATGATTATACCTCTTATTTCAGAGCTGCTCCCCACCCTTACTCATATTGTTAATTTTTCTTTATTCTCTGGTATATTTCCGTCAGCCTGGAAACAGGCTCACATAATACCACTTCCTAAAGTTACCAATCCTTCTTCCTTATCCGACTTTAGGCCCATCTCCATTCTTCCTTTCCTTTCCAAAGTTCTCGAACACATTGTTCATGGTCAAATTACCAAATATCTATCGTCTAATGCTCTTATTTCCCCATTCCAATCTGGCTTCCGTACTGGCCACAGTACTGTTACTGCACTCTTGAAGGTTACTGACGATATCCGCTGGGCTATGGACAATAAATCTCTGACTGTCTTAGTGTTACTTGACTTTAGTTGCGCGTTCAACTCAGTGGATTTCGACATCCTTCTTGGGATCCTTCAATCCTATAACTTCTCTGCCGCTGCGTTAGCCTGGTTTGACTCGTATCTTCGGGGTCGCTCTCAGTGTGTCCGCCATGAAGAGATCTACTCTGACTGGTGTGATCTTACTGCTGGTGTTCCTCAGGGTGGCGTTCTCTCTCCTCTTCTTTTCTCTATCTTCATTAACACTGTTACTAAAGTTATCACCTCCAGCTTCCATCTCTACGCAGACGATTTGCAGCTGTATCAACATTTCTTGCTGGCTGATGCGGAATCAGCAATCAATGCTATGAATCGTGACCTAGAAAGCATTTATCAGTGGGCCAAGTCGTTCGGCTTACAGATTAACCCTGCTAAGTCGCAGGCTATGATTATAGGTAGCAGGTACTATCGTACTGCACTTGACTTGTCATCTTTGCCTGCATTATCTCTGGGTGGCACGACCATAGCATATACTGAAACAGCTAAGGACCTTGGTGTCTTAATTGACAGCAATCTGTCTTGGCGAGCTCAAGTGAATGAGGTTAGTCGTAAGGTTCACTTTTCTTTCCACTCGCTTAAATCCTTACAGAGCTTCTTACCTTTTAAAACCAAAATTTACTTGGCTCAAACTCTGATTCAGCCGATCATTGATTACGCTGATGCCTGCTATTTGGATGCCACCGAGGAGCTTTTGAATAAGCTTGAGCGCTTGCAAAACCTTTGCATTCGTTTTGTGTTTGGTCTGAGGAAATATGACCATGTTTCTCACTTCCGCAAGGAACTCAAGTGGCTCCCTATCCGTCTTCGTAGGAACACTCGCATATTATGTCTCCTCTACAACATCCTTTATAACCCCACATATCCCAGCTACCTGCGCGATCGTTTTTCCTTTACCCGTCCTTCTGATGCTCTGTGTAGATCCCACCTCAGACATCATCTTAATTTCCCATCCCATAAAACTGAACTATACTCTTACTCCTTCTCTGTTCACGCAGTACGTTTGTGGAACTCACTTCCGCCTAACATTCGAGATTGCAAAACATTATTTCTCTTCAAAAAACAAGTCAAAGAGCATTACCTCTCCTCTATACAGTAATATTCTGTATTTATATGTATGTATATATAGTATAGGAAAATATTTACAATACTAGTATTTTCTAATTTTTTTATATGTGTATATATTAGTATGTATGTTTATTTTTATAGATCTATTTTTGTTTTAAGTTATATAAGTTAAATTTACTTGTTTTGTCTTTTCTACACACTGTGTCTATATTTCTAATCCATGTTTCCTCTCGCAGGTCTGCTGGAAGAAATTTCTTATGAAATAAGCAGTACCTTTGTGCTCTTCTTTGTTAATATATTGTCCTGTTAAGTATCTGTGTGTACATAAATAAATAAATAAATAAATAAATAAAATAAATAAATAAAACATGTATTAATACTAAGTTAGCTTGTAGGCACAAATATTTACAATTAGAATATAGGTCATAAGAAAATAGGTCATATTGATATAGTAGAATTAGTTTATAATAATATAATTAGCTGTCCTTACCGAGAGGAAGTAGTCTCTCCGGATTCCCTATTATTATTAGAATTTTAAAACGTTTATAGTAGTAGCCAACGCAATTGAAACGCTCAAAACGGCTCTGATAATGTCAGAGGGCACTGGAAAGGCAGGAGTGGGTTTTAGTCGGTTCGAGTCCGACACTACCTCCACTGTCTCACACCCTGTGAGATAGTGGAGGTGTCCGTGGGGATTTCCCACTCCTGCCAAAACAAAAAAAAAAAAAAAAAAAAAAAAAAAAAACCTAACCTAACCTAACCTTTTTTTTTTTTTTTTTTTTTTTTTTTTTTTGACGCTGGGAAAAAATGCATTACGCATACCCTCCCGTCGGGGGACAGGAGGGGTATGTGGGACTCCCCGGGCGGACCCGGTATACCCACTAAAACGACCCAGCGCATTCCCGCTTCGTCACAGTGGCGGGGGACTGGGAAACCGGCACAGCCTTTACTTCCAGTCCTCCGCCAACGATTGAAAGGCACAGACCCCTCACACCCTCACGGGTGTGGGGGGTCGGGAATGACCGACGAAGGTGACGGGTGCAATGCGGGCGAAGGCACCCCCGTGCCTGCCGCCCGCCCGTCACCATTAGGAGGGAGGGCACGACGCCTTCTCCCCCGTCTTCGTCTGCGGAGCGCCGCAGCGAGAGGATCGTCCTCCCGCGCGCGCTCCGCTGCCTCCTTTTGCGAGATTATGTCCTCGCAAAAGGAGGCCACCGCTGACCAGGCCTCCTCGCTCCCCAGCATGGCGTCCACCACGCCAGGAAGCGAGAGGTCCGGTCCGACCACCGCGGTCAGACCGCGGCGCAGCTCGGACCACGCCGGGCACACCTCGAGGGTGTGCTGCGCCGTGTCCTCCGCCGCGCCGCAGTCGTGGCACGCCGGGGTTTCCTCCCTCCCGATCCGGTGCAGGTACGATCCGAAGCAGCCATGCCCGGATAACACCTGCACCAGACGGAAAGAGAGGAAACCGTGGGACCGCTCGAGCCAGCCCCGCAGGACCGGACCGAGCGCGTCCAACGTCCGGCGGCCAAAGGCGGCGCTGGCGAGGTCCTCCGACCAATGGAGGACGATGGCGTCCCTCGCCTCTCGCCGCACCGCCTCCCGCTCTTCGCCCATGGGGCGCTCCCCGAGCGCCTTTCGGCGCGCCGTCCACTCGTACACTCTGGCGAGCACCCATGCCTCCAACTCCCAAGGCGGGGTGCCGGCCAGAGCGCACGCCGCCGAAAAGCCCACTGAGCGGTAAGCCCTCGCCACCCGCTGTGCAATGGCCCGCTGGGGCCTGCGGATGGCGGTAGCATTCTCCCTCCTATGGAGGGAGTCCGCCCAGATGGGAGCCCCGTAAAGGGCCATGCTCCGCAAAATGCCGGCATAGAGGCGCCGGCATTTCGCCTTGGGCCCCCCCAGGTTCGGGAGGAGCCACGAGAGGGCGCCCGCGGCCTTCAACAGGCGCGTCGACAGCCCGCTGAAGTGCGGGCCGAAACGCCACCTGTCGTCCAGCACCAGCCCCAGATATTTCATCTGAGGCTGGACCTCTATGCGGACGCCCTCCACGACGATGTGGGCGTCGGCAGGGCAGCACTGCCGGGGACCGCGAAAGAACACGGCCTCCGTTTTGTGCAGCGCCACCCTCAATCCCAGGCGGCGGATCCTTTCTGCCACCAAGGACCCGCCAGCCGAGGCCAGAATGGCCGCGTCCGCAAAGTTCCTCCCCCGGGCAGTGAGCAGAGTGTCATCCGCGTAGCAGATGACACTCGTGCCCGGGAGGAGGACTCCCCGCAGGAGCCAGTCGAATCCGATGTTCCACAAGGGGGGCCCCAGGACCGACCCCTGTGGAACACCAGACTCTGCGCCGTACCGCCTCACGGTGGCCGACTTGTCCACGAGGAGGACCTCGCGGTCCTCCAAGTAGTCGGCCAGGAGGCTCCGCAGATATTGGGGCACTCCGTGATACCGGAGCGCCTCCAATATCGTCGAGTGGGGGACGGAGTTGAAGGCGTTAGCAATGTCGAACGACACCGCCAGCACCCCGTCCCCCGCCTCCACCGCCTCCTTCACCTGGCCCTTGAGAAGGGCCAGCGCGTCGATCGTCGAACGCCCACGACGGAAACCGAACTGGGCGTCCGACAGATCCGGGCCTATCCCCCGCAAATGGCTATCCAGCCGGGAGGCGACAATCCCCTCGAACAATTTACCGACCTCATCGAGCAGAACGATGGGCCGGTATGCCGAGGGGGAGTCCACCGGGCGTCCCTCCTTCCGGAGGAGGCACAATTGCCCCTCCTTCCAGAGTTTCGGGAACCTCCCAGCCGTAAAACACGCGCTGAAGAGGTCCCGAAACCTGTCCTCCATTTGGGTGGCGGCGATCGCCACCACCCGTGCAGGGACGCCGTCCGGACCGGGGGCGGTCTTCTTCGCGCGGAGGCTCAAAACCCCCGCGTAGAATTCCGCCGCCGTGACCGGGGGTACCTCCGCCTCCGGTGGAGTCGCCCCTTGCGGGGGATCCATTGTTGGAGGGGCGAAGTCGGTCCTGCGTGGAAACAGGGACCGGACCACCCCATCCAACAATGCCGGCTCGAGGGTCTCCGACAGTGGGGGACCATAGGGGCGGAGCTGATTCCGCGCCGCCTTATATGGTCTCCCATAGGGGTCCCTGTCGAGACCCTCCAGCATCTCGGCCCTCGCCGAGTCCTGCGCAGCGCCCATTGCAGACTTGAGGGCCGCCGTAGCCTCTCGGTAAGAGGCGTACAGGCGGTCCTCCTCTTCCCGGACTCGGTTTTGGGCGCTGCGCCGTCGGCTTCGCGTGTAGGCCCTTCTGGCCGCCACGCAGGTGGCCCGGAGCCCCGCCAGCTCCTCCGTCCACCAGTACACGGCACGACGGGGAGGCGGGCGGCGAGACCGAGGCATGCTGGAGTTGCACACCTCGGTCAAGGACCCCCGTAGCCGGACCGCTGCGGCGTCAACGTCCGGGACCTCCTCCACAGGGGGAGGCGACAGCCAGTCCTGGAGGAAGGCGGCCTCCTTGGCTGCCTCCCGGTCCAGGCGGGTGAGTGCCCACCGCGGGAAGGGAGATTGCCCAGCGCGAGCCGTCCCCCCTCCCCGCTGTGTGGAGATGTCGAACCGCACATAACGGTGGTCCGACAAGGTCTCCACCAGCTCCACCCGCCAGTTCACGACGCGGGCGGCTAGCGCGGGGGTGGCAAACGATACGTCCACCACCGACCCGCCCTGTTGCCGCACACACGTGTGGACCGCCCCCCTGTTGAGGAGGGACACACCGCACGAGGCCGCCCAAAACTCGACGGCGCGTCCCCGGACGTTGCAACCGGCGGCCGGGTTGCCCCAGGCCACCGACTTGGCGTTTAGGTCGCCGAGCACCACGACCTGGCGTGGTGCCGCCCTCCCTACGACAGCAGTGAGGATCTCGAGGAAATCCTCAAAGTCCGAGAGAGGGCGGTTTGGGGAGAAATATACCCCCACTATCCCTATCTCTCCCCACGCGGCGGCCACGTATCCCGATCCCCTCTCTAAGAGCGAGAGGGGAGGGGAGTCCGTGGAAGACCGCGCCACCAACGCCACCAGGCCGTCCCGGTCGCCCAGCCAACGGCCAGGGACCGAGTAGGGTTCGGCGACCACCGCCAAGTCCACCAACCACTCAGCCATGGTCTGCATCAGCAGATCCTGGGCTGTCCTGCAGTGGTTGGCGTTCGCCTGAAGGATGCGATGCTCGACTCCCATCAGTCGGACATCGCACCCTCCTCCGCAGCCGCCGCAGGAACGGCGGTATTTGCGGCAACAGCAGCAGCAGGCGCAGGCCCGGTCGGCGCCTGCGCTTTGCCACGCTTACGGGGGGGATTGCACTTCCCCCCCTTCATGACGTGGCCTGCCCGGCGGCCACTGGCGGCACACACCGCGCAGTGCGGCGTGGCGGCCTGGCAGGAGGCGGCTTTGTGGCCCTCCTTGCCGCACCGGTAACAAGTGTCCGACCGGTCCACTTTGGACGGACACAGGGGCCGGGTGTGGCCGATGCCGAAGCACCGGAAACACCGCAGCGGCTGGTCCTCGAGTGCCCGGACTGCGCCCGAGCTGAACCCGACTTGAAGCCGTCCTTTCGCAAGGACGGCTTTGGCAGCTGCGATTGGGCACTCGAGGCGGATTGTGCCCATTCCGCCGCGGCCGGGCCTTATGTCCCGGCCTTGGACCGCCGCTGCGGCACAGCCCCCCACCGCTGCGACCGCTGCCACCACCTCCTCCTTGGTGACGGAGTCATCCAACTCCGTCACCTCGATGGCCGCTAACTTGACCGGCCGGGCCACCTTGGCAGAGTCCGCGATGACCTCCTGCAGCTTGGCTGCAAAGAGGTCAGCGCGGGCGCCGCCCTCGGCCCCCGGGAACTCGAATATTCGAGCCCCGGTCTGCGTCCGCCGGCACGACACACTGCCGATCCCCAGCTGAGTGGGATCGGCATTGCCGCGCGCCCGCACCAAGATGGAGGCGTAAGTCTCCCCTCGCCCCGCAGCCTCCGCGGTGAGCGTCACCACGACGGCCGCGGTTTTCGGGGGGACCAACTGCCCCCTTCTTCCTCTCCCCTTCCCTTTCCCCTTGCCCTTTCCCTTGACGGTCGTCTGCGACCGGCTGGGAGCGGGGGTGGCGGAGACGGCAGGGACGGCAGGGACGGCCGCTGCCGACCTCTTGCCCTTCCCTTTGCCCTTCCCCCTCCGGCCCACTTTCGTCCACTCGTTGGACGGAGTGGTCGAAGGCAGAAGGGCATCTTCCGCCTGGGTTGAGGAGGACGGCCCCGAATCAGACCGCCTCTCCTCCGCCTGGGTTGAGGACGGCCCCGGCTCAGACCGCCTCTTATCCGCCGCGAGCGGCGGTCGGAGGCGCTTCTCCGGCAGGAGCCGGTCCTCAATCCCTGCGAAGCAGGCTCTTGTGAAGGCCCTCTCCTCCATTACTACCTTGCGGATGATATCCTCAAGGTTGGAGGAGGGGCCCTCTGCTGCAGGCCTCGCCTTGGCCTGTTGTGGCCGGGCCGAGGCAGCGCCCTCTGCCACAGGGCTCGCCTTAGCCTGTTGTGGCCGGGCCGAGGCGGCGCTCTCTGCCACAAGGCTCGCCCCAGCCTGTTGTGGCCGGGCCGTGGCTTCAGCCAGCTTCAGATGAAGCTGGCTGACCTCCGACTGCAGGCGATCCACCCTCGCCTGCAGTTGCCGCGTCTCGTCGGTGGCCGTCCGCTGAATCAGTTCAGCGACGACACCGCGCATGCTCGCGGCCCGACATTTCAGGGCCTTCTGGAACGTGCCCTTAAGGTTGGAGGACTTAGAGGCGACCTCGACGATCTCCTCCTCGTCCTCCTCCGCCATCCTCTCCAGTTCCGCCAAAGAGTGGTTCGCGTACAGAACCCGGGACGCACCGTACCCGGACTTGGCCCGGGCGACGCACGCACGCTTCTCTTTGGCGGCAACCCGCTCCTCCAGCTCTTGCTGGAGCTGCACCTTGCGGGCCAGGTCAACCTGGCGCTGGGCGTCCGCGAGCCCAACGACGTGGGTATCCGCGGCCGTCGTCGTCGGCTTTTTTGCCTTCGACAACGGCTTGGACCCCGAAGCCGAGGAACTCTCGGACCCACGACCCTGGAAGACCCGCTTCCGCGACCGCGAGCCACTCGCGTCCGACACTCCAGCAACCGAGTCGCTGTCTGACGACTCGGCCCCTCCGAAGTAGCTAGCCGCAGACGGCGCGCGGCTAGCTTCTGACGCCGGAGCGTCCGGGTGGCCCTTAGAAGGGCCTTTGGGTTGGCCCTGAGAAGGGCCTTTGGGTTGGCCCTGAGAAGGGCCTTTTGATTTTAAAAATCGCCCGCAGGCGTCCCGCATTGGTTTTGACATACCGCAGGTTCGTAGTCTTAAGGCTTTAATAGGCTACGAAAGCACAGTGCACTTTGGCCAACCCAGTCTGCCACTCCGTTACGGTGGTCAGAACTGGGCTGTTTCCAGGGGACGCGACGAGGACGCAAGCACTGTGAGGTGGTCCCCCAAACCCCAACCTAACCTAACCTAACCTTTTTTTTTTTTTTTTTTTTTTGTTGACGCTGGGAAAAAATGCATTACGCATACCCTCCCGTCGGGGGACGGAAGGGGTATGTGGGACTCCCCGGGCGAACCAGACCCGGTATACCCACTAAAACGACCCAGCGCATTCCCGCTTCGTCATAGTGGCGGGGGACTGGGAAACCGGCATAGCCTTAACGACCAGTCCTCCGCCGACGATTGCCCCGCAAGGCGACCCCTCACACCCTCGCGGGTGTGGGGGGCCGGAATGACCCGCTAAGGTGACGGGTGCAATGCGGGCGAAGGCACCCCCGTGCCTGCCGCCCGCCGTCACCATGAGGAGGGAGGGCACGAAGCCTTCTCCCCCTTCCGCTGCGGAGCGGCGCAGCGAGAGGGTCGCCCCCCCCGCGCGCGCTCCGCCTCCTCCCTTTGCGAGCGAACTCGCAAAAGGAGGCTACCGCTGACCAGTGCCTCCCCGCCCCCCAGCACGGCGTCGACCACACCGGGAAGCGAGGGCCCGGTCCGACCACCGGCGGGCTCGGTGCGCCACCGGAAGCCGGACACGCCCGGACCGGCCCCGCAAGACCGGACCGAGCGCGCCCAACGCCCGGCGGCACACCGAGCCCGCCCCGGCTCCTCCGCTGCGGAGCGGCGCAACGAGAGGGTCGCCCCCCCCGCGCGCGCTCCGCCTCCTCCCTTTGCGAGCGAACTCGCAAAAGGAGGCGACCGCTGACCAGACCTCCCCGAACCCCAGCATGGCGCTCAACCACGCCGGGAAGCGAGAGGTCCGGTCCTACCACCGGCGGGCCCAGTGCGCCGCCGGAAGCCGGGCGCGCCCGAGCCAGCCCTCCACAAGACCGGACCGAGCGCGCCCAACGCCCGGCGGCACACCGAGCCCGCCCTGGCTCCTCCACTGCGCCCTCTGCGACCCAGAGGGCCGCGTGGAGTCGCCCCACCGTGTCAGAATATTGGCCACGACAGTAACATTCCCCGAGGAATAAGAATCTCTTCCCATTCATCGGGGACGGATACTGCCGCGCCCAGGGTGCACCGTCCACAGCAGCTGCTGTTCCCTCCAGACGTATCGAGAAGGACCGGCAGCCACTGGGCCCCCTAGGAGGTTTTCTGACCTAGCACCCCAACCTAACCTTTTTTTTTTTTTTTTTTTTTTTGTTCTCGATGTGGAAATCCTCGATGGATGTCCTCCGCCCTGGGGAGAGCGGAGGGGTCTGTCAGACTCCTACTGACTAAAACCACACCGGTGTTCCCTCGCACACTTGCGTCGGGGGGCAACGGGATCTGATGCGACTTCCGCTGCCCCGGACTAGTGCCGGCCCGCTCGACCTGCGGGCCTCGTCTCGGGGGGGAGTGAGGTGTGAGACTCCCCCCGTTACGTCTAAGAGAGGCGCGCGTGGAACACTACGCGCCGCCGTCTCGGGTCCATTGCGGTGGGGGGGCGACGGATGTCCCCGAATCCGTCGCCCCTGGACCTATTTAGGGGGGCCGGAAGAGGGCGTTATCCGCCCTCTGCCGACGCCCGGTGCGTCTGCTGCGGGATGGGCGGGAGCTAGTCATCTCCCTCTCCCTCTCCGCAGCTTCCTTCTGCGACATGACGGCTTCGCAGAAGGAAATCACTGCGTCCCAGGACTCTGCGCTGCCAACCATAGAGCGAACGACGGTCGGCAGCGACAGGTCTCCTCCTACCTCTGCGACGAGGGCACGGCGCGGCTCATCCCACGCGGCGCACTCGGCCAGCGTATGCCGCGCCGTGTCCTCCGGACAGTGGACGCAGTGATGGCACCGGGCGTCCGGCTCCCTGCTCAGGCGACACAGGTACTTCCCGAAGCAGCCGTGCCCCGAGAGCACCTGCGTCGCCCGAAACGTCAGGGAGCCGTGCTTCCTCCCGAGCCAGTCGTCGAGTACTGGCCGGATCGCCTCGATTGTGTCGAGGCCGGCGGTAGGGAGCTCTAGCCTCCCCCGCCATTCCGCCACCATGACCTGTCGGAGCTGAGACCGGTACTGCGTTATCTGTCGCTCCACCAGTCTCTCGCCCCGACGATTGGCCCCCTCGCGCCACTGGTATAGCGTCGCGAGGGTCTTCGCCTCCAGGTCCCACGGTGGGGATCCGGCCAGTACGCAAGCCGCCTCGTAGGAGATCGTGCGATATCCCCGTACGACCCTGACGGCCATCGCTCTCTGCGGTCTGCGCAGAACGGCGATAGTGCGGGCCGTCAGGTCCGTCGCCCATATCGGGGCCCCATAGAGGGCCATCGATCGCACGATCCCTACGTACAACCGCCTACAGGCGGTGCTCGGGCCCCCCAGATTGGGAAGCAGCGTTGACAGCGCGCCCGCCGCGCCCATCAACTTGGGCACCAGCCGCTGAAAGTGGGGGCCGAGGTCCCAACGGCTGTCGAGCACCAATCCCAGGTATTTCATGGTTGACTCGACAGCGATCCGGACCCCCCCGACCACAATGTGCGATCCCAGCGGCGGTGCCCGTCGGGGGCCATGAAAGGCAATGGCCTCCGACTTGTTGAGGGCCACCTCCAGGCCCAGGCGTCGTATGCGGCTCACCACCTGCGAGACCGCAGCCGTAGCCAGCAACGCTGCTTCCCTGTACGAGCTCCCCCGAGCCGTGACCAGCGTGTCGTCCGCATAACACGTCAGGTTCACTCCCGGCGGGAGCTCGCACCGCAAAACCCAGTCGTATCCGATGTTCCACAGGGGTGGGCCCAGAACCGACCCCTGCGGAACACCGCACGACATCTCGCGACGGCCCGCGCCGTCGCGTCCCATGTAGGTGACACACCTTCCGGACAGATAAGCCCCCACAATGTTGCGGAGGTAGGGAGGCACCCGATGGTATCGCAGGGCCTCCCTGATGCAACTCCAGGGCAGGGTGTTGAACGCGTTGGAGATGTCCAAGGACACCGCCAGCACCACCCCACCCCGGGACACCGCTTCCTCCGCCAGGACTCTTACTCTCATGATTGCGTCGATGGTAGAGCGCCCACGCCGGAAGCCAAACTGGCTGTCGTCCAGGTTCGGCCCCTCTGTACACAAGTGGCTGACGAGGCGATCTGCGATTACTCGCTCGAGCAACTTGCCCGCCTCGTCCAGCAGCACTATGGGCCGATAAGCGGACGACGAATCCGCCGGGCGCCCCGCCTTCTTGAGCAGGACCAGTCGACCAGCCTTCCACCTCGTAGGGAACTGACCCTGCTCAAGGCACGCCGAGAAGAGTCCCCTCAGTGGGGGCTCCAGCTCCTTCAGGGCGAGTACTAGAGCGCGGCCAGGCACTCCGTCGGGCCCCGGAGCAGTGTTTTTTGCCCGGAGCCGCATCACGACCGCGCTCATCTCCGCCTGTGTCACCTCTGGGACGGTTTCGCTCTCCTCTTCTTCTTCCGGCTCTGCAGCTGTGGGCGGAGCCATCGGCGGTGGCTCGTGCTCGGCCCTATTAGGGAAGAGAGCCGAGACCACTCGCTCCAGAAACTGCGGCTCGAGACCTTCCGTTAGCGGGGGCGCCCACGGCCGAAGTTTCCCTCGGACCGTGCGGTACGGGCGCCCCCACGGATCCCCGTCTAGGGTCGCCAGCAGCTCCTCTCTGGAGCGCTTCTTCGACTCGCCGATGGCCAGCCACAGAGCCTCCTTCGCCGCGCTGTACACCTCATACAGCGCGGCTTCTTCGTCGGGATCCCGCAGACGTCTCCTCCGATACCGCGTGTACGGGCGTCTGGCGGCTGCGCACTCGACGCGCAACCGCTCGACCTCGACGCACCACCAGTACACGCGGCGCCTTGCGGACAGAGAGGAGACGCGTGGCATGGACGCGTCGCAGATTTGCGTCATCGCGTCGTTAAACCACTGCGCCTCCTGTTCGACGTCGACGGGACCGACGGTAGCCGACTCCCGGATCCAGGCTTGGACGATGGTGGCTTCCTCGAGAGCTTCCTTGTCGAGGCGTTTCAACGCCCAACGCGGGCCGTCTCTTCGGGGGGCCGATTGGCTACGACCTCCAGCGGTCTGGGTGGAGACGTCGAACCGTATGTATCGGTGATCCGATAACGTCTCCACCTCCTCTTCCACGTGCCAATCGTGAACGCGGTGCGCGACAGCGGGACTGGCGAACGAGACGTCCACTATGGACCCACCCCGCTGCCGCACACACGTGTAGGCCGATCCCCGATTCAAGACGGCCAGGCCCGTCGTAACGGCCCACTCCTCTAGCACGTCGCCTCTCGGGTCTGTGACCGGGGATCCCCACGCCGCGGATTTGGCGTTCAGATCACCGAGAAGCAAAACGGGCCGAGGATGAGACCGGCCGACGACGGCTCCCAACTCGACGAGGAAACTCTCGAAGTCGGCGAGACTCCTGTTGGGCGAAAAGTATGCCCCGATCGTGACGATCCCGTTCACAAGGGCGGCAACCCAACCGTGACCCCGGGATACGTCGACAAGAGTCGCGCCGATGATGGCCACCAGGCCGTCCAGATCCCCAGCCCAGTTATCCCGGGGGGGGACGAAATACGGCTCAGCGACCACCGCCACATTTATCAACCACTCCGCCATGCTCAGGACCAAGAGATCCTGAGCTCTGGTGCAGTGGTTGATATTCGCCTGGAGGAAACGGAGGGCCATCACTGACACTCCATTTCCCCGGCGTTTCCAACCACAGGCCGGGAGTCGGCCAAAGAGGTGCTAGGGGGTGCGGCCCCCGCAGGTCTCGTCCACCGCTTGCTGCGCTTTCTGGGCGCGCCGCAAGCGTTGCCACCTATGCTGTGCCCCGCGGACTTTCCTGCAGCTGTACAGAGGCTGCAGTTTGGTTCCGCGGAGCACTGGGACGCCTTATGCCCGGGCTGACCGCAGCGATAGCACAAATCGCTGCGGTCTGTTTCGGCAATGCACAGTGCCCGGACGTGGCCTTTCTCCAGGCACCGATAGCACTGCAAGGCCCTGGGTGTCAGGAGTTTAACCCTCGCTGACACCCAGCCCACCAGCAGACGTCCCGCGTCGGCGACCTTCTTCGCTGCAGCCACCGGACACCGCACCCAGATGGTGCCAAGCCCGCCAGCATTGACGCGGATGTCGCCCGCCCGCACATTTTCTGGCGGGCATTCGCCGCTCCGGGCTATGGCCGCCACCACCTCCTCTGGGGTCACGGAGTCGTCCAGCCCATCGACCCGCACCTCAGCCGTTTTAATGGGCCTGGACACCCGGGCCTCCTCGGGGTTGAGGACGTCCCTCAGCTTTGCAGCTAGAGAGTCCGCCCTCTCGGCACTGCTGGCCCCCGCCAACTCAAACATTTTGGCCCCCGTGGCTGCCGTCCTGAAACGGAAACCGTCTGGGGTGCCGAAATCGGCGAAGACCAGCTTGCCCCTCGCTTCCGCAAGCACCTTCTGGTACGTCACCCCCCGCTCTTTGGCTTCGGGCTGCAGCGTGACCACTACAGCCTCGGAGCGAGGGATGCGGATTCTTGGGGCCTGCCCCCTTGAGCCCGGTGCGTTCTTGGCCTTGCGGCCCCTCTTCCGCCTCTTCTTGCGGCCTTCGGCCGTCTCCCAAGCACCCTCGTTGGGAGCCGGGTCATTCCCCTGCGTTCTAGTATTTGTGGCCCCTTCTGTGGGCTTTGTGGCCACCTGCGAGGGCTTCCCGGCCGCCTGCGAGGGCCTCTTGGCTGCCTGCGAGGACCCCTTGGCCACCTGCGCGGGTTTTTTGGCTGCCTGCGAAGGCGTTTTGGCCGCCTGCGTGAGCTTTTTTGGCGCAGGTGGCGCTTTAGCCACCTGTGCCCACGTCGGCCCAGCCGTTGCTGCAGCGGGCTCCGCCTCCTTCCTTCGCCTATCTGCTGCCAGCGGCGGGCGAAGGCTAATAGGGGGGTTGAGCCTGGGCTCTATGCTGTCCAGGCGGGCGGTCATTATGCTCAGCAGCCGGTTGAATTGGTCTTCCCCCAAAGACCCGTTCTGTGGCTGGGCACGACTGTCTTTAGTCGTCGCACCCTGCTGCCGGCTGAAGTCCGCCCTCATGGCGCTGACCTCCCGCTCGAGCTCCGCCATCCTCGATTGGAGACGATAATTTTCCTCTCGGAGCTTAACCGTCTCCTCCGAGGTCGTCCGATCAAGGAGGACGTCCACCGCCTCCTTGATCCCGTCCGCCGCCTCTTTCAGGGCCCGCGTGAACGTCCCCTTTAGGTTGCCCGATTTCGTGGCTACCTTCAGAATGACGTCCACGCCGTCCAAGACCTGGCGGCTAAGGGCCTCTGCCGTCAATCCCTCAGGAGCTGCGGCGGTCTGGGACCGCCTCTCCCTTGCACGACGCGCCAACTCAGCGACCTCGTCGGTCGCGATGGCCTTCCGGCCCTCTCTCCTCGCGGCATGGAGCTCCGCCTTGGAGCTCACCAATGCAATGGAGGCCTCGGCATCACCATGCTCCATTTGTACTGCCCCGTCGGAGTCGCTAACTCCGCTGGCCGCCTGCGCATCGGAGAGCTTTAGAAAGCGGCTCCGGGAGTCACGTGAGGATGCCTGAACGTTGGTTCCGGACTTTGACCCGCGTCCTCGACCCCTCCTGGCTGTCGGCACCTTGGGGGCTGGCAGATTCTCCTCGCTAGAGGACAAACCCGCCGAACCCGCTTCCGACTCACAGGCACGCGGTCGCTTCCCCCAAAACTTGGAGGGAGCGGCCGCAACTGCTTGCGGTGTGTCGTTGACCTCCGACAACACATTTACCCTCTCCAGAACCACGCGTGGTTCCACTGGGGAACAGAGGCTCCTCAGTGACGCAGCGCCAGAGTCCGACACTGCGTCCAACGCGCGGCTCTCACCCGGTACTCGGACGGGTGTGTTAAAACTAAAAGAGATCAGGTCTTCAAAAGACCGCGATCTTGTTGAGCCTCCTCGGCTCTCGTTGCCATTGGCAGGTGGATGACGATTGTTGCCCTCCCCAGAATACGATTGAGGGCATGACGACCCCGAAGGGGTCGTGGCGGATTCTCCAGCTGCTGAGCAGCTGGTACCGCCCTGGGATATTTCTTTACAATTCGTCTTTTTCATGATTTTGTTTTCCTTTGAAGGGTGTGGTCCCTGTCTCCTACTTCTTCATTCCCCCCCCCCCTGTTTTACCCTATGGCTGTCCCATCACCCTCACAGTCACGTCTGATGGGCAGACGCGTACCAGAGGGCGATGAGTGCCATGATCACGTACCGTCCGATGAGCCCGCTCCGTGAGCCATCGCACGGTACACGACGATACATCCCAGCCCTTTTTTCTTCATTCACTCCCCGAGAAGTTCGAGGAATGAACGAGGGTCGCACTAACGACTGATTGATCCATAAGATCTCCCGTCAGCCATACATCCCTTCGCGGTGCGCCGCCGCTTGGGATTCGGGGTAACTTTTTATAGAGGTTTTCTACCTCGCGGTCCGGGCGGTTAAGCCAAGACCCTCGGTCCCTATCGAAGCCGCGAGACGTCGACGATGGGATTACGAGATCGGCGGAGACAGTGAAGGATAAAATCCTTCTCTGTCTGCTCGGAGGCAGGGTGAGTGCACACCGAGCCCGCCCTTGCTCCTCCGCTGTGCCCTCTGCTTTTCAGAGGGTCACGCGGAACAGCGCAGTCCAAATAGGACCCCCTCCCGTGTCAGAATATCGGCCACGACAGTAACATTCCCCGAGGAATAAGAATCTCGTCTCATTCATCGGGGACGGATACTGCCGCGCCCAGGGTGCACCGTCCACAGCAGCTGCTGTTCCCTCCAGACGTATCGAGAAGGACCGGCAGCCACTGGGCCCCCTAGGAGGTTTTCTGACCTAGCACCCCACCCCAACCTAACCTAACCTAACCTTTTTTTTTTTTTTTTTTTTTTTTTTGTTGACGCTTCCCTTTGCGAGCGAACTCGCAAAAGGAGGCTACCGCTGACCAGTGCCTCCCCGCCCCCCAGCACGGCATCGACCACACCGGGAAGCGAGGGCCCGGTCCGACCACCGGCGGGCTCGGTGCGCCACCGGAAGCCGGACGCGCCCGGACCGGCCCCGTAAGACCGGACCGAGCGCGCCCAACGCCCGGCGGCACACCGAGCCCGCCCCGGCTCCTCCGCTGCGGAGCGGCGCAACGAGAGGGTCGCCCCCCCCGCGCGCGCTCCGCCTCCTCCCTTTGCGAGCGAACTCGCAAAAGGAGGCTACCGCTGACCAGGCCTCCCCGCCCCCCAGCGTGGCGCTCAACCACGCCGGGAAGCGAGGGCCCGGTCCACCCACCGGCGGGTTCGGTGCGCCGCCGGAAGCCGGACGCGCCCGGCCCAGCCCTCCACAAGACCGGACCGAGCGCGCCCAACGCCCGGCGGCACACCGAGCCCGCCCTGGCTCCTCCACTGCGCCCTCTGCGTCCCAGAGGGCCGCGTGGAGTCGCCCCACCGTGTCAGAATATTGGCCACGACAGTAACGTTCCCCGAGGAATAAGAATCTCTTCCCATTCATCGGGGACGGATACTGCCGCGCCCAGGGTGCACCGTCCACAGCAGCTGCTGTTCCCTCCAGACGTATCGAGAAGGACCGGCAGCCACTGGGCCCCCTAGGAGGTTTTCTGACCTAGCACCCCACCCCAACCTAACCTAACCTAACCTTTTTTTTTTTTTTTTTTTTTTTTGTTCTCGATGTGGAAATCCTCGATGGATGTCCTCCGCCCTGGGGTGGGCGGAGGGGTCTGTCAGACTCCTACTGACTAAAACCACACCGGTGTTCCCTCGCACACTTGCGTCGGGGGGCAACGGGATCTGATGCGACTTCCGCTGCCCCGGACTAGTGCCGGCCCGCTTGACCTGCGGGCCTCGTCTCGGGGGGGAGTGAGGTGTGAAACTCCCCCCGTTACGTCTAAGAGAGGCGCGCGTGGAACACTACGTGCCGCCGTCTCGGGTCCATTGCGATGGGGGGCGACGGATGTCCCCAAATCCGTCGCCCCTGGACCTATTTAGGGGGGCCGGAAAAGGGCGTTAGCGTATGCCGCGCCGTGTCCTCCGGACAGTGGACGCAGTGATGGCACCGGGCGTCCGGCTCCCTGCTCAGGCGACACAAGTACTTCCCGAAGCAGCCGTGCCCCGAGAGCACCTGCGTCGCCCGAAACGTCAGGGAGCCGTGCTTCCTCCCGAGCCAGTCGTCGAGTACTGGCCGGATCGCCTCGATTGTGTCGAGGCCGGCGGTAGGGAGCTCTAACCTCCCCCGCCATTCCGCCACCATGACCTGTCGGAGCTGAGACCGGTACTGCGTTATCTGTCGCTCTACCAGCCTCTCGCCCCGACGCTTGGCCCCCTCGCGCCACTGGTACAGCGTCGCGAGGGTCTTCGCCTCCAGGTCCCACGGTGGGGATCCGGCTAGTACGCAAGCCGCCTCGTAGGAGATCGTGCGATATCCCCGTACGACCCTGACGGCCATCGCTCTCTGCGGTCTGCGCAGAACGGCGATAGTGCGGGCCGTCAGGTCCGTCGCCCATATCGGGGCCCCATAAAGGGCCATCGATCGCACGATCCCTACGTACAACCGCCTGCAGGCGGTGCTCGGGCCCCCCAGATTGGGAAGCAGCGTTGACAGCGCGCCCGCCGCGCCCATCAACTTGGGCACCAGCCGCTGAAAGTGGGGGCCGAAGTCCCAACGGCTGTCGAGCACCAATCCCAGGTATTTCATGGTTGACTCGACAGCGATCCGGAAACCTAACCTAACCTTTTTTTTTTTTTTTTTTTTTGTTGACGCTGGGAAAAAATGCCTTACGCATACCCTCCCGTCGGGGGACAGGAGGGGTATGTGGGACTCCCCGGGCGAACCCGGTATACCCACTAAAACGACCCAGCGCATTCCCGCTTCGTCAGAGTGGCGGGGGACTGGGAAACCGGCACAGCCTTTACTTCCAGTCCTCCGCCGACGATTGAAAGGCAGACCCCTCACACCCTCACGGGTGTGGGGGGTCGGGAATGACCGACGAAGGTGACGGGTGCAATGCGGGCGAAGGCACCCCCGTGCCTGCCGCCCGCCCGTCACCATTAGGAGGGAGGGCACGACGCCTTCTCCCCCTTCTTCGTCTGCGGAGCGGCGCAGCGAGAGGATCGTCCTCCCGCGCCCGCTCCGCCTCCTCCTTTTGCGAGATTACGTCCTCGCAAAAGGAGGCTACCGCTGACCAGGCCTCCTCGCTCCCCAGCATGGCGTCGACCACGCCGGGAAGCGAGAGGTCCGGTCCGACCACCGCGGTCAGACCGCGGCGCAGCTCGGACCACGCCGGGCACACCTCGAGGGTGTGCTGCGCCGTGTCCTCCGCCGCGCCGCAGTCGTGGCACGCCGGGGTTTCCTCCCTCCCGATCCGGTGCAGGTACGATCCGAAACAACCATGCCCGGATAACACCTGCGCCAGACGGAAAGAGAGGAAACCGTGGGACCGCTCGAGCCAGCCCCGCAGGGCCGGACCGAGCGCGTCCAACGTCCGGCGGCCAAAGGCGGCGTTGGCGAGGTCCTCCGTCCAATGGAGGACGATGGCGTCCCTCGCCTCCTGCCGCACGGCCTCCCGCTCCTCGGCGACGGGGCGCTCCCCGAGCGCCTTCCTGTGCGCCGTCCACTCGTACACTCTGGCGAGCACCCAAGCCTCCAACTCCCATGGCGGGGTGCCCGCCAGAGCGCACGCCGCCGAGAAGCCCACCGAGCGGTAGGCCCTCGCCACCCGCTGTGCAATGGCCCGCTGGGGCCTGCGGATGGCGGTGGCATTCTCCCTCCTGTGGAGGGAGTCCGCCCAAATGGGGGCCCCATATAGGGCCATGCTCCGCAAAATGCCGGCATAGAGGCGCCGGCATTTCGCCTTGGGCCCCCCCAGATTCGGGAGGAGCCACGAGAGGGCGTCCGCGGCCTTCAACAGGCGCGTCGACAGCCCGCTGAAATGCGGGCCGAAGCGCCACCTGTCGTCCAGCACCAGCCCCAGATATTTCATCTGAGGCTGGACCTCTATGCGGACGCCCTCCACGACGATGTGGGCGTCGGCAGGGCAGCGCTGCCGGGGACCGCGAAAGAACACGGCCTCCGTTTTGTGCAGCGCCACCCTCAATCCCAGGCGGCGGATCCTCTCTGCCACCAAGGATCCGCCAGCCGAGGCCAGAATGGCCGCGTCGGCAAAGTTCCTCCCCCGTGCAGTGAGCAGAGTGTCATCCGCGTAGCAGATGACACTCGTGCCCGGGAGGAGGACTCCCCGCAGGAGCCAGTTGAATCCGATGTTCCACAAGGGGGGCCCCAGGACCGACCCCTGTGGAACACCAGACTCTGCGCCGTACCGCCTCACGGTGGCCGATTTGTCCACGAGGAGGACCTCGCGGTCTTCCAAGTAGTCGGCCAGGAGGCTCCGCAGATATTGGGGCACTCCGTGGTACCGGAGCGCCTCCAATATCGTCGAGTGGGGGACGGAGTTGAAGGCGTTGGCAATGTCGAACGACACCGCCAGCACTCCGTCCCCCGCCTCCACCGCCTCCTTCACCTGGCCCTTGAGAAGGGCCAGCGCGTCGATCGTCGAACGCCCACGACGGAAACCGAACTGGGCGTCCGACAGATCCGGGCCTATCCCCCGCAAATGGCTATCCAGCCGGGAGGCGACAATCCCCTCGAACAATTTACCGACCTCATCGAGCAAAACGATGGGCCGGTATGCCGAGGGGGAGTCCACCGGGCGTCCCTCCTTCCGGAGGAGGCACAATTGCCCTTCCTTCCAGAGTTTCGGGAACCTCCCAGCCGTAAAACACGCGCTGAAGAGGTCCCGAAACCTGTCCTCCATTTGGGAGGCGGCAATCGCCACCACCCGTGCAGGGACGCCGTCCGGGCCGGGGGCGGTCTTCTTCGCGCGGAGGCTCAATACCCCCGCGTAGAATTCCGCCGCCGTGACCGGGGGCACCTCCGCCTCCGGTGGAGCCGCCCCTTGCGGGGGATCCATTGTTGGAGGGGCGAAGTCGGTCCTGCGTGGAAACAGGGACCGGACCACCCCATCCAACAATGCCGGCTCGAGGGTCTCCGACAGTGGGGGACCATAGGGGCGGAGCTGATTCCGCGCCGCCTTATATGGTCTCCCGTAGGGGTCCCTGTCGAGACCCTCCAGCATCTCGGCCCTCGCCGAGTCCTGCGCAGCGCCCATTGCAGACTTGAGGGCCGCCGTAGCCTCTCGGTAAGAGGCGTACAGGCGGTCCTCCTCTGCCCGGACTCGGTTTTGGGCGCTGCGCCGTCGGCTTCGCGTGTAGGCCCTTCTGGCCGCCACGCAGGTGGCCCGGAGCCCCGCCAGCTCCTCCGTCCACCAGTACACGGCACGACGGGGAGGCGGGCGGCGAGACCGAGGCATGCTGGAGTTGCATACCTCGGTCAAGGACCCCCGTAGCCGGACCGCTGCGGCGTCAACGTCCGGGACCTCCTCGACAGGGGGAGGCGACAGCCAGTCCTGGAGGAAGGCGGCCTCCTTGGCTGCCTCCCGGTCCAGGCGGGTGAGTGCCCACCGCGGGAAGGGAGATTGCCCAGCGCGGGCCGTCCCCCCTCCCCGCTGTGTGGAGATGTCGAACCGCACATAACGGTGGTCCGACAAGGTCTCCACCAGCTCCACCCGCCAGTTCACGACGCGGGCGGCCAGCGCGGGGGTGGCAAACGACACGTCCACCACCGACCCGCCCTGTTGCCGCACACACGTGTGGACCGCTCCCCTGTTGAGGAGGGACACACCGCTCGAGGCCGCCCAAAACTCGACGGCGCGTCCCCGGACGTTGCAGCCTGCGGCTGGGTTGCCCCAGGCCACCGACTTGGCGTTTAGGTCGCCGAGCACCACGACCTGGCGTGGCGCCGCCCTCCCTACGACAGCAGTGAGGATCTCGAGGAAATCCTCAAAGTCCGAGAGAGGGCGGTTTGGGGAGAAATACACCCCCACCATCGCTATCTCTCCCCACGCGGCGGCCACGTATCCCGGACCCCTCTCTAAGAGCGAGAGGGGAGGGGAGTCCGTGGAAGACCGCGCCACCAACGCCACCAAGCCGTCCCGGTCGCCCAGCCAACGGCCGGGGACCGAGTAGGGTTCGGCGACCACCGCCAAGTCCACCAACCACTCAGCCATGGTCTGCATCAGCAGATCCTGGGCTGTCCTGCAGTGGTTGGCGTTCGCCTGAAGGATGCGATGTTCGACCCTGTCCATCAGTCGGACATCGCACCCTCCTCCGCAGCCGCCGCAGGAACGGCGGTGTTAGCGGCAGCAGCAGGCGCAGGCCCGGTCGGCGCCTGCGCTTTGCCACGCTTACGGGGGGGATTGCACTTCCCCCCCTTCATGACGTGGCCTGCCCGGCGGCCACTGGCGGCACACACCGCGCAGTGCGGCGTGGCAGCCTGGCAGGAGGCGGCTTTGTGGCCCTCCTTGCCGCAACGGTAGCATGTGTCCGTCCTGTCAATCTTGGACGGACACAGGGGCCGGGTGTGGCCGATGCCGAAGCACCGGAAACACCGCAGCGGCTGGTCCTCGAGTGCCCGGACTGCGCCCGAGCTAAACCCGACTTGAAGCCGTCCTTTTGCAAGGACGGCTTTGGCAGCTGCGATTGGGCACTCGAGGCGGATAGTGCCCATTCCGCCGCGGCCGGGCCTTATGTCCCGGCCTTGGACCGCCGCGGCGCCACAGCCCCCCACCGCTGCGACCGCCGCCACCACCTCCTCCTTGGTGACGGAGTCATCTAACTCCGTCACCTCTATGGTCGCCGACTTGACCGGCCGGGCCACCCGGGCAGAGTCCGCGATGACCTCCTGCAGCTTGGCTGCAAAGAGGTCAGCGCGGGCGCTGCCCTCGGCCCCCGGGAACTCGAATATTCGAGCCCCGGCTTGGGTCCGCCGGCAAGACACACTGCCGATCCCAAGTTGGGCAGGATCGGCATTGGCACGCGCCCGCACCAAGACGGACGCATACGTCTCCCCTCGCTCCGCAGCCTCCGCGGTGAGCGTCACCACGACGGCTGCGGTTTTCGGGGGGACCAACTGCCCACTTCCCCCGCCCTTCCCTTTGCCGATCCCCTTACCCTTTCCCTTGCCGGTCGGCTGCGACTGGCTGGGAGCGGGGGTGGCGGGGACGGCAGGGATGGCAGGGACGGCCGCTGCCGACCTCTTGCCCTTCCCTTTGCCCTTCCCCTTCCGGCCCACTTTCGTCCACTCGTTGGACGGAGTGGTCGAAGGGAGAAGGGCATCTTCCCCCTGGGTTGAGGACGGCCCCGGCTCAGACCGTCTCTCATCCGCCTGGCTTGAGGACGGCCCCGGCTCAGACCGCCTCTTATCCGCCGCAAGCGGCGGTCGGAGGCGCTTCTCCGGCAGGAGCCGGTCCTCAATACCTGCGAAGCAGGCTCTTGTGAAGGCCCTCTCCTCCATTACTACCTTGCGGATGATATCCTCAAGGTTGGAGGAGGGGCCCTCTGCTGCAGGCCTCGCCTTGGCTTGTTGTGACCGGGCCGAGGCAGCGCCCTCTGCCACAGGGCTCGCCCTGGCCTGTTGTGGCCGGGCCGAGGCAGCGCCCTCTGCCACAGGGCTCGCCTCGACCTGTTGTGGCCGGGCCGTGGCTTCAGCCAGCTTCAGATGAAGCTGGCTGACCTCCGACTGCAGGCGATCAATCTTCGCCTGCAGTTGCCGCGTCTCGTCGGTGGTCTTGCGCTGGACCAGCTCCGCGACGACACCGCGCATGCTCGCGGCCCTGCACTTTAGGGCCTTCTGCAAGGTCCCCTTAATGTTGGAGGACTTAGAGGCGACCTCCACTATCTCCTCCTTGTCCTCCTCCGCCATTCTCTCCAGCTCAGCCAGGGAGTAGTCCGCGTACAGGATGCGGGACGCACCGTACCCGGACTTGGCCCGAGCAATGTGCGCCCGTTCCTCCTTGGCGGCAACCCGCTCCTCCAGCTCTTGCTGGAGCTGCGTCCGCCGAGCCAGATCCAGCTGGCGCTGGGCGTCCGCGAGCCCAACGACGTGGGTGTCCGCGGCCATCGTCGTCGGCTTTTTAGCCTTCGACAGCGGTTTGGACCCCGAAGCCGAGGAACTCCCGGACCCCCTTACGCGTTTCCGCGACCTAGCGCCACTCGCGTCCGACACTCCAACAACCGAGTCGCTGTCAGACGACTCGGCCCCTCCGAAGTAGCTAGCCGCAGACGGCGCGCGGCTAGCTTCCGACGCTGATGCGTCGTGGTGGCCCTGAGAAGGGCCTTTTGGTTGGCCCTGAGAAGGGCCTTTGGGTTGGCCCTGAGAAGGGCCTTTGGGTTGGCCCTGAGAAGGGCCTTTGGGTTGGCCCTGAGAAGGGCCTTTTGTTTTTAAAAACCGCCCGCAGGCGTCCCGCGAGGGTGTAGACGGCATGTCGAAACGAGGCAAGGCAGAGTTAAAATCACAATCAATTCGCTTCGAGATCACAGAGCACTTTGGCCAGTCCCAGTCTGCCACTCCGTTACGGTGGTCAGAACTGGGCTGTTTCCAGGGGACACGACGTGGACGTATGCTCTGTGGGGGGTCCCCCAACCTAACCTAACCTAACCTAACCCAGTATCCCCCCAACCTCCGTGGCGGTCGGATCGTTTTTAAAGGTGCTCCCTAGTCAAAAATCCAAAAAAGTGGTCAAAAGTGCTCCGATTTTGACGAGTTTGGTGTCTATGTGTGGGGCTAATTGAAACCTATACGCCCAAGTGAAAGTTTATACGCGGATTGCAGTGCAGTTTCAACAAAACCTGAAAAACCTCTATATTTTGAGGTTAAACGGTGAAGAAAATACTTCAAACGAATACGCTGCTGAATCCAGATCGACGACCCTACCTTTTTATTGAGGGTAGGGGAGGGCATCAACCCCGCACACCATTCAGACCACCCAGAAGCCTGAAAAACCCAGCGCTTCAGGAGCTACAGCGAAAAGTCAAAAACCACGTGCTGCTGAAAATCCTGTAAACGCAGAGCCAGACGCCTGAAACGTTGCAGCCGTCTTCTTCTTTAAAGGAACAGACGGTAACCACAAAAATTTTTATCCTACCTGCTATACTCGATTTTTAAGAAGACATCAAAAACCCAATATTTCGACCTTAATAACTCCTGAAGTTATCAACATTTTCAAGATTTTCAACTGCAGCCCCTGGCGCGCTTAATTGAAGAATATAGATTTTAAGTTTTAGATTTTTAGAACACAGGGTTTTTAAATTATCAGGAAATTTATTATAAAATCACATTTTCAAAATTTTCAGGAACTATTTAGTAACTTTTTTCAGTTTTGATTATTGTGTCTTGCAGCACATTATTTATGTTATTTATTGTGATTTTTCCGGAATTTTCCATCCAGTGGGACCCGAGATATTGAATTTTTACTGTTTTTTGGCTTTAATTCAAAATCTAATAGAAAATACCTATTTTTGACAACGGGACTGGGTCCAATACACCTATTGCGACCCATACAAGCCCAAACACGAGCTGTATATCTCCCAATTTGAGGATTTTGGAAAAATTCGGCCATCTTGGTTTTTAGGTTTTAAATTTCAAAGTGTGATATCTCGGGAACCACTGGGCTGAAAACTCTCGGATTTCGAGTTCTACGTGTAGTATATAGCTAACCTTAGGTATAGCAGGGTTTCAGGACGTTTCAGGCACTTAAAGTTTTTGTCGCTGAAACCACTTTCAGGAGATACCTGAAGTGACGCCGAGCTGTACATCCAAAACCCTGACTTCGTACGACGAAGGGCTCCGAAGTTACGGGCCTTTATACTTGACCTTTGACAGCTCGGCGGCCATTTTGCTTATCTTCAAACCGCAATAACTCCTGAACCGCTGGTCGTAGGAGGTAGCGGTTTTTGGATTAGTGCTTGAGGGTTCATTTCCTATCTTACCATACATTTTCAGGCGGTTTGGAGATAAAAAATTTCAGGGTCCTGAAAGTTGTTTCAGCGGACAGTTGAGCTCAGGCCAAGCTGGGAGAGCCCAAACTCGGGGGGTCTGCGAGTTTCCCAAAGGGAGTTATCCACTGTCAAAACTTAGCTTTGACAGATCGGCGGCCATTTTGGGCAAACTTCTGTTTATCGTAACTCCTGAACGGAGACTCGTAGAGCGCCGGGATTTTCTTTGGACATATCAGCCGACCGTACTCTTTAGACTGGAATATCTTTCAGGCGTTTTTCAGGTTTAAAAAATTTTCAGCCTGAAAACCGTGCCAGTGGATGGGTCTCGTCGAGCCAAGTGAGGAAAGCCCAAACACAAGCGTTTTTGGACCAGTGGTTCCGGAGATATCCACTTGCAACCACTTTTTGGCCGCCATCTTGGTAAAAAACCAAAATCTTCAAGTTGGGATATCTCCGTAACGCCTTGTTGGAATTGCACCAAGTTTGGGGTCATTTGAAAGGGCTCGAGGAGAGCTATCCACTGATTACATAAAAACGACTCTACATAGAGCCTCTAATAAGTTGCTCTTTATTGACGGTTTTCTGACACCTGGAACCAAATTTTTTATTTTTTATTTTACCGTGTTCACTGCTTGACTAGTTCTATTGAACATAAGGGTTGACCACGCTAACTCTATATAGAGTAAGCACCTAAAAAACGTCACTTAGATTTTTACGATCTCAAGTGCACTTTATTTCGTACTCTTATACACTTTTACACTTTTGTTGACATTTACACTTTTTGACGCATACCTCCAACAATGATGGGAATTAGGACCCCACTAAAGAAGGTGACTGAGGACGAGAAATCCCCACAAAAACCCACGACATCACCACCAAATGTCAGACGCAGCGTTGGAGAGTGGGAGGCGGCTAAGTCCGCCAACACGGAGTCAACACCCCCCACCAAGACGATACAGGCCGGCCCTGCTAAAGTCACCCAAAAACCTCCATCGGCGCAGGAGAGTAAAACTATCTCAACGCGCCCAAAACTCATAGAGATTTCGCCGCAGAAACAGCAGTACGCGGACCGATCGGCAGAGGCCAGGGCTTGCCTGAACAGAGCTAAATTACTATTGAGTTCTTCGCGAAACACGAAGACAGAAATAAAGAACGGCATTACTGAGGCGCTCGACCGGCTGCTCCATCTGGTGAAGGATGCCGAAAGGCAAATCAAGATCAGGGGCCCAAGAGTGGGGCAAGAAGTCGCTGCCACTGACACTACCTTCTGCGTGGGCCTACCTTCCGAACAGGAGCTGCTCGCAACACGCATCAAAGACCACACAATGTTGCTCGAAACTAACAATAGGAAGATGGAGGAGTTGACGGCAGCCATTGAAAGGCATAAGGAAATGCTCGAGACTAGTACACCTAAAACTTATGCGAGTGTGACCGCGATCCACAGTGAGAAAGCGAACCCAGTGCGGAGTACGCTACACTCGATCGTGGTTACCTCCAAGGACGAGACTGAAACGGGAGACGAAGTCCTGAGTAAAGTTCGGAAGGCGGTGGATGCAAAAGAGGGTTGGGTCAAGGTGGAAAGGGTTAGGAAGGCGAAAGACCGGAAAATCATAATGGGCTTTCAGACCACAGAGGAGAGGGAGAAAATCAAAAATAAGTTGGCGAAGGAAAGAAAAGACCTCAATGTCGAGGAGGTGAAAAATAAAGACCCGCTGTTGATCCTCAGGAGCGTCCTCTCTGTTAATTCAGACGAGGACGTCCTTAAGGCCTTAAGAAACCAGAATAGGGACGTGTTTCACAGCCTCGACAAAGAGGAGGACAGGGTGGTAATAAAGTTCCGTAGACGAACTCGGAACCCACACACGTGCCACATTGTGGTCAGCGTCTCTCCGACCATCTGGAGACGGGCGACAGAAGCCGGGTGCCTGCACGTGGACCTCCAGCGCGTAAGGGTTGAAGACCAAACCCCCTTGGTACAATGTACGCGCTGCCTGGGCTACGGGCATGGTAAACGGTTCTGCAAAGAACCGGCCGACCTGTGCAGTCACTGCGGTGGCCCTCACCTGAGGTCGGAATGTGCAGATTTTCTGGCGGGTGAACCACCCAAATGCCAGAACTGCACAAGAGCCAAGCTCGGAGACGCTGACCACAACGCTTTTAATCCCGATTGCCCGACTCGCCGCAAGTGGGACGAAATAGCAAGATCGACCGTGGCGTACTGCTAAGGGCACCCAGGGCAACCCAAACCCTTACCGGATAGTACAGGCCAACCTCCAGCGAAAACGACTAGCAACAAACGAGCTTCTGCTAGAAGCTGTGAAGCGCGGGGTTGCGGTTGCTCTCCTCCAAGAACCCTACGTAGGCGGGGCAAAGAGTATGAGGAACCACAGGGGTGTTCGGATCTTCCAGAGCACTGACCTTGGAGATGGGACTGTTAAGGCCGCAATAGCGGTCTTCGACCAAGATCTCATCGTCACACAGTACCCAAAACTCACCACGAACAACATCACCGTGGTGGGGATCCAAACCAGTGCCTGGAAGATCACGCTGGTCTCCTTCTACTTCGAGCCGGACCAGCCAATCGGACCATACCTCGAGCACCTCAAATTGGTTGAGGAAGAGGTAGGTTCCAGAGCGTGGGTTGTTGGAGGAGATGCAAACGCTAAAAGTACCTGGTGGGGAAGCCCGTCCATCGATCGCAGGGGCGAAGAAGTTTCCGGAGCTCTCGACGAGCTGGGCCTCAATATACTCAACACAGGAGAAATTCCGACCTTCGATACGACCAGAGGTGGGATACGCTACTGCAGCCACGTCGATATCACTGCATGCTCGACGGATATCCTGGACCTGGTGGATGACTGGAGGGTAGACGAGGGCCTCACGAGCTCGGACCACAACGGCATTGTCTTCAATATAAATATAAGTCGAACCACTAGAATTTTCAATACAAAAAAAGCTAATTGGTCCGAGTTTCGTGAGAAACTCGGCCAATTATTTCAGGAAAACCAAATTAACAAAACTAAAATAGATAAATTAAATACAGCTAATCAATTAAATTCACTAACAAGTACATAATATACCAACCTAATAAGAGATGCATGCACTTCATCGATGCCTTCGAAGAAGAGCAATGAAGTGCTTACTTTGCCGTGGTGGTCCGAGAAACTCGAGGAGATGAAGAGAGAGGTCGCCACCAGGAAACGGAGAGTCAGGAGCGCTGCACCGGTCCGGAGATCGAAGGTCGTCGATGAGTACCTGAAACTCAAAGTTGAGTATGAGACTGAGGCAAGCAAGGACGAAATCGAGAGTTGGAAGAACTTCTGTACCAGACAAGACAGAGAAGGGGTTTGGGAAGGGATCTACCGGGTGATAGGAAGGACCAAGGGAAGGGGAGTGGACCAGCCACTAGTAAGGGACGGGGAAGTGTTGGACGCTAAAGGTTCAGTTGAACTACTGGCGTCCACATTTTATCCGGAAGACCACTCGGGCAATGACAGCACCTACCACCGCCTTATTAGGGAAAAGGCCGATGTCGTGAATGCTGGAAGACAAGATGGTTCATGTGATCCACCATTCACGATGGCCGAGCTGATGGCAGCGTGCGGGTCATTCAATACCAAGAAAGCGCCAGGAGCGGACGGCTTCACAGCAGATATTTGCTGCCAAGCCATTAGAGTCGCTCCTGAGGTGGCCCTGGCTCTCCTAAATGGCTGCCTGAGGTGTTACCTCTTCCCTGAGGTTTGGAAGGAAGCCACCGTTATCGTGCTGAAAAAGCCTGGGAAAGCAGATTACAGCACCCCAAAGGCGTACAGACCGATTGGCCTCTTACCTATATTGGGTAAAATTTACGAGAAGATGTTGGTGGCCCGCCTCAAGTTTCATCTGATTCCGAGGATGAGTACTCGCCAGTACGGATTCATGCCCCAGAGGAGCACCGAGGACTCCCTCTATGCGTTAATGCAGCATATACGCGGGAAACTGCAACTTAAGAAAATAATAGTACTGGTGTCATTGGACATAGAGGGAGCCTTCGACAGCGCCTGGTGGCCAGCTATAAGGGTCCGTCTGGCTGAGGAACAGTGTCCAGTCGGCTTGAGGAGGGTCATCGACAGCTATCTCGAAAACCGAAGGGTCAGGGTCAGGTACGCAGGTGAAGAGTACTGCAAGGCCACAAGCAAGGGTTGTGTCCAGGGTTCCATAGGGGGCCCAATTTTTTGGAACCTTCTACTGGACCCCCTTCTAAAGAGTCTGGAAGCTAGGGAGGACTATTGCCAGGCGTTTGCAGACGACGTGGTGCTGATTTTCGATGGTGACACATCGCTGGAGATCGAGGGACGTGCCAATGCCGCCCTTGAACATGTTCAGGCGTGGGGAGTGCAGAACAAATTAAAATTTGCCCCCCATAAAACAAACGCAATGGTCATTACTCGCAAGTTGAAATATGACACCCCACCTGAGCATGGGCGGGGTCGACATTGCCATGTCCAACGAGTTCAAAATCCTGGGTGTCACCATCGACAAACAGCTCACGTTTAACGCACACGTCACAAACGTCTGTAGGAAGGCAATAGGAATCCTCAAACAGCTTACCAGGGCCGCAAAGACCAGCTGGGGACTTCACCCCGAGGTCATTAGAATAATATATGTGGCCACCGTGGAACCAGTTATCCTGTACGCCGCCAGCGTATGGGCCTCGGCTGTTGAGAAGCTGGGCGTAAAGAAGCAGTTGGGAGCGGTTCAGCGCGGTATGGCACAGAAACTGTGCAAGGGCTACCGGACGGTCTCTCTAAACTCCGCGCTGGTGCTGGCTGGGATACTACCCCTCGACCTACGTGTCCGCGAAGCGACATCATTATACGAGGCTAAGAGGGGGGTGCCCCAGCCAGCGCTCGGCGACAGGAGGGTGGAGCAGGCTGCCTCGGCATTGGAGGCCCCATACCCTGCGGAGCGCGCTGAGCTGGAGCTCGTAAGCCTGGTAAACCAAGAGCAACTAGATGCCCAGAACGAACTTGAGGTTCGTATCTTTACGGACGGGAGCATGATTGGGGGCAAGGTTGGAGCGGCACTGTCCATTTGGAGCGGTGACGCCGAAACCAAAGCTCTCAAGCTTGCTCTCCCCAACTACTCCACCGTTTACCAGGCTGAGCTTCTGGCAATATGCGTCGCAACCAGGGAAAGCCTTAAACACAGTGCGCAATCGTTTGGAATTTTCAGCGACTCCATGGCGGCTCTCCAAACCATCCAAAACTACAATCGCCACCACCCTCTAGCAGTGGAAACTAGGGCAAATATTAGGTCCTTGTCACTCCAAAACAAGGCAATTACCTTGTTTTGGATCAAAGCTCATGCAGGATTGGATGGTAATGAGAGAGCCGATGAACTTGCCAAGAGCGCCGCTGAAAGTTCCAAACGGAAGCATGATTATGATCTGTGCCCGGTTTCGTACGTCAAGAGATGCATTCGTACGGCAACTCTTGACGTATGGAATCACAGATACCGCTCCGGAGAAACTGCTTCTGTGACGAAGCTATTTTTCCCGGACGCGGTGGCGGCTTACAGGATAATTAGGAAGTGCAGGATAAGCAGTGTTACGACGCAAATCATGACGGGGCACGGTGGGTTCTCCGAATACTTGAATCGCTTCAAGTGTAAGGGGAGCCCATCGTGCATCTGCGACACTGAAACTGCAGAGACGGTACCACATATATTATTCGACTGTCCCGTCTTTGACAAGCAAAGACTCGAGGCCGAGCACGTACTCGACACCAAACTCGATGCCGGAAACGTATGGGAAATAATAGCTGGGAAAAAGAGAGAGGTGTTTTTGGAATATTGTGTCAAAGTATGTGAAAAGGTGATAAACCGAAACAAAAGTGTATGAGAAAAGATGCTTACGTAATATTATGTACAATATTAAGGTCAAGCATTGAAAACAGAAAGTATAAAATGGTTAAAGATTAGCACAACAAACAAAAAGTATTTAAGTTCCCATAAAACTAAGGCCAAGAAATGTAAGAGATATGTTTAGAAATAAGTATAGATTTAAGATGGCTGTAAAACCTTGTAATCCCACAAATATATTAGAAATAAGAAGTAAAAATAAGAAGTAGAAATAAAAGTAGAAATAAGAATTCCCAATTTGAATGTTACTAGAAATAAGTCTAGAAATAAGTATATATAAGGTGGCTGTAAAATATTGTAATCCCATAAATGTACTAGAAATAAGAATTAGAAATAAGAAGTAGAAATAAGAAGTAGGAGAAGAAAGTCCCAATGTCAACGTTACTAGAATAAGAATAAATAAATAAGAAAGCTGTGTAATGAAAGGAAACCACATGTAGTAGTGTTAAGAAGTATATATAAAATAAATAAAAAATAAAATAAAATAAAATAAAATAAAATTCGTTTACTTCAGACTAATAAAATGTCCATAGGTTGTTAGTTAAAACAAAACAAAACTTATAAAACATGCAGCCTGATAAGCCTACCTACAACTGCAGATTCAGGTCTCTCTGCAATCATCCTTAGGATTCCGTTGCCACTACCTCGAATTCGGCGAATTAGTGAGGCTGACTTTTTGCGCATTATAGCGTAAAAGTCATCCACCCTCGCGTCGGCAAACATGCCCGAGGCGCTGCAAAACCGAGGCAGTCGCACCAGAATCCTAAAGGCGTTGTTGTACTGCACTCTAAGAGCATTGTAGGCCCGCTGCGTATAGTTGGTCCATAGGGCGCTGGTGTAAAAGCTTTGACAGTATGCTCTGAACAAAGTTACTTTAACCTGTGCCGTACACCTTGCGAACCTATGCACCAACATGTTAGCACGCACCGACAATGCTCTTCTTTCCCTCTCAATATCTCTGTCGTCATTAAGGGTTTCAGTTACAACGTGCCCTAGATACTTAAACTCAGAAACACGGCTCAAAGATACCCCGTTTAGATAAACTGGCGGTATATGCTCAGGTTCTTTATTTTTACCTCTGATAATCATATACTCACTCTTTCTATCGTTGTACTTTAAGCCGTGAATCTCGGCGTATGACTCACAGACATTTAACAGTTTTCTCAACCCACCTACAGATGGACTCAGCAACACCATGTCGTCAGCGTAACTGATGTTATTGACACAAACGTTGTCTATGTGACACCCGACATGGCTGTTGCTGAGCTCACCAATCAGCTGGTTGACATACAGGTTGAATAGTCTTGGAGAGGTCAGCCCCCCTTGCCTAACTCCACACTCCAGTGTATACTCATCAGAATATACGTTTCCCCATTTGACAACGTTTTTCTGATGGTTATACCAGAACGAGAATATATTAATGAGTTCGGCTGGAGCCCCGACCTCCCCAAGCTTAGTCCAGAGCTTATTATAATCGACTAGGTCGAAGGCCTTCGATAAGTCTAGAAAGCAAGCGTATATGGGTGTTTTCCTGCTAACATAATAAGAGACTGTGTGCTTTAGTGTCAAAATTGCACTTTCGGTTGATAAATTCTCACGGAATCCAAACTGGGCATCGTGAAGGGTAATATACTTGTTGAGCTGCTTATCTAAAAGACCGTCGAAAACCTTTGCCAACACAGTAGCCAGGGAGATAGGCCTATAATTGTTCTTATCAGTTATATCACCAGTGATGTTTTTTGCTATGGGCACAACAATAGTTTCCGTCATCTTAGATGGTAAGTATGAGTGACGTATGCAAAAGGTAAACAACATAGCCAATACTCTAAGTACATGCTTACCCGCGTGCTGCAAGTGTTCAATGCTCAGCCCGTCACTGCCCGGAGACTTACCTCGTTTCATGTTCATGATAATATTTTTCACATCTTTACAAGTAAAGCCTATTGGGTTCTCACAGGCAGTCACGGTCTCAACATCCCCCACTGCAACACTGGCAGCTAGCGGCGACACAACCTTAAAATGATTTTTAAATAGGTTAGCTATACCTTTGGGCTCACTACAACCGCCCACACTCACTGGCAAACTAACCTTACCTTTCATCCTCTTAGTACCCTTCCAGAAAGCACGAAAGTTTTTGTCAGTAACATGGGAGGCTAATATATCCATTTTAAGCTGGTCTTGGTGATTCTGACAAAACTTCAGTCTAGATTTAAAAGTTTTACGTGTAAGATACATGTTGTCATGAATAGGCCCACTTTCAGGCTTCCCATGTGCTATATACCTTTGATAAGCCTGCCTAGCCTGACCATGTGCCTCTCTCACGTGTTTGTTCCACCCCACTACAGATTTACCCTTTCTATGTGTCCTCACTTTCTTGCTTTGCACAGAAGCTTCACATAAAATATTAACAATGCCATTATATAAATTATCAATAATATTTCTATGATTAAAATTATTACACATACTGTCTGCACAAATACAGAATTCACTGGGAAAGTCAAGGTATTTTAGTTTATCATTACAAATGTCAGAATATTTTTTTATTTCGTCAGTTTCTCTCTCACCCCACATAATATCATTAGAAATCCAATCGTCACAAATACACTTATTCTTAATCATGTCAAGATTACATTTAACAATTAAAGGCAAATGGTCCGACCAATACACTCCATAGTCAACATTAATACTTGTTATTGTATGCCAGGCTGATTCCGTGACTACACAGTGATCCAACCAGCGCTTACATCGATGAGCCTCACTATAGAATGTATGAGTACTTGACGACCTGCCTAACTTAGCTATGTCCGCACATATCCATTTATTATCATCACAAAAATCAAGTAAATTGTCACAAAAGGACGCGGTGGGGTGAGCATTAAAATCCCCAAGAATAAATACAGATTCCACGTTACTCTGTTGTACAATTGCACTAATCTCCCTTAGACAGTTCGTAAAAATTGGTAGGTTGTCAGACTGGTCGGTAGGCATGTACACACATATAATTATAATTTCACGATTGTCACCTATATCCGCTCTAATTGCCGTGATACGATCGCTTTCACACTGTACAACTGTCACATTTGTAAACACACTTTTACGCCACAGTATAGCGACCCCTCCAAACGGTCGCCCACGCCTCATTCCGGATGATAAGTCAATCGGCGATTTACCAGTATAACTGAAGCTACTGTCGATGCCGCCGAGAAAAGGCAGGTCTTGCGGCACCAGCCACGTCTCCTGAAGTGCTACCAAGTCCGCACGCTGGCACAGTGACCGGACACACTCCACACTCCTTTTCACGTTTTTACAGTTAAAACTAACAAGAATGCTGCTATTGTTGTGATCCATCAATAAGTTGCTCATCTGGCCCCCATCTCATGTTTACAAATCGTCGGAACTTTATTCCGTCTGGCCACAGATTGTCATCAAGATACAGATGCATACTACATTTCGCTACAAACAATTTAAAGGCGTTGTACCCTTTATCGTATATAAGTAAGGTTAACAATAATTGTAAAAATAAATAAAAACAAGTGTATGTGTTATCCCTGAAATAAAAAGAACAAATAAAGTTAAAGAAAAGAATAGTCAATAAGTAGAAGGGCATCCCACCCTTTAAAGACAGAAAGAGGAATGAATGAAAGAAAGACAAAGTATGCAGAATAAAAGTGCGAGAGGAATAAAAGCGAGAACTGGTATGAATGAGTAGACTAGCCTAGCACAGGCTCCGATTATGTTGGAGGTAGTAGTAAAAAAAAAAAAAAAAAAAAAAAAAAAAAAAAAAAAAAAAAAAAAACCTAACCTAACCTTTTTTTGTTTTTTTTTTTTTTTTTGTTAACGCTGGGAAAAAATGCATTACGCATACCCTCCCGTCGGGGGACAGGAGGGGTATGTGGGACTCCCCGGGCGGACCCGGTATACCCACTAAAACGACCCAGCGCATTCCCGCTTCGTCACAGTGGCGGGGGACTGGGAAACCGGCACAGCCTTTACTTCCAGTCCTCCGCCGACGATTGAAAGGCAGACCCGCGCGTGGCGGTCTCTGCGGGTGAGAAGTGGAAGACAAAGACGATCAACTACTCAAACTACCGTTAGACGAGACCAGGAAATCATTGGGCATAATATGGTCATCACGGGAAGACTGTTTTTATTTCCAAATAACTATTACGGAAAATATAAAACCAACGAAAAGATTTATTATGTCAGAAGTTGCGAAAATATTCGATCCCCTGGGTTGGTTGGCACCAATTGTAATTAAAATTAAGCTGCTTATACAAGAACTTTGGACGAACGACATATGATGGGATCAACCTGTTGATGACATACTCCAGAAGAAATGGATTGAATTACAAAAACATCTTAAAAGTATAGAGTAAAAGTATAGTATAGTAAAATACCACGGTGGTGTCACATAACAGGCAGCACAGAGATCGAGCTATATGGTTTCAGTGACGCTTCTGAAAAAGCGTACGGAGCGGTGGTATATAGCCGTGTAAAAATCAATAACAACTACTATATTACATTATTACAAGCCAAATCAAAAGTGGCACCAAAGAAACAAAAAACTACTCTACCTCGACTTGAGTTATGCGCTGCACTGCTACTAGCCGGTTTAATGGAAAAAGTTAAGGAAGCATTTAACTGTAAGAATATTACGATATCTTGTTGGACGGATTCTATGATCACCTTAGGCTGGACAAGAGGAGAGCCAGAACGGTGGCAAACATTCGTAGCCAATAGGGTGTCACAAATTCAACAACTATTACCAAACGCAGAATGGAACCTTGTAATTTCGGCAGAAAACCCAGCAGATATAATTTCAAGAGGTCTTGAGCCGGAAAAATTGGTTAACTATTCTTTATGGTGGCACTGCTACAGATTTGCAAACAAAGAAACAACAAATAAACCAATTTCTTGTATTGAACTAAAAGTGACGGCCAAACGAATACTTCTGAAGATACAACAGCAGGAATTTGAAGCTGAATTGAAAACTATACAAAGTGGACAACCCTAGAAGAAAAATAAAACATTATCTACTTTAGATCCATTTATAGACGAGGATGGACTACTAAGAGTTGGAGGCAGATTACAAAACTCCGAATTGCCTTACAATCAAAAACATCCAATACTTTTACCATATAACCATCATGTAACGTCATTAATTATACAAGACGCACACGTAAAAACGTTGCATGGAGGCAACAAATTGACTTTGGCTTATTTACGACAAACATACTGGATCATTAATGGGAAAAGGAAAGTGAAGAGTATAATTAACAAATGTGTGAGGTGCAAAAGATACAAATGGAAACAAGCACATGAAAATGCTAAAATTGGAACTGTAGTACTAATAAAGGATGACTATATAAATCCAAGCAAATGGCCCCTAGCAAAAATCACAGAAGTACACCCGGGAGATGATGGAGTAGTTAGAGTGGTAACTCTTCAAAAAGCAACAGGCGCTTGTCAGAAAAGATCAATTCACACGTTGATCCCGCTCCCAGTGAACGAAAACAAAGAAATTGGTACCGATAGCGATAGCAAAAACAGACAAACGTCTATACAATGTAATATATCAACAGCTACAATAAACAAAAAAGGTCTACGAACACCGAAAAGTTGGATAAAGGGTTTACTATTACATACGATAATTATACTATTAATTGGCACCGTGTCGAGTACGCCAACATTCACGTTAAAAAGTTTGAGTCCAGGACTATATGTCGAAAAAATAGGAACCACAACTATTAATCGAGGAACGTTTAGAATTGAAGCAGATTACGAGAGAGGAAGCTTGGAGCTAGACCAAAAAAAGATTGATAAAATAACATCACAATTTCAACAACTTTGCAAGGATACCCAATACATCATGGATGAGACTCATTGCAATGAATTTTATCACCACTTAAACGAAGAAAAAACAAAGTTTGAGACAACAAAGGAATACCTAACAGAGACAAAGAATAATAGGAAGAAACGAGGTATCTTAGGACAACTGTTAACATCGGTATTTGGAGTTAATGATGAAGTATACAGGGACATAGATACATTAAATAAAAATCAGCAGAACCTTATAGACGCTGCCAATCATCAAACAAAGATAATGATATCTACCATAGCAGGTGTAAACCAAACTGAAGAGCAAATCAAAAAAAAGTTAGAGAGGTTCCAAACAAAACTAAATGAAGCTATATCGTTCATGAATGACCACAATGTTTGGTATAAAGCTATTGACAGAAATCATATTAAGATACAAGTTATGCACACCTACGAGTTGGCAAATAATTTTATAAAAGAAATTATGGACTACTATACAGGGTTACTGGAAATTTATTTACAAAAAGCAACTATATATAGTATTCTTGGAAATTAGACCAGAAGTGACTTTTTTTAAAAATAATTATGAGATTACCTACAGGAAATAATTCAAACTGATAGAACAAACTGACAACAATTTAATATTAAAATCCAAATAACAATTCAACCAAACGAAAAATACACTCCTAACAGAAATAACAAATCAAGAGAAATTAACACAGTAAAAATATAACACATAGGTGAAAAAATATACCGACAGAGTGACGTTCTCACGATGTTGTTCTCACGACGACTCGAAGTAAAAGGGAGCGGTGCTAGTTCGGCGCCGCCTTATATAGGTCTTCCCCCTCCTCATATCTTCCTATCTTCTACACGGCCTTTCCTGACAGGAGACCGTCCTCGGACTCCTTCGTCTTCTAGCTTCGAATATCCGTGTCCAATGTTGGCATGGAGAGTCTTGCTGTGTCTTCACTGCTTGCAGGTGAAGTGCCGATGGGCATCTCCATCTGCTGCGTGCCAGAGGTGCAGGGTTCTGGTTCCTCGTTGATAGCCTGTTCAGACTCCCCGTCATCGTTGTCTGATTCTGCAAAAGAAACAAACAGCCCGCACAAGGATCAATTGTGTAAGATCATTAAACAGCTACTGTTAGCAAAATAGCTGTTGATGAAGTAGCTCTTTTCAACAAAACTCACTTCAACAGCAAATAGCTTTGGGCTAGCCTAGCATAGCCTACGCACAATAGGTGTGAAACATACAAATATCCAAACCAACCACCCGGGGCGGGACTTGTCGGAAGATCGCCACCTCACGACTCGCTAGAGACCTACGTGAGGCATAACTTTGCGTGTGTGAATTGGTTCACATACAAGCATGTTTCAAACCAATCCCATACATATCATCGAAATGCTTATCAACAAGCACGTTTTTGCACTAAACACGACAGTTAGAGACCAACCTGTGGCCTGACTACGTACACCACAGCTCCAGGATAACATGTCCGAGAACACCTCCAATAAGGCTACTCCAAGACAGTATCCCTTCACGAGATGTTCCCAAAGCACCACAGCTCCAGGATAACATGTCCGAGAACACCTCCAATAAGGCTACTCCAAGACAGTATCCCTTCACGAGATGTCCCCAAGGCAACACAGCTCCAGGATAACATGTCCGAGAACACCTCCAATAAGGCTACTCCAAGACAGTATCCCTTCATGAGCTGTTCCCAAGGTATGTTCCATATACTAGGTGGCATGTCCGATGCACTCCAAGACAGAGGCCCATCCAATAACATGAAACCGTACCTCACTTGAAGTGTATCCGTCAATTTGAGATAGCATGTCCGATGCACTCCAAGACAGAGGCCTATTTCAAATTGCAAGACTCGACTTCCCTTTAACATCGTCTAGCATTATCAATCCCAACAAGAAAGAACGCATGAAATTAATAGAAACTTCTTTTACAAACAATGATAACAAATAAGTCCAATTCAGTGAAATGTATCACTTACATAAAAATAAGCAAAACTCATTGCTCCAGTTCATTACATAAAAACATATCACTCACCGCTAAAGAAAGCAGAACACACATCGGGAGTCCATTCCCCATGCCACGGGATCATATATTCCGCAGCTGCTTGTGTCGTCTTGCCGTACGAGCCAGCCACAAGATGCAACTCATAGCGACCGTGTGGGAGTACCTTCGCCACACGATACGGCCCTCGCATGCACGAATCCAGCTTTCCAGTAGATTGTGCCTGTTTTCTCACAAAAACTAAAGAGTTCAAATTAAAAACACGGGGTGGCTTTCGCCCTTGATTGACATAGTCATCTTGACGTCCTTGATTTGCACGGAGACGTTCAGATGCTCTTTGACGACTCATTTCGCGAAGAGCTTCCCGATTAGGGCTAGAGCCTTCAAAGGCCACATCGCGAACCAGGCTACGAATGAGTGGCGTCGCAGCATCAATACCAATCAATAGGTTCAAAGCTGAATACTGAGTTGTTCTTTGTTTTGTGATATTGAGAATCAACTGCAGTTTCCACAAAACACTCGGCCACTTTTGCTGTCGATGGTTGCACTCAATGCGCACCATGTTAAGCACGGTGCGGCAATATCGTTCCACCTGTCCATTTGACTGGTGCATTTCAGGGGTTATAAGGTGAGTGTCGCAACCCATGTCTTTGACCCAGTTCAGAAATTCGGTACTCTGAAACATGCGACCTCTATCGGCTACTATTAGCTTGGGGGTTCCAAATAGGGAGACCATATTGGTAAAATGTAGTTTTAGTTCGTCAGCGTCTTGTCGGTACATTGGATATAACAAACAGAATTTAGAAAACGCGTCTACAATTATAAGAACATGGCGATAGCCGTCGGCTTCGGGAAGAGGACCTAAGGAATCTAAATGGATAGTTTCAAAAGGTGAATCTGGTTTTTCCCAAGAGTGAATAGGCTGTAGAGGGGCTCTGGGGACTTTTTTATGGGAGAGACACACTAAACAGTGAGTTACATACTTGTGGACAAATGCCCTCAGCCCTGGGAACCAGAAGTGTTTTGTGACAAGATCAACAGTCTTATCGATACCGGGATGTTCATGTTCGTCATGGAAAATTCGTAAAAGGCTAAGTCTATGCCCTTTTGGGATATAGCAAAGGAACTTTGGATTTTCACCAGTAGGTGCAAATTTTACATAAAGGATGTCGTTTTTAAAAACATAACGACTGGAGTCTAATTGGCCATCCGCCAATTTTTGAATAAGCGATCGAGTCTCCTCGTCGGAAGCCTGAGCAATCCGCGCCCAATTAAGGGGTTTCTGAACAGTGCACAGATTGACTGGATTCCGACTAAGGTAATCAGCATGAGACAGAAGGCTACCTTTCCTATAGTCCAGGCTAAAATCGAAATCTTGGAGGTATACCCACCACCGAGCCACCCTTGGCAACAAATCTTTCTTACGCTGTGTAAGCTTCAATGCATTACAGTCGGTGACCACAGTGAATCGTATACCCACAAGATAGTGCCTGAAATACTGAAGAGCTTTTACCACCGCAAGGGTCTCAAGCTCGTATGAGTGGTATCTACTCTCAGCTCCCTGGGTTAGCCTACTAAAGTACGACACCACTCGCTTAAGGTTACCTTCATGCACTTGCATCAAGACTGCACCATACCCAATAGAACTCGCGTCTGTGTGGACTTCTATGGGTAATGAAGGGTCATAAATTGCAAGAACTGGCTCGCTCGTTAGACATTCCACAATGTACTTACGAGCAGCCCGTTGCTCGACACCCCAATTAAAACGTAACCCCTTTTTAGTGAGTGCCGCAATGCACGCAGTCTTCTGAGCGAATCCAGCTATGTACCGCCTGAAATAGCTGGCTAAGCCCATGAACTGGCGGACCTGCTTCACATTTTGCGGTTCGGCAGAGTCAATCAAAGCCCTCACTTTTTCAGGACTCGGCCTAACCTGACCTTCACAAATTGATCTACCCAAATATTCGATCTGAGTAGCCAAGAACGAACACTTTTTCAAATTGATAGAAAACCCAGCTTTAGTCAATGTGTCAAGAACCCTTTGTAGCAGGACGAGGCCTTGATCAATGCTTTGGCTCATTATTAAAATATCATCGATGTAAACAAGGATGTCACCGGATTCAATTAGTTCGCGAAGTGTTTTTGTGATTATACGTTGATAAACAACTGGAGCATTCGCCAGACCATAAGGCATCTTCAAATATTGATAATGCCCCTCTGACGTGACAAACCCCGTAAGAGGAACTGAGTCCTGGTCTAATGGAATCTGAAGAAAACCGGTTGCCATGTCAAGGGAACTAAAATATTTGTTATGCCCTAAACGATCTATATAGTCGTCTATACGTGGCAACGGAAAACGGTCTTTAATTGTGATCTCATTTAATTTACGAAAGTCCACGCACATCCTATCCGTGCCGTCTTTCTTTTTAACTAAAAGAATCGGGCTCGCGTAATCAGACTCCGATTCCTCTATAATTCCTTTGTCCAACAAGTCTTTAATTATGTCACGGACACGAAGAGTCTCAGAGTGAGAGAGTTGGTACGGCCGATAGTAGACAGGAGTGTTGGTATTAAGTTTAATGGACATACACCCTGTGTTAACCGTTGTTGTAGCAGTACCAGAAATAAAATACTGAGAGAAATTATTAATTATTTCCAACAACTTATCCAGATGTCCGTCAACTAGGGGTGTATTTATTGGAATTGAAGTCTCAGATTGTATGTTCATTACGCTATGCAAGATATTAACGCACCTTGTAAGTGACTGACAATCTCTAGTGCGAACGTACCTAACACCGTCCCTATTAAGAACATCCGTCCCTACAATGACCGGCGTGTTCATATATTCGGCTGACACTACAAACAAATCTACCTCGAGAGTTAAGCCGTCAAACTCAATAGGTAACGTTACGTAACTTGTACTCTCCACCTCTTGAGCACCTAACCCCTTCAAAATACGAAGCGCTGGCTTACGTGAACAATTAAAATGCCTTAGCAACGAAGACGAAATTAAGGATATAGTGGACCCACTATCAATCAAAACATCGATCGGTACATCCTGTATAATTGCTACAACAACATCACTATTGTTAGTGTTAACAAACTCATTGCAGAAATTAACACTACTTTTGTTCGCAGCTTCAGATCTTTGCTTAGCGAAACAATTTTCGGCTTTATGACCCGGTTTCTTACAAAAACTACAATTTTCCGACCTAGTCGGTATAGAAACAGATGTAGGGTTAGCCGAAAAATTATTTGACAAACCGCTTGGCTGTTGGTCGGTTCTCGGTTTCTTAGTACACATTGCCTGCCTATGTCCTGATTCACCGCAAGAAAAACACTTAACGTCGTTTAAATTACGCTTACGAGAAAGATCTGTAGTTTGTTTATCTCTTGCAGAACGAAATGCGGCGCTTTTTGACGTACTAGTGTTATTTGGCTTAACGTAGATCGAAAAATATTCCACTAAATCATTGGGCAACAGCTTGGCGTTAGTTGCCGACGCTTTTATGTTGGGATCAGTGATACCACGGATTATTATCGCTGAAATTAGCTCGTCACTAAGTCCCTGCACTATTCGTAAGCGAAGCAATGACCGACGCACGTAATCCGCGTACGTGGAATAGTTATCCGAATTTTTGGTCATAACGTCATACAAAATATTCGCGACGTCCGGTACTCTAGGGCACAAGGGCTTAAATTCTTTTTTAAAGTTGCTCCACGAACGGTCACTAGTTACCCATTCATTAAGCCATGATCGAGCGTCACCTTTTAAGCAATTACCAATACGCGACAAGCATTCGAAATCGTTCCAATTGTTAAAATGTTTAGCGCGATCGACCTCAGTACACCAATCATCAATATTATGTAGGGTAGGATCAAAGTTTGAAATATAAAAATGCTGAGATCTACCCGCAGTATTAATTGATCGAATAGCATCCACGATACGATCAGTTACCGTAGCTTGTGCTGAATTCGAATTTTCAGTCTCGTTCCTTACTATATGGCCCGACCCATGAACAGATACCTGCTCAGATACGCGTCTCGATACTCTTAACGGCGGTGTTCCGGAGCGAGAACGCGAATAACGACGGTAGCAGCTATATCCGCGGGTTGGTGTATTATGTTGATACACAGTCTCTCTAGGCAAAGGTGAAACTAAACGGCGGCGACGACGCTCCGGTGGTGACGAATGACGCACGCTACGCGATTCTACTCGGCCCGGCGGCGGCGATCGCAACATATTACGTTCCAGCGACGGTGTTCGCTGGCGCCGCGATGCCCGTCGACCACGTTCACTATCAGGCACTAAAGTTCTATTACGGTCACATGAACGAACTGGCAAGGGTGAAGCCCTTGTTTTGTCTTCTAGCGCTTTAAGGCGAGACATCATCGTTTGTATCTCGAGCCTTAACGTGTCGTTTTCATTAGGGGTTCGCTCGCGGTACCTACTATTTTGTCGCCCCTGACTATTGCGACGAGAATCGCGACGGTCGCGATGAGGACTATAATCACGACGCGAGCTATTATCGCGGCTGCCGCAGCGACTGCGACTACGGCTACAATCGCGTTTACGGTCTGCCATACTAACTCCTTAACCCAAAACAACAAAGAATCAGCAAACTTACCGATTATCAAACGATCAAACCTATAGCACTAACACTCAACACGAGTACCCACACACAGATACAAAATGAAACTACTAAGACCACAACGGAAAAATATAAATCGAGACAAAAACAAAAATAAAAATGAGGAGATTTATAATTAAACCAAGCGAATAGTGGGCAATAGAAATGGGAAGAATCCCACTTCTGATCTTGGAAATTAGACCAGAAGTGACTTTTTTTAAAAATAATTATGAGATTACCTACAGGAAATAATTCAAACTGATAGAACAAACTGACAACAATTTAATATTAAAATCCAAATAACAATTCAACCAAACGAAAAATACACTCCTAACAGAAATAACAAATCAAGAGAAATTAACACAGTAAAAATATAACACATAGGTGAAAAAATATACCGACAGAGTGACGTTCTCACGATGTTGTTCTCACGACGACTCGAAGTAAAAGGGAGCGGTGCTAGTTCGGCGCCGCCTTATATAGGTCTTCCCCCTCCTCATATCTTCCTATCTTCTACAGTATATTAACACCAAAGCACATCAGCAACATAATAAAAATGGCTAATCAAAAACTACCATCAAACTTGAAAATTATCCAGGGTCAAATAATACAGACTGAGATGAACGTAAATACTACGCACATAAGAGTGTACGCTTACTTCCCAATACACGACGTAACAAAATATACTCTGATACACGTTACACCAATTCCAGAGAGAAAAGCAGATGGATCATTTGAGTGTTTGACTATTCAGCAGACATTCATGGGCTTTGATTACAACAACGAGCGTTATTTTGAACTAAGTCAGGAAGAATTTAAAGACTGCCTTAGTAATACTACAGAGTTTGTCTGCTATCCTGTAGCTGTCAAGAACATGCAATTAAATAAAAATTGCATAGTTGAACAACTCTTTAAAACTGACAACTACACCCACACCCAATGCACGTCAAAAACCTACAAGATATCAACAGATGTTGTATGGAAGCAATTATTTATGCAAAACACTTGGCTCTTCATCACAACAAGATCGGTTGCCATATCAATTGTGTGTGACGGTCAAAGAAAAGAAATTACTATTCAAGATGTCGGAGTTCTACATATCTCCGAGAATTGCGTAATTAAAACACTTAATAACATACTTGCTGCAAAAAGAACAACAACGATAAGAGTGCTAGCTTCTTATTCTAAAACAACGAACTTCTCCATTAATACGCAAATCTTACCAACATACATAAAAGATATATCCAAAGAAGAATTAGTGTTAGACAAGTCAAAAGGAGTTTTCGACCATTTAGTCACATCCGAAACAAACCTACAAACTCAGCTAGATAACACAATTTGGAAACAACTGGAGTCTCACATCGCTAGCATCAGTACTTCACTGGTTATTATCAGTTTAGCATGTATATTAATTTACTTCGGTCCACAGGTTTTGAGTAAATTTCGAGCCATCATTGCAGCAAGAAGAAAACCTGCGCCACCTGTGCAGCAACCGACGATCGTCAGCAGCACACCACACACGCAACGGACACAACAGCGGTACGGCATACCATTCAGCGTGCCCACCCAGTCACAGCAAGCTGAACAAGGACAGGCCAGACCATACGAGACCATCGACATGTACCAACTTGGATCCTGTTCCTGAGAGTCGCCAGAGGTGTCCGTGGGGATTTCCCACTCCTGCCAAAAAAAAAAAAAACTTAACCTAACCTAACCATAGATAATACTATTTTACAAATATTCTATAATAGCTTTATGTCCCTAAATTACTTTACTCGATTAACACATTTGTCTATTGTTTATCCTATTTTATGCCCATATTTTAATACTAGCTGTGCCTGCGACTTCGTTCGCGTGGATGTCGGAACTTAACAATGTATTTTTTAGTGCGAAGCGCTGTTGGAGGATTCCGATACAAATCATTTTTTTTATTTATGCTAGTGCTTCTTTTTAAACAACATTAGCTGTGGAACCATCTGGAGCGTACACAAAAAGGTTATTGGGGTTGTTTACGCGAGAAAGAGCTACGTATAGTTGACCATGGGAAAAGCATCCAATACTTAGGTCCACCCCCGCAACGGATAATGTCTGGCCCTGAGCTTTATTAATCGGCATGGCATAACAGAGACTGACTGGGAATTGCACTCGTTTGAAAGAGAAAGGAAAGTTGTTAGGAATTATAGGTATTCTTGGAATAAAAACAATATCACCAGCGCCGCAACCGGTTAATATTTCAGCTTCGATTATGTTTTGCTGCAGATTTGTGACTTTGAGCCGTGCCGTTACAAAGTTTGGAGGACATACATTTCTGAGGAGAATTATTGGTACACCGATTTTTAAAACTATTTTGTGGGCTGGAAGTCCGGGTGTGTTGAGGGAATCCAAAAATTCTACCGGGTAGTGTGTGGCGTCATCTTCTTCCATAACTGTATTTATAGAGGTGTATTCTCCACTATTCCCGGACACATGAATCAATATTTTTAAATTAATTGCCGTAGCTTGGACATTGCGAGGAGTCAAAATAGCTCGCTGACATAGCCAAGAACCGGCTTGATTTCCCATGTTTGTGGAATCTCCGTACACAGAAGAAATTAGCTCCTGTTGTGATGTAACGCAAGAACAAAGATTATCAACCAAAATAACTTTGCCATCTTCTTGTACGGGGTATGTGCCATCGCCTATTTGTAACAATAAATTGGGAAACTCCTGTGCATTTTCGCAGCCTCGCAACTGTGCACGCATATTTACACTCAGGTGTGTAGATGATATATTGCGCCATAAAACAGAACTCTTCAGACAGGCAGCAATTTCTTCGGCTCTCGTTCCTCGGGGTACTATCGGGAGTGTCTAGCGAAAACCACCGCAGAACAGCACCGTAATAAATAAATAAATAAATATCCCTGGACATTTCACACAGCACCATCTAGTCCCAAGCTAAGCAACCTAATGCTTGTGTTATGGTAGCTAGATGGCTGATAAACTACAGAATGTAATGCCTCCCATCGGCTGGTCATTTTGCCTTATGTCCTGTAAAATTCTATTCACTGCTTCTACAGCTTTGCGGTTTGCCATAGTGCACTCGTCCCAAAAAATTAAAACACAATCGCATAAAACCCTTGCTTTATCGCTATTTCGCGAAATGTTGCAAACCGGGCTTTCCGTGCGGTCTAAGTCGATAGGAATTATAAATGTTGTGTCTGCCGTTTTTCCTCCAGGCAATAATGTGGCTGCTATCCCTGAAGAGGCGACAGCAAGGGAAATTTTATTTTGGTTCTGTAGCGGCACTACAAAAAGTACTTCAGCAACATAGAACAAAAAGTACTACAGCGCCATCTATGACGCAGAGGATGAACTAAAACTCGAAATATATCTAAATTCTGCATCGCGCAAGTAAAGTTATTTGTGACTTAAGACTATACAGAAGAACCCGACAACAACTGTTGGGCAGTAGCCCACCAGACATAACACCCGTCTGATCGGAGGATCCTCCCTTTTCAATGGTGGTTGAAGAGCTTTACACCCTGTTCTCCATACCCCCAAATTGGTGACCCCGAAATGGACGTCAGCGCAGCCTTCGAGCAACGTGACGTCATCAACATCACTTCATCAAGCTTCCTCAAACTTCCTCAAGTTTTCGAGCAGCGAGTCATATAGCCAGCCAGCTTCAAAATAGGTATTCCTGACCACCAGCATGCAGCGGAAGCACATTCCTGGTCAGCACCCTCAGCCTCATAAAGCTACTTGGCACTGCACTTTCGGCCGGTTGAGAGCTGTACCTCCCGGTCGATGCGAGCAGTCAGCCACGTCGCGGCGCTGTACCACGTCCGACGCAACGGAGCACATGCAGCGCCGACCCCGACCAAAGGGGTTTGCACTACCGCCGCAGACAGTTCCGACTCACCGTGAACAATGCGGCAACGACTTTCCACTGGCCTGGCAATCAACGACTCATTCTACTACCGACCCTGGTCTCCGGGGGGGGGTGATGTAGCGGCACTACAAAAAGTACTACAGCGCCATCTATGACGCAGAGGATAAACTAAAAATCTAAATATATCTAAATTCTGCATCGCGCAAGTAAAGTTATTCGCGACTTAAGACTATATAGAAGTACCCGACCACAACTGTAGGGCAGTAGCCCACCAGATATAACACCCGTCTGGTCGGAGGATCCTCCCTTTTCAATGGGGGTTGAAGAGCTTTACATTCTGTTCTTCATACTCCCAAAGTTCCTTATTCGAGCCAAAATAACTTTGGTTAGGAAAGTTTTACCTGTTCCGCCCGGTGCGTCTAAAAACAGGATTTCACCCGAGGCGTTTTCTACACTGCAGCATACCCTATCAAACGTCTGGCGCTGATTCTCTGTCTTTGCGCAGCCATTTTGTAAAATTTCTGCGAGTACCACGGGATGATAACTAATTTCTGATACGTACTCTCTGTTAATACGTTCCCCATCGACTGTCGGTGTAGGCAAACCGTATTGACTGATCGGGTTCCCTGGTATACTTATAACTATCTCTTTAATAGCCAATAAGGACATGTTGTGACAAATTTCACGTACCCTATAGGTCAGGAATTTCTCCATCAGTATTTAGTTAAACATGCCTCAATCAGAAAATAACGTCACACGCACAATGCCATCTATCGAATATTTATATTCAATGCTGCACGCAGTTGATGTCTAGATATAGTCCAGTCTGAGTTCGATAGATGGCGCTGTTTTAATATTTTACTTCGGAAACACTATTATAATTTTATTAATTTACATTTTTCTTTCTTTCCATTTATAAGGTGTGAACTGATTACGATGAAACAAAAAACTTAATGTTCAATTACTTCAATTTACGCACATATTGTTGTGTATAAAAGTTACGGGAAGTTGTGAGACCAACTGCACATAACCCTAATTTTACTTCTGTAACACTTTAAATTCAAATATCTTTTGATAGACTGAACCGATTGCAATGCAACAAAAACTAAATGTTACTCCAAGTTACGCTCAATCGTTGTGTATAAAAGTTATCTACATTGCTTTTGTACATTTTACGTGATGCCCGAACAAATACACAGACAAACAGACAAACAGACAAAAATTCGAAAAATGCTGGAAATGGGTTCTATTGGTTGTCCTTTAACACCCTGGCTATTTTTTTTGGAATTTTTTTCGATGTACAAAAACGACTTTTCTATAGTTTTATTATATGTATAGACTAGCTGCCCAGCGCTACTTCGTTCGCGTGGTGTCCTACCCCTTACCCTACCCTACTCTACACTACTCTTATCCTACTCCTACCCTACTCCTACACTACACCTAACCTACTCCTACACTACTCCTACCCTACTCCTACACTACTCCTACCCTACTCCTAACCTACTCCTACCCTACTCCTACCCTACTCCTACCCTACTCCTACACTACTCCTACCCTACTCCTACACTACTCCTACCCTACTCCTAACCTACTCCTACCCTACTCCTACACTACTCCTACCCTACTCCTACACTACTCCTACCCTACTCCTAACCTACTCCTACCCTACTCCTACCCTACTCCTACCCTACTCCTACACTACTCCTACCCTACTCCTACCCTACTCCTACACTACTCCTACCCTACTCCTACACTACTCCTACCCTACTCCTAACCTACTCCTACCCTACTCCTACCCTACTCCTACCCTACTCCTACCCTACTCTTAACCTACTCCTACACTACTCCTACTCTACTCCTAACCTACTCCTACCCTACTCCTACACTACTCCTACCCTACTCCTACACTACTCCTACCCTACTCCTACACTACTCCTACCCTACTCCTAACCTACTCCTACCCTACTCCTACACTACTCCTACCCTACTCCTACACTACTCCTACCCTACTCCTAACCTACTCCTACCCTACTCCTACCCTACTCCTACCCTACTCCTACCCTACTCTTAACCTACTCCTACACTACTCCTACCCTACTCCTACCCTACTCTTAACCTACTCCTACACTACTCCTACCCTACTCCTAACCTACTCCTACCCTACTCCTACACTACTCCTACCCTACTCCTACACTACTCCTACCCTACTCCTACACTACTCCTACCCTACTCCTAACCTACTCCTACCCTACTCCTACACTACTCCTACCCTACTCCTACACTACTCCTACCCTACTCCTAACCTACTCCTACCCTACTCCTACCCTACTCCTACCCTACTCCTACCCTACTCCTACCCTACTCCTACCCTACTCTTAACCTACTCCTACACTACTCCTACCAAAAAAAGTCCTATGTCCTTCTCCTGGCTCTAAACTACCTCCCTGCCAATTTTCAGCTAAATCGGTTCAGCCGTTCTTGAGTTATAAGTGAAGTAACTAACACGACTTTCTTTTATATATATAGATTTTGCCTATTTCATTTTTTATTTTCTATTTTTACGTTCTTACTTTAAGATACTTTTATTTTTATTTCTATGATATCCAGACTATATACTCAATATATACTTAAATATCATATATTTTACTGCTGAATAATTATTTTCTACCGTTACCGTTCCTAATTGACTACTTGAACTTTTACTAGGTTGAAGTGCAACATGCTCGACACAGCCAAGCGATTCCGCTAGTGCCGACTTCTGATCCAGCATAACTGGAGCCACTTTCTCATGAAAATGACTCCAATTTCCATCCCCCATAGAGCCAGCCATAGCGGACCGCTCAATGCGTCTGCTCTCTGACTGCGTCGAACCTGTACTCCATATATGTTTCAAAGGGGACGCGGACGCCCCGACCACTTTAGCAGTATGCCTCTCTCGCGAAGGCGTCCCACTTTTTTCTTATTGGGCATTCACTGCTAAATGCATTGTGTGAGTGTTCCCCCAGCTTGGCTCTGGTGCAGTTTACGCACGCCGCTGCTTCACCGATGAGCTTATCTGGGCAGTCCACCCTAAGGTGTGGACCGCCGCAGTGGCTGCATAAGTCGGCCGGCTCCGTGCAAAGACGCTTACCATGGAGGTCAATCCGGAGTTTGCCTCCTTCGAGTGCCCTCCTCCAGGTCGTGGGGGACACACTCAACACAATGCAATTAACATGAGGATTGCGTGTCTTTTTACGATATTTGATGGACATTCTTTGCTCCTCGTCGCAGAGGTCGTGAAAAACCTCCCGGTTCTGGTTCTTAAGGGCTTTTAACACTTCATCGTCACTGTGAACTGACAATACGTCCCTAAGAACCAGAAGCGGGTCCCGATTCGTCATTTCCTCGACAACGAGGTTCTCTCCGGCCGCCCTCAGCCGTTTCTTGAGTTTCGGCCTCCCATCGGTTCCCTTGTCTCGCACCCCATTATAATCTTCCTATCCTTTCCTTTACGCACCTTTTCCACTCGCACCCAGCCCTCCTTTGCGTCCAACGCTTTCCTGACTCTTTCTAGGATCTCGTCCCCCGTGTCCATCTCCTGTGTTGAGGAGACAACTACGGAATGCAGCGTGCTTCGCTCCAGGGCCTGGGCCCTAGTGTGGCTCTTGGTCACGGCTGCTACACTCGCGTAGGTTGTCTCCCCCACAATTTCCCTGCTAGCCAGACTGTCTCGTAATTTGACCAATTCGTTGGAGTTTTCCCTTATTAAGGACATGTGCTCCTTCATTGTCTTTACGAGCTCAGACTGGCTAACAAGACTCTCAGGATCGGACTGGGGACAGCAGTCAGCAGCAAGCGCGGCTACCGGTACGGCTGCAGGTGCGAGAAGAGCCCTGTCTCGCTCCGACTCCTTCACCAACTCAAAAAGCCTGTTTATGGCCTCGAGAACCGCAGTCTTAATATCTGTTATGAGGTTGCGAGAGTTGCCCAAATTAAGCTTGGCCTTATTTAGGCAAGCTCTCGCCTCCGCAGTGCGACTGGGATACCCGGCCTCAGGCTTTTTGAGCGGTCTTGGGGCATCGGTAGCGGCTCGGCGCGTCCCCGGAGTGGCAAGGCTCATCTTAACCTTTTTTTTTTTTTTTTTTATTAAGCGGTGAAAAATGCCTAACGCATACCGCACCGTCCGGAGAGACGGTTTGGTTATGTGGGGTTTGCACCCACTAAAAAACACCGCCGTGAGCCTACTGTCGCCTTTGCGGATGGGCCGCGAGAACTGCTACGCATGACATTCGCGACCCATCCAGCGCAGCCCGTCTCCGGGCACCAAACTTCTTTGGCGATGTCCGAGCTCACCTGAGACATCGCCACCACTCGTGAGGGCCGTGCAAAGCGACGACGATAGACTCCCCGGTCTATCGCCCGCTGGCACCTCCTAGGGCGGCATCAGGTCGCCATGATGCCTCCTCCGCCGCCCCGTCCTCCTGCGACGAATCGCGTCAGCGAGGGAGTCTTCCTCCCTGACGCGCTCCGCCGCCTCCTTCTGCGAGATAACGTCCTCGCAGAAGGACGCTACCGCCTCCCATGCCCCCCTGCTGTCGACCATGGCCTTGGCCACGGCTGGCAAAGAAAGGTCTGCCCCGATTGCTGCTACGAGAGCACGGCGCTGCACCACCAGGACAATGCTCAACGGTGTGAAGCGCCGTGTCCTCGTCGCAGCCGCACTGGTGACACACGGGAGTCACCTCCCGCCTAGCCACTTTGTGCAGGTATTTGCCAAAGCAGCCATGCCCTGACAACACCTGTACTAGACGGAAGGACAACGTCCCGTGTCGCCTCCGTACCCACTCCTCCAGGATCGGCTGGATAGCGCCCACGGTCCAGTGACCTGCACTGGGCGTCTCCAGCCTCACCCTCCAAATCCTGAGGGTTTGGGATTGGGCCTCCCTACGCCACCTCGTGACCAGCTCTGGCGGCGGGCGTCTGCCGCTCTCCGCCTGTAGGTCTGCGCCACGCCGGTAGACTTCGGCGAGCACCTGTGCCTCCAGATCCCACGGGGGTGTGCCCGCGAGGGCGCACGCCGCTTCCGCAGATACGGTGCGGTATCCGCGTATGACCCTGACCGCCATGACTCTCTGTGGCCTCCGCAGTAGAGCCTTGTTCTTGGCAGACAGGGACTCCGCCCACACCGGGGCCCCGTAGAGCGCCATTGAGCGAACCACCCCCGTGTACAGCCGTCGGCAAACCGCGTTCGGTCCGCCCAGGTTCGGCAACAGCCGGCTGAGGGCGGACGCCGTGCCGATCAGCTTCGGCGCAAGCTGAGCAAAGTGCTCGCCGAAGTTCCACCTACGGTCCAAAACCAGGCCCAAGTATTTCATGCTTGCCCTTACCGCTATTATTGCACCACCAATAGTGAGGTGTGCGCCAGCCGGTGGCCGGCGTCGGGGGGCATGAAATACCAGGGCCTCCGTCTTTTCGAGCGCCACCCTGAGACCCAATGCCTCGATTCGCCCTACGACGAGGGACGCGCCCTCGACGGCTGAGCGTGCCGCTTCCTCGTAGCTCCCTCCCCGGGCCGTGACGAGAGTATCGTCAGCGTAGCAAATGATGCCTTGCCCGGGGGAGAGCAAACATCGCAAGGCCCAGTCGTAGCCTATGTTCCACAAGAGCGGTCCCAAAACCGACCCCTGTGGAACACCGCACACGATGGCCCTGCGCACGACTTGGCCGTCACGACCCTCGTAGCAGACGAACCGCCCCTGCAGGTAGTCTGCTACTAGCTGCCTCAGGTAGATGGGCACCTGATGGTATCGGAGCGCCTCGTCGATACAGCTGAAAGGCAGAGTGTTAAACGCGTTAGCGATGTCTAAAGACACCGCCAACAACACCCCGCCATGAGCAACTGCATCCTTCGCTTCAGAGGCTCATCTTAACCTAACCTAACCTGTCGTAACAGCGGCGCCGATACAGGGATCTGTTCGATTATTCACTCCCAGAACTAGAAATGTTCGCCATCCAGCACCGTGAGGACACATAAGGCTCTAGTGACTCGCTGCGATCAGCGGAGAAAGCGGGGCCTTCGTCTGCTAATACGACGAGAAGGAGCTCTTCCGGAGACGACACTCCTTCCACCTCTCCCCACCAGGCCCCGACCCTCCAGGAACGCGCCGAGCAAGAGCGGATGCCTCAAAACTGTTCAAGAAGCCTGAGGTCGGGTACCCCAGTCGCAAGTCGGAGCAAATAATTTCTCGAATAAGCTTTTGATCTTCAGTTTAAAGGTTAATTTTCTCAAATGATAAACATTAATTTCATTTTTTATTTATTTCAGTAACTTATCTAATATCACAAATTGGTTCGTCTTTTCATTCGAAATCCCTTATTTGTAACTAATACATTATTTACATTGTTACAGTTGTTTGGCACAAAACATTCTTAAACATTCTTTTCAATGATCAACAATTACAACGGTCCACTCTCAACGATAGTTGCGAACGTTTTTGATGGAGCGCGTCGTTAGGATATGATATTTTGTACACATTTACACCAGCACTGGCACGCGTCTGTTCGCGGAACGGCGCGCGTCCCCGCGCTATAACGGCACGTGCGCGCCCACGATGGCGACGGCCACGGCCGGCGGGAAGCCGGGCAGACCGGCGCGCAGGCCTACCAGGCGCCGCGCGTCCAGCTGCACGCCGTTCTCCTCCGCCCCCCGACGCGGCGCGTCCGCCAGCACGCCTGCCAGCCGGGGAAACGCTGCCGTCTCTTCCGTCTGCACTTGTCTGTCCGTTGATGTTGTCTTCTCTGTTAAGAATAGACGTAAACTTAAGAAGCGTGATAAAAAAATACCTATAGTTATAAATTAACTGTCTACTATACATGCAATAGTTCTGACCCGTGTCGTTGAGCGTGGAGAGATCTGTAGAGGGGGTGAAGTCGGGTGCGCGCGGAAGTGGGGCGGTCCCGACGAGCGCGGCGCACACGGCGCCCCCGGCTGCGCCCCTACGCGCGCACGGGTCCACGCCCGCGCCTCCCGCGGCCCCCGAGCGCCAGCGCGGCGGCATGAGGCTCCCGCGTACGTTACGCTCCGGGTGCACGATGATAATGTACAACTGAAAACAACGCTTCAGAACATTGGAAGAATCGAACATTGGAAGAATTTAATAACACTAGCAAATTATGTGCTGCGGCTCCAACCTTAGGAGGGAAGAGGCAAGCGAGCGTGACTCTGATGCTGATCGAGAAAGTAACGTGCACGCGGCACGCCGTGGTGAAGTACAGCGGCACGAATAAAGCCAGATCATTATATACAGGGTGGAAGGGACACCGACGCCAAAACGGTTACCACGTACCTACACAGTACTTCAAAAAAAAAAAAACATGGGTATTTAATAAAAACAGCTATTTCCTACAAAAGTGTAATACATACACGGTCAAAATGTATGGAACAGCTGTTTCGAATTCTGTATGGAACGTGGTTGTATACTAGCTAGTGTTTACCTTAGGAGAGAAGAGGCAGACGAGCGTGACGCTGGCGCTGAGCGATATGGTAACGGCCATGCTGGTGACGCGCAGTGGTACGTGGCTCGCCGTGCCGAAGTACAGCGGCACGAACGCCAGCCAGATCACGCACGTCGTGTACATCGTGAATCCTGCAACACGCGGTGTGTGTGGTACTGAAATACTACAGCAAAAGTCACGCTGCATGCAGTACTGAGGCCGCCTCAGAGCAAGCACATCGGTAAGTCAAAGTCATCACATTGGGGTGCTGACTAAGACGACTTCCAGAAAAGTGATGAATTAATTTGTAAAAGGTTATAAATTGAAGTTTGATTTTGGAACGAAGTTCCTTATGGCGCGTTGCGAAAGGAGGCTAGACGGAAAAAATTCTCACGAAAAGTTGTAACGACAGTTTTATCCGACTGCGCGACGCAAAGGAGGGTAGTGTGTTTTTGCTATAGTAAGCTATTGTAAGCCGCGCGGCGTGCGCATGTTTCTCTGTCTGTCTCTCTCTCGCTCTCTTATAGAAAGCAAGCCAGATATTTTCATTTCGTCTTCGGTCTGTGGATGGGTGATCAAGGTTAAGCAACGACTGCCAAGGTCTGTCTGTGGATGGGTGATCCAAGTTAAGCAACGGTTGCCAAGGTTGGTCGTAGTTACTATGCTTCAAACAAAGTTTTTTATTAAAAATAATAGTAACTTCGCGCGGACTAAACGTTTAGTCAAAACAGTGCTTAGACGCCATGACGTAACGTAAACAAAAGATAAAATAAAAGAAACTTAAAAACATAAGAACTTAAGAACTTCGTTCCATCCGGGTGTCCCTTGACACCTCTCTAGTTTTTTAATTAATTAATGTCTGAATCACCAAATTCTCACCACTAACATAGTTCTTAAGTACTTATTCACTAACACATATGGACCTTGTTGTTTTGAATAAATAGTTATTTGATTTAGTTATTTGGTAAGCGCCGGCTTACCGATGTGCTTGCTCTCGTTGAAGGCCTCGGGGATCTTGCGCGTGAGCACGGCGTACACGGTGCACACCACGATGAGCACGACGGGGTAGAAGAAGGCGATGGTGTAGGAGGCGTCCACGTACGCGTCGCACACCAGCATGTTATCCTCGCGCGACGGGTAGTGGTGAATGGCGCGCGCCGGTGAGATGATCTGCCACACCACCACGATCACCACCTGCGACAAAATCGCCCCTCGGATGTGTTAGTGACCAGTGTCTGATACCACTCATGTGAGCATGAATAAGACTTACTTCGCTGTGCCTGTAAACAAAACTCATTGAAAATTTGGTGTAAATCATACTATGCATGCATATGCATGTATGCATTAGTATAATAGGATTTTTTTGTTATTGGGAACGGTTTATGTGTAGCAAAACAAAAACATAAAATATTTGTTTCTAATGACTATAAAGATGGATTTGTCACCAAATACAACAGCAATGCAGGTATTTGATAGGGTATGGTTATTTTATTACCTGAATAGATACTAGTACAGCACATATGAAGAGTTGCGACTTGGGTGAGATGAGCGAAGGCCGGCGTGCCGAGTGCTTGCTGGCATCGAAGATGCGCGCGATGCGGTTAGTCTTAGTGAGCAGCGCGGCATACACCACCGTGAAGCAAAACCCTGTGCCGAACCTGCAACCCGAGACCGACGTGTAGCTACCGAGCACTGAGCACCGAGCACTGAGCACCGAGCACTGAGCACCGAGCACTCGCATGTTCAGTAACAACGTATAGGATGTATGTTACGTACCGCTGAAGTGAGCAGAGCACGTCGGTGGGGCGGAACACGAGCGCGAAGGTGACGAGGTAGCACAGCATGATGCCGCCCAGCAGCACCAGCGACAGCTCGCGCCCGCTCGCGCGCACCACCGGCGTGTCACCGCGCAGCGCCCACACGCCGCCCACGAACCTGTGCACAGCATACGCTCACACACCGACTCAGTGCGCCAAACGCACGTGTGCGCACTCACTCACGTGGTGAGCATCAAGCCCAGCGAGGAGAAGGCCATGGCGCCGATGGCGGCGGGCGAGTCGGGGCGCAGGTACAACTCGGGTACGCGTGCGCAATGCGTACGCGTCGCGCCCGGCAGCGTACCAAGCGGACACTCCTCGCACGCTGTCTCTTTCTCCGGCGACCGAATCTAAACATTTCATTTAAAACTTTAACAACTGTACTGTGGCTTGAATGATATGTAGTGAGTGTTGTGGTTGCGCACTTCGTACTGCGTGCAGTTGAAGCAGTGCCAGCAACAGGACTCCCCCTCCACGTACTGCTTGGCCTGCCCCAGCTCGCACTCCGCGCTGCACACCGACTCCGGCGGGTGCCGCTCGCTCCACTTGAACTGTATCTCTGCACATACAACATTAAACTTGTGAGACTTTTTGTTCCCTCGTGTCCAAATACCAACTGATACCGCGTGGACACAGATTGTTGGATGTTCCGTCCCGCACACACAGTTTCTCATTTTAACTCTCCCGTGCTTCGCGCACTGGCAATGCTGAATGCTCTACTGGCATCGACACCAGAGTGTGGTTTATGAGATGGGTAGACGTATGTATGTACATACGTGGATGTTTGAGTTTCTTTAAGAGGATGAACAAAAGATGATTCTTGCTTGTGCTTGTTCTGTGAGAGGATGCACGAAAGCTGGCTTTTTATTGTTAAATAATCACCTTGTCAATCATCTAGTATAAGGACCAATTGGCATCACTTTGTTACTCATCTTTTCATGTTCATCTCATATTCATCTTCCCGCTCGGGAGCATGTACAGTCGCCGTCAGATATATTGTAGCAGACAAGGTGACCAAATACTTCTGAACAATTTAAAATGTCAATAAGTTCCATACACTACAAGTTACCATTAATATCTGAACATTCATTACTTCATTAATATCTGAGCAGATGCTTGTCAATAATTTCTTTACACATAACTAACCAAAAATATCTGAACACTTAGCAAAATAGTTTCTACAAATATTGCATGCTTAAAAGGTGATCTCTATCACCTTTTAAGCAAGGAGATGCTTGTGTGACTCCGCTCTTCCACTTAACATAACAATGTAGACAATCTATACATATAATAAAACTGTAGAAAAGTCGTTTTTGTACATCGAAAAAAATTCCAAAAAAAATAGCCAGGGTGTTAAAGGACAACCAATAGAACCCATTTCCAGCATTTTTCGAATTTTTGTCTGTTTGTCTGTTTGTCTGTTTGTCTGTTTGTCTGTTTGTCTGTGTATTTGTTCGGGCATCACGTAAAATGTACAAAAGCAATGTAGATAACTTTTATACACAACGATTGAGCGTAACTTGGAGTAACATTTAGTTTTTGTTGCATTGCAATCGGTTCAGTCTATCAAAAGATATTTGAATTTAAAGTGTTACAGAAGTAAAATTAGGGTTATGTGCAGTTGGTCTCACAACTTCCCGTAACTTTTATACACAACAATATGTGCGTAAATTGAAGTAATTGAACATTAAGTTTTTTGTTTCATCGTAATCAGTTCACACCTTATAAATAGAAAGAAAGAAAAATGTAAATTAATAAAATTATAATAGTGTTTCCGAAGTAAAATATTAAAACAGCGCCATCTATCGAACTCAGACTGGACTATATCTAGACATCAACTGCGTGCAGCATTGAATATAGATATTCGATAGATGGCATTGTGCGTGTGACGTTATTTTCTGATTGAGGCAAGTTTAACTAAATACTGATGGAGAAATTCCTGACCTATAGGGTACGTGAAATTTGTCACAACAGGTCCTTATTGGCTATTAAAGAGATAGTTATAAGTATACCAGGGAACCCGATCAGTCAATACGGTTTGCCCACACCGACAGTCGATGGGGAACGTATTAACAGAGAGTACGTATCAGAAATTAGTTATCATCCCGTGGAACTCGCAGAAATTTTACAAAATGGCTGCGCAAAGACAGAGAATCAGCGCCAGACGTTTGATAGGGTATGCTGCAGTGTAGAAAACGCCTCGGGTGAAATCCTGTTTTTAGACGCACCGGGCGGAACAGGTAAAACTTTCCTAACCAAAGTTATTTTGGCTCGAATAAGGAACTTTGGGAGTATGAAGAACAGAATGTGAAGCTCTTCAACCCCCATTGAAAAGGGAGGATCCTCCGACCAGACGGGTGTTATATCTGGTGGGCTACAGAATTTAGATATATTTAGATTTTTAGTTTATCCTCTGCGTCATAGATGGCGCTGTAGTACTTTTTGTAGTGCCGCTACATCACTCCCCCGCGGAGACTAGGGTCGGTAGTAGAATGAGTCGTTGATTGCCAGGCCAGTGGAAAGTCGTTGCCGCATTGTTCACGGTGAGTCGGAACTGTCTGCGGCGGTAGTGCGAACCCCTTTAGTCGGGGTCGGCACTGCATGTGCTCCGTTGCGTCGGACGTGGTACAGCGCCGCGATGTGGCTGACTGCTCGCATCGACCGGGAGGTACAGCTCTCAACCGGCCGAAAGTGCAGTGCCAAGGTAGCTTTATGAGGCTGAGGGTGCTGACCAGGAATGTGCTTCCGCTGCATGCTGGTGGTCAGGAATACCCATTTTGAAGCTGGGTGGCTATATGACTCGCTGCTCGAAAACTTGAGGAAGTTTGAGGAAGCTTGAGGAAGTGATGTTGATGACGTCACGTTGCTCGAAGGCTGCGCTGACGTCCATTTCGGGGTCACCAAATTGGGGGTATGGAGAACAGGGTGTAAAGCTCTTCAACCACCATTGAAAAGGGAGGATCCTCCGATCAGACGGGTGTTATGTCTGGTGGGCTACTGCCCAACAGTTGTTGTCGGGTTCTTCTGTATAGTCTTAAGTCACAAATAACTTTACTTGCGCGATGCAGAATTTAGATATATTTCGAGTTTTAGTTCATCCTCTGCGTCATAGATGGCGCTGTAGTACTTTTTGTTCTATGTTGCTGAAGTACTTTTTGTAGTGCCGCTACAGAACCAAAATAAAATTTCCCTTGCTGTCGCCTCTTCAGGGATAGCAGCCACATTATTGCCTGGAGGAAAAACGGCACACACAACATTTATAATTCCTATCGACTTAGACCGCACGAAAAGCCCGGTTTGTAACATATCGCGAAATAGCGATAAAGCAAGGGTTTTATGCGATTGTGTTTTAATTTTTTGGGACGAGTGCACTATGGCAAACCGCAAAGCTGTAGAAGCAGTGAATAGAACTTTACAGGACATAAGGCAAAATGACCGGCCGATGGGAGCCATCACGGTGCTGTTCTGCGGTGATTTTCGGCAGACACTCCCGATAGTACCCCGAGGAACGAGAGCCGGAGAAATTGCTGCCTGTCTGAAGAGTTCTGTTTTATGGCGCAATATATCATCTACACACCTGAGTGTACATCATACATCGTGCGTACATAATATGCGTGCACAGTTGCGAGGCTGCGAAAATGCACAGGAGTTTCCCAATTTATTGTTACAAATAGGCGATGGCACATACCCCGTACAAGAAGATGGCAAAGTTATTTTGGTTGATAATCTCTGTTCTTGCGTTACATCACAACAGGAGCTAATTTCTTCTGTGTACGGAGATTCCACAAACATGGGAAATCAAGCCGGTTCTTGGCTATGTCAGCGAGCTATTTTGACTCCTCGCAATGTCCAAGCTACGGCAATTAATTTAAAAATATTGATTCATGTGTCCGGGAATAGTAGAGAATACACCTCTATAAATACAGTAATGGAAGAAGATGACGCGACGCCACGCACTACCCGGTAGAATTTTTGGATTCCCTCAACACACCCGGACTTCCAGCCCACAAAATAGTTTTAAAAATCGGTGTACCAATAATTCTCCTCAGAAATTGATGTCCTCCAAACTTTGTAACGGCACGGCTCAAATTCACAAATCTGCAGCAAAACATTATTATAATCGAAGCTGAAATATTAACCGGTTGCGGCGCTGGTGATATTGTTTTTATTCCAAGAATACCTATAATTCCTAACAACTTTCCTTTCTCTTTCAAACGAGTGCAATTCCCAGTCAGTCTCTGTTATGCCATGACGATTAATAAAGCTCAGGGCCAGACATTATCCGTTGCGGGGGTGGACCTAAGTATTGGATGCTTTTCCCATGGTCAACTATATGTAGCTCTTTCTCGCGTAAACAACCCCAATAACCTTTTTGTGTACGCTCCAGATGGTTCCACAGCTAATGTTGTTTATAAAGAAGCACTAGCATAAATAAAAAAAAATGATTTGTATCGGAATCCTCCAACAGCGCTTCGCACAAAAAAATACATTGTTAAGTTCCGACATCCACGCGAACGAAGTCGCGGGCACAGCTAGTGTTAACATAAAACAATGTATTATCCAATTGAAAAAAATACTATAAATAATAGTGTTATTGGGTTATTCCATCAGGAATTTCTCAATAGCAGCCGCAGAATCTCGATTTGTACCCAGTTGGTGGAAATAGGCTCGCCTCTTACCAGATGGGACTTCAACATAACTGGCGAAACGTGGGTGTACGATTAGGTACATTAAATGGCGACGATATGGCTTAAAAACCGTTTATTTTGGTGCTATACCACTTTCTTTTCAAAGTGATCCATCACACGCCTTGTTGGGCACTATTTATTTTAATACCGTTCTGTATACAACATTAAATGACTTATTATTTTCATCATTATTATTTCAATCACGTGCAAGTTTTGGGCACTGAACAACCCACATATAATTGACCGTGTGAAAAGCATGGACTGCACAATTGAACGCCTGTCACTTTTATGGTTTGGCCCTGGGATGTTTTGATAGTCATTATAAAAGCCAATTTTATGGGAAATTGTAACCTCTTAAATTGAAATGGCCAGTTATTGGGAATAGTGGGCATGCGGGAAATTAAAACGCTCTCTCCCTTAGCAGCTCCGTTTTTATAATGTTACTACCCAGCTCTGTGATACGAAGCCTGGTGCCGTTGCACAGTCTGGTTGCAAATAACTAGCATACTTAGTAACTAATAAAAGCTTTACATAAATCGGGTTACCATAGTTCAACGCATTTTCACCGGTTTCCGTTCACTTTCACGCACGAAACGCACTTTAAACACTTCACTTTTATGTTATTCTTACGATGTCACACATTCGGTTTAAGCACGAAATCTTCTTTCGGAAGTGAAGACCCAAGCCCAGGACTGTTCGGACACGACGTACACCTGGTATTGAATCGCGTTCCACACGCCGAACATCTATTTCCTTCCGTAGTTCCTCTACGACCACGCCGAGTAAAGGAATTTCTCAAAGTCTGACGTAGTATTTGGTCATTAATCCACGTATGATGGCAGTTCTTGTAACATTTGTACAGGAAATAGGCTGCCAGTATCAGCAACAAACCCAAAATTATCATCATCACAATGCTTATTGCGGAAAGATGAAATTGTAGCTGGTCAGTAGTAGCCACATTAGAAGATCCAATGCCATTCTGGTTTATTATAACTTCTTCTCTTTTTGGAGTGTTAGAATTGCACATTGTAAAGTATTTTATGAAAGTTCCTTCTCGAACAAAGTTCAATAACGCAACGTACATTTAAAACGAGAGTCTGTACCACACACGAAGTGCGCCTGCATTGCGACCCGACACCCCATCACCAAACATGGCAGGGTCGCCATGTAAAGGTTGGGTATTAGAGGAGAATGAAACACTCTGACTGCTGATTGATGACTGCCTCATTTAATAGTAATTATTAGTATTTAAGTACACGTGTAGCATACATAGGTATAGACAAACTTAGAACATAGCTTACACTACAGCATCAAGGTTTCTCATCACCAGAACTGGAACGCCAACTTTAAGCTCCAGCTGATGGGACTGCACGCTTGTTAACTCCATTGAGTTGAAAAGTTCAATGGGGTAGGCAGTACTATCGTCATTAGCCATCAGAGTGTCTATGAATGTATATTTATAATGTATATTTTTGAATCGGCGACGATCATGTAAATTTTTATTTTTTATTTTACTGACCCACTCGATCTTTGGCGACTGAACTGCCCACTCACTCAACCACTCTTTATTTTTTATATTAACCTCTAAATTTAGAAAAACGTGCATGCCAAGTTCGTTCTTAGTCCTTTGTGTTCCAGGGCCGTGGTATCTCTTTCGAACAGTCCCGCAGCCCCGGCAGGCATCGGCCCTTGCAGGCCGACCCCTTCTGGTTTGCCGAGTTTGAGCTCTTTAGCCGTGTACGCACGTACGAACAAATTTGTTGCGTTGCATGATACGCAACAACTTGGTTCGCACGTGCGTACCACTAACGAACATCGAATACTTTGTTCGTCAAACATGCTTTCGGTGATCCTTTTAGTATGTTCTGTATGGACGGTGTTCGAAGAGCTTTAATAAATGTTACGAAGCAAAACTGTTCGTATAGATCTTGGCGGGGTGCGGGCGGGGTGGTAGAGGTAGTTTTTTGTACAATACTGTTTCCCACCATCTAGGATCCGCTTTAGGAAACAACATTTCGTGAATCACTGCGAACACCAAAAAACTCTCCGCTACTTCACAATCGACCACTTCCAACGGCGCCGTCATGGCTATCAAGATAGAGTTCACGACTGTTGTAAGCGAAGCGAAGCGTGTTCGAATATGCCGTCCATACGTACGAACCAAATGTTCAGATTTGATGTTTGTGTTCGCTATGTTCGTGTTCGTACGTGCGTACACGGTCGGCTTTTGAGGTGGGCGTGGAACACGAACGCGCCGTCCACACGGCCTGTCATCATAAGACGGTCGGACGGCGAGCTAACCCATTACTCACCGTCCACAGAGTCTAAAGCCGAACGACACCACCCATCAGCGCCTGGTTGCCGCGGATGTCCTGCAAGCTGCGGTTCAACGCCTCTAATGCATGCTTCTGCGACATTGTGCACTCGTCCTATACTATCAACTTCCACTGCTGCAAAAGGACTCCCCCGTTTTTGGTGATGTTGCATGTTGGGGTATCTTCGTTTGCAAGATTCAGCGCCAATTTGAGAATGGATTGTGCAGTCCGGCCACCCTTAAGCAAAGTTACAATAATGTCCGAGGCAGCCACAACCATAGTTATATGACGGCACGGTTGGCGCAGTGGCTGAGAAATTGACTGCGGCGTATAGTGTCGGGGGTTCGATTTCCGCACGGAACAACAACGTCGTGGATTTTATCAAATTTTAATTTCGTAATGGGTTGTACGTAGTACTTATTACTTCCATGCAAACAAAAGAAAAAATATTTTTACTTATTTTTACCAAGAAATGAGTAATTATTTATAATCTTTTGTTTTATTTCGTATTTCCCTTGTTAATTAGTAGTTAAACTGTTGAAGAAAAGCGTCACTTTCGGAGTCTCAATAAATGTGACAATAATAACATATACTTTGTCTCAGTTTTCTATCAGACTTTCTCAGTTCAGTAAATGTTAATCAATATATGGTTAAAAAACCTTAGTTCAGGTAGAATGACCACCTGAAATAAGGAATTTGGATCTTGTTGAAATGCCTAATAATTCACAGCACTTCGTTATTTTAAAACGCCTTGAGGTTTTTAATAGCAAAATCATTATATCATACACTTTGCCAGCAATCTGATAGAAGGTAACATGAAACTGTTTACGTCTAGTTATTTGTAATGAGAAGTTCTTTGAGCTTTTTATTTTTTTCAATTTAATATGGCAATATTCACGAATATGAAACACCAAAAAGATAACTATGCAAACGCCCATACAGAAATTGGCCATGTCCTTTTAAACATTAATATCTTTTGCGCCTGTTGGTCGATTTTGATGAAATAAACGTTAAATGTTACTCAGAACAATTCTTCTTATGTCTCAATATTTCGATTTTGAATACAATGAGGGGTTTTTACGTGATGCGCGCACAAACGAACAGACAAACAGACAAAAATTCTAAAAATTGTAGAAATGGGTTCGTCTGTGATCCTTTAACACCCCTACTATTTTTTTTTTCTAGATATTTTGAATGTACAGAAACTCCACGTCCACAGATTTATTATATGTATAGATTATCCCAGAAGTAAGATCCCGTGGGCAATTTCAGAACCCACGCGGGCGAAGTCGCGGGCATAAGCTAGTTGTATGTTTCTTTTAATATGTGTTTTGTCTGTGCAATAGCTTGGATTTTTCTGTTATCTAATATATATGTTTTCTCAAATACATCAATTACGAATACCATGCAAACACTACGTTTAGCACAAGCAATATCATCGTCACAGTGGCACACGTAGGGTGTACAGTTCTGTTTACAGTACCGTCCATATCCAGCTCGAGCTCGCCGTCGAGGTAGCGGCCCACCTTCAGCCAGCGATACATTCCGGGCGACACTTGCTTGAAATGCAAGATGTTATAACGCGCGGGGCCATCGCCGTTGCTATCGAAATGGAATTCGTCTCCGCTAAGACCTGCCAATTTAACACGATTTTGCGTTCACGGTAGGCATTTTAGACAAAGATATACGATGTTGCTATAAACATTTCTATAAAGTTATAAATACAGTGATCAATAAGAAGCAAAGTATTAGTAATCGTTCATTATAATATTACAACTGAACGAACGAACTCGAAATAGATTCTGATTGTAAAGCGAGTAATGTGATTGAAGCGAGTATATGACGTATGAGGAGACCTATGAAGCGCACTTGTCGGAGGTAGCGCAGCAGCGTGGCGCCGCTGGCGGGCCGCATGGCGTCGCACAGGCCGGCCGCGCCGCCACACAGCTCCGCGTGCATGTCCCTGCAACACGCCGCACGTGAGTGAGCGCAGGCACGCTCTGTGCACGGTAATAATATCTACAGTAGTGTATCTTCATACAAACGGTCGGCACGCGAGTCATACCTACACGACTCGAGTTTGGTATACACTAAGTATTCAACGTGTCGAACGAACGTTGTTGTGATGGTTTTGTAAACAGTAAGCGTGCGATTTGTGAATATTTGATTGAAATAAGTACACATAATTACTAAATATGTTAACCAAGTTAAAATATATTAACCAAGTGAAAGATATTCCCTTTACAGGAGTAAAGGGAATATCTTTCACTCACACCATGTCATGTTTACCAAAAGTATTTTTAATTAAACTTTTTATCCGAATGCGGATTTTTTATACTATTCAATTTAATAATAAAGCATTCCGTACGTCTTAGTCAAGGCGAAAATATTATTCAGTCTCAATTTTATAATTTTTATTAAATCTACTAATCAAAAGACACAAATCGTATTTTTATTGAACACTTCCTATTTCATTCACACCACATTTCATTTTTTAAAATAAAAAATATTATATAATTACTATCATAAATCTAGAAAGAAACTCAACTAAGTATATGAAATTAAAATACTGAAGGCACGGCATGCAGCCCTATCGCTTGCGTAGGTACCGCCCGGCTGTAGGGAATTATTTCAAGGACAGGGCCGAGTCACAATACTGTAAATGTGCTCTGTGCCACCCGCTTTACCTGATGGCGTGCGCGAAGGCGAGTACGGCGTCCGTCACGAACTGCAGCTGCGCCTCGAATTCTATATTGTCGGCGGAGAGGCGCTCGCTGCCCGAGCACGCGCGCGAGTACTGCACGTTGTAGGGCGTGCGCGCGCTGCCCGGGTACCGACACTTGAACTGATCCTCCCAAAACTCTAAAATCAACATTATTTGATTTAGACGACCAAGAAAAACCAACTACTACTCGCTAATAAACGTCGAAAAGAGAGAACTCAAAACAGAAACAAATTACCGACAAACCAGGGGTTCCTCGGATTGTTTTCGACGGTGAGGTTGAGGAAGTATTCCTGGAAGCCGCGCACGGGGTTGGCCTGCGGCTGCACGCTGATGGTGCCCTCCACAGCGGCTTCGTTGCCGTCGGATACGAGCGCGCGCGCCGACCAGCCGTCCGAGCCCACCCAGCCGAACGCGTCCGTGGCGCGCATGCGCACCACCGCCGCCATCACGCCCGCCACTTCCTGATCCGAGCCGAACACGATCACCCCTGCAAGCACACACGCGTCACCCACCACAGCCGACTAGCGCGCACACTGGACTGTAGTGCAACGAGTCCGTGCCGCACCTCGCGCGCGCGGCCTGCTGAGCAGCCGGGCGACAATGGCGTCGTATGCGCGCTCGTCTGCCTCGCCCGAGTCCTTCACGAGCCGCTCCTTCACAGCGATACATATGTCATTCCTAGCCAGAAGTGTTTCCAGCTCTTCAAATGCCTGAAAATAAGTTTCAAAAATAATATAGAAATATAAATATATATTAGTATAGCTGGCCAGTGATTTTACTCTATAGAAAAATTAAGATTATTGAAATGAAACCGCGAACTTTAATGCCGTAGTTCGACTCCTCGTAGATGATGGAGACATAGCGCCAGCCGAGCTTCTTGACGATCTCCACCATAGCGCGCACCTGGTGCAAGTCGGACGGGATGGTGCGCGTAAAGTACTCAAAGCGGGCCTTGTTGGACAATTCCGGCGATGTGGAGAAGAACGACACCTGCGGCGAGAGATGCACGTTATAGAGCTGTAGTTTGCGGGCGAGCGAGTGCAGCCGTACTGGCGGGGCGGGTTACCTGCGGGATCTTGAAGAGGCGCAGCAGGTTGGCAACCTGCACGGACGTAACGCTGCTGGCGGCACCCACCACGCCGCTGATCACCTTACGCACGGCTGTCGCGTTGCACGCGTACTCCTCGTCGTCTATGTTACTTATAGAGCCTACAAAACACACACATCCCAAAACGTATACAGCTGATAACGCTTGTCTTTAAAAAAAACAACGGGTTGCACTCCGGGAGTGCCGGCAGAAGTGAAAACTTGAATATTAACGTTGTGCATTTTTGATATTTTGAAATGGTTAGGGAATAATTTTGCACGAATTGCTTTAATTATCAATATAAAAGTACTATCATTTATGTGGTAAAATACAATATTCATTTATTGCGCTATCGGACACAAACATGACAATTTATATTACATTAAAAATTTAACACTTCAGAACTCCCTCCGTCTTACGCTTTTTCGATCAGGTCACGTGTCCTGACGCGAGTTTAAGATTTTATACCCATTACAGAAAAAGTGCTCAACGCCGCTAAAGAAGTTTTCACTTCAAAAAAAAAATAACTGTTCATGTGTTCATGTAATTTTATATTTATTGATCAAAGCAAGAACTAAAATGTTTCTTTTTATTTTATTTAGCTTGGGTTAAAAATAACTTTAATAAGTGACACGAGTTTAAGTTTGAGTAATATTCGTTGTTTGTGTACCTTTGATGAAGTCGAGCGCCATCTCGAGGCCGTAGGTGTCGTTGTCGCAGTCGTCGAGCACATGCGCGCCGAGGCGCACGGCGGGCGGCGCCAGCCCCGCGCGCGCCGCCGCGTCCAGCGCGAACAGCATCGCCTCCAGCGCCTGCACGCCGCCTTGCGCCATCACCGGCCCGCACGTGGCACCCTCCGACCGACTGTGCACCTGCCACACCACACACCTCACTAACACAAGGCTCGGAACATATCGCACGTTGCACAGCACTTCAGTTGTGTACACTACATCCACATGTTGACAGTTCGCTTAGTTCGCTTAGTTAAATCTTAAACTTCAATTCATCCTAAGTTACCTGCTTTGTGTTAATCCCCTTAATCCGGCAAGATGAAAAATATTATTGAAATATTGAATTCTGTGTATATTTTTTGTATTGTTAGATGTTCCTAAAACCTGGAAAAATTATAAAAAAATCTAGTATAAGTATCTAGATTTAAAAAAACAATTATATTCACATGCTGAATAAGCATGTTCATTTTCTAGTAGGTCACTATAGTGACAGGCTTATATATGTAGATATCAATAGTTTTGTTGGTAACAAAATCACACTTCGAGAAGGACAAAGGAGCTAGAAGGACATGTACTTTGGGAGAGATTGATGGGGTAGGTTGGGCTGTAGTATTCATCATAGATGCTAACTTTTGGCCAATATTCGCAAAGTAGTTACAGACGAGGTTAGCTGCATCGCGTTTATCATAGGCTGCACTTAATAGCTCATGAGGAGGGTTGCTTAGCTTTTTGATGTATGTAATTTCTTTGATTTTATTCCACAGTCTTTTAGGATCGTTTTTTGCTTTTAGTAGTTCATTTTGTTCGTGTAACCTTTTAAGTTTCCTGAGTAGGCTATTACAGTAGTTTCTATATCTTTAGGAGGTTTAGATTATTACGTTATCAGGTGATTTTCTTGCTTCTTGTGAAGTGTATCACGATGGCGAATGCACCGTAGTAAACCGGGTGTAATCCAAGGTTTTTTTTTAAATAAAATAGGGCCTACTCTTGACCTCAATCTAGTCCTGAGGACAGAGATGAGGTCGACGATGGAACGAGCTTACCCAGAAGAAGCCTATTAACTCGCGACTTAAATAGATTGGGATCATAATTATGAACTTGGGAACACCGACGAAGGCAGGGAATTCCACTCCTTGGCTGCGGGCATAATAAACGATGTAGCAAAGCGCTTCGTGCGGATGTGTGGAACATCGACAAGGAATGGGTACGGTGGGTCGTTCGGCCCGCAGTACGTCTGCGAAAGGTCGAATATTTCTGTCTTTTTTGGGATAGTTATTGTTTTTGCGTAGCTAAATAAAGCGGTGTTTAATATTTCCGTAAGTGTGTCAGATGGTAGGTTAGGATCATTTCCGTGGAGGTCTGCTCCGCTTGGGCAGAGCACCGCCGTGTCCTCGTAGCGGCGATTGGCGGCGGCGACCTCTCGCGTCCGGCCCTGGTTCAAGCCATGGTCCGGGGCGAGAGGGAATGGGAAGCCGACAGCTCCTTCTGCGAAACAGTCATGCTAGCGAAGGAGGTGGCGGAACGTGAGAGGGACAGAACCTCACGTCCCAGCCACCGCGGGAGACGCCCCGGGCGTCGGGGGCCACGTGGTGGCTCTCGGCCACCGTAGGCGCGGGCCTGTGGACGGTGAGTAATGGGCTAGCTCGCCGTCCGTCTTATGATGACAGACCGTGTCGACGGCGCGTTCGTGATCCACGCGCGCCTCAAAGAGATGTCAGCAAACCAGAGGGGCCCGCAAGGGCCGATGCCTGCCAGGGCTGCGGGACTGTTCGAAAGAGATGCCGCGGCTCAGGAACACAAAGGGCAAAAGAAGGAACATGGATGGGTTTTAGTCAGTAAAAGTCTGACACTCCCTTCCGTTCCACCCAGAGCGGGAGGAGTCATTTGATGATTTCCTACCCCAAAAAAAGAAGAAGGTTAGGATCATTTGTTTTCAGTACTTCCTTCCGAGAAATCTAGGGCTTCGATATGATTTTGTTAGATTAGTGTAGTCAATTTTAGGTATTTTGCAAGCCGGCATCGATCGTCGTGAGAGCTGTTCTTTATTAATACCTACATAATATTCTAAGAATTTTGACTTCTTCTTTGAAGTTGCAGAAATCTAAATTGTTGTCATTCTCTCGCATTCGCTCGGTACGTTGGGATGGGAGACAAAATTATTCTATCTATTAAAGGCATTAGATCTCACAACTTTTTACGGTAGACGAACTGTTTTGCGAGATTTTCATTTTTGTACATGTTATGTTTTTGATGGGATCTAAAGGATCATGATCAACGATGTATGGAAATCCGTCTTAAGTTGAAACACAATAAATCTTTATTTATTATAGACTACGCTTTATATACTATTAAATAAAAGTGTTCATTTTCACACAAGTATCCGAGTTTTAAAGTAATTAAACAAATTCGGAGATAACCTAAAAATTATGTCTAAACTACTCGCAACTTATAAAATGACCACAGATCAATCATGTAGGTACAAAACAACAAAGATAGTTCAAAACAAAATAAAAGAACAGCTGCTAATTGAAAAAAAAAAACGTGAATAATCGTGAATAACGAATAATCGTGCTTTTTATGGCCTCGCAGCGTTGATGTGACATTATCGAAATGAAACAACTTCAGTCAGTCATCATCCCTACCGGTACGTCTGTCATCTGCCTTTACAGTTGCATCTGCGTGAGACGAAACACAAAAATAAATATTTTCACAACGGAACTATGAAATAAATATACAGTACCTACGTTATGATTATGACATTACTAATTATTTAGCTCTTTATGAGTTTAATATCATTTTTGTGATGTTTTTATGTAAAGGCTCATACCTACTAACGTAACTCGTACAAATGAAGAGAACGAAACGTCCATCATGACTATACGGAAATGTACCTAGCAATCGTTAATTTACTGTTTATCTTAAAATCATAATTCCGGATACGAAAACAAAATTCCTGAAGTGAAAAGCTTGTAAAAAATAAGAAAATAATTTGTATATTAATTTGGTTTTCATACATGCAACTTTCCAAGACTGGTTTTGGTCAATCTCCTTTCCGTAAACGTTTCGAGGTACTGTGTAACTTATCTAGAAGTTGTGGTTTGATTATTATCCCCTCATATCTAATTGTACATATATTATTTACTTAAGCTAGTTTAAGTGTTTTTGTAACAATTGAATTTATTCATAAACTTGTTAAGAGATAAATTTTATTTTATAATTTGACAGTCCTAATTTAATTGTGTTTTGTAAAATGGCCTGAAACATGTTTAAATAAATCTAGATCGGGCAGGTCGCTACCAAACATTTGAATTCAACATTATCGTTACTTGCAACTGTAAAATATGTTTTAGTTATACAGCGTGTAACGGAAGGGGGGTATCAACCCTGAAGGAGGTGAATGTGCTCATGAAACTCAACAACTTTCCCCAAAGAACATAGGTCGAAATATGAAAAAAAAATTAGCTTCCTATTTGAAGGTTAGATTTCTATTTAATCTTAGGGGTTGTAATAAGTAAACAAAATGCCATGTGTTTTTGTTTCATAGATTTGAGTTATAAGGGGTCAAAAATAGCTCCAAATGGTACGTGTAATACGCTGCATAACACGGCTGCTGCATCGCCAGTTCCTTTTTGGCTTGAACTTGGCTTGACACGCTACCGCGTGTCTGGATTACGTTTCACGGGCTTTTCAGAGTACAAAATATATATATATATATTTTTAACACAACACAACATAACGTCTGTAATCCCCTAAAGGTTAGGCAGAGGTGTACCTAATACATAGAACACCCACATTTCGACAGTTTTGTTTAAATCTCTGTGGCTGGTAATAAGAAATTCCAATAAAAATTACAATAAGATAGAAAATGCTAATAAAAAATATTTGCCCGACCGGGAAATCGAATCCAGGACCTCATGTTCAGCAGTCACGAATGCGACCACTAGACCAACGAGGCATTTTAATGTCATTTATTAAAATTATTTGCGCTAAGATTTGGTGATCATTTACCAACATTTAATTTTGGTCTTTGAACACAATTTAAAGAGCAGTCATAGGTAACTAAAACAGCTAGAACCATTGTAATTTTAGGCGTTCTTATTTGGTACATGTGTCGTTTTTAGGGTTCCGTACCCAAAGGATAAAACGGGACCCTATTACTAAGACTTCGCTGTCTGTCTGTCTGTCTGTCTCCAGGCTGTGTCTCATAAACCGTGATAGCTAGAAAGCTGAAATTTTCACAAATGATGTATTACTATTGCCGCTATAACAACAAATACTAAAAATTAAAAAAAAAAACAATATTAAGGGGGGCTCCCATACAACAGATATGATTTTTTTGCCGTTTTTATAGATAATGGTACTGGTAATGGACTCGCATTTGGCCGGTTTTTTTTTTGGTGTTTATTTTTTATGATAAGGAAGCTAAGGATCTCAAAGTATTTTTTGGTAGTCATTACAGTAAATATTAAAAAATTGTGAAAAAGTTGAAAGGACAATGACCAAAGTTGGTACCAAAAAGTCTCGCGCCTCAAAACCAAAATATTATAGTAATTAGTTTCATATTTTTTTACGGCATTACGCGTCGGGGATTTGATTTTTGAACTGGAAATGTACTTTTCGAGTTTAAAAGTATGAATATTGTTTTACTCCCTTTATATGACGTTCCGTTTCAACTGAATATAAATTTAATGACGTTCCGTTTCAATTGAACAAACCCTTGTCTGTCGAGCGGACTCTAAAATTAATTACAATTAAGTACGATCAGTACACCAAATCGATTTAGTTTGGTTTATTGCTATTTGCAACAAAATTGATTTTCTCAGCCTAAAGATTTTGATTTATCGATTACATCCTTAAATCCCGACTAGTTTATAGCACTTACTATACTCTATGGTTTATAGTTATCTTATCTGTGGCATCTGACATTTGTACTGTACTGACTGACTATTGGCAATGTAATAAAGGTATAAAATAAAATCGAGTTTCAGTCAAGCATACTGTGGATGTTACTTTAACTCGTAATTCTTACTAATATTAGTGTATTACGCTGTTTTTAGAGCAATAATGTAATGTATGTGTGTTAAAATACGTCGTTGGTAGCGTCGAAAAAATAGGCCTACTTTTTAGGTTAGTTTCGATTTTATAAAATAACTCTGAAACGCGGGTTTTTTTTTCAAAAATAATTTTTGTAGGAGTTAATACGATCAGTGTAGTCTATAAAAAACAAGGTTTGATTTTGATGCAGCATGGTACGGGATTCCATACTTCCATGAGCATTCTCTTTTGACCTCTATTATCTCCGTAACTAGAAGGTTCCCAGGAATAGTCAAGAACAAATAAAAAATGCTAAGACTGAGATAACATCGATGCCCCCAAGCAATAAGTCGGTAATGTACTATTAAGGACTTTTTATTGTTATGTCAAATTCGAAACCTATGGATTAGGATACATCTTAGTAATTTATTTCACATTTTTCGTAGTGATATTTACGAAGATATCGTGAAAAACACTTTTATTGTAGGGAAATTAAAAAACGAAATTATGTCGAGAAAAATATCTTTACGTATCAATACAAAAGTGTATTTCGTATTTAATTTTGGTAAGTTGCTATTACGAACTTATTGGCGTGAATGAATTTCGTGCAGTTCCTGGTAAAGGCTAGCACGTTGTTATTGTCGAATTATTTTTAGTCAGCTCAGATCGTAATGGGAACTAACAAGGATTATAAAGTAAATAATTCATTAATAAATAAGTGTAAAATTGCAATACGTATCTAATTTGAACACGTCTGGTTCCGTTTTCAATCTTGCTGTTTATATTTTTGCGCCCAACAGTTTGCAAGACGCATTGGTCTCTTTCTTTGTATGGTAATAAGAGAGTAATAGATATTAGCCACACCCCCAACACGTGATTTTGTCGGCCGGCCGGTGCGTAATGTTTGTTTACACAAAGAGTAGCATATTTTCGTTTGATTAAACGTGGCGTGTGCTCTAAAATCATTTTACTACTTCAAGTGATTGTGATCTAAACAGTGTATTTACTTACATAAGTGTTAGTGGTACAGTAATTATTTATTTGTTGAGCTATTGTACAAAATATAATTATGGATTCAAAAAACCATAATTGGTTCACCACGAATAATTTAGTATTAAATGGGAAAAAACGAAGTGTATAAGATTTGCTCTACCGAATGTCAAAAGTAGTGATAGTGACATAGTATTGAATCAAGAGAAACTAGAGTTCGTCGAAAAAACTGTTTTCTTGGGGATCACGCTCGATTCAAGGCTACAATGGGGACCGCTCTTGCAGGACGGCTGAGTTCAGCAGCATATGCTGTTAGAAAAATCCGTCAATTTACTGATGTAGATACCGGGAGGCTAGTCTATTTTAGTTATTTTCATAGTATTATGTCATACGGTATTTTACTATGGGGACGGGCATTGAGTCTATATTTATTCTGCAGAAAAGAGCTATCAGAACCTTATATGATCTACGTAGACGCGATTCTCTAAGAGAACTGTTTAAGGAAATTAACATCATGACAGTACCTTGTCAATACATCCTTGAAAACATCATGTATGTTAGGAAAAATTTGCATTTATTTAGTAAAAGAGGTGACCGACATCACTATCATACTAGAAATAGGGACCAACTAACTCAACCAGGTTTCAGGCTAGCTAAAATAGACTCATCTTTCATGGGGTACTGTTTAAAAACTGAATGAGACGAAAATTAAATCTTGTATAAAACGCACACTATGTAGGCAAGCATATTATAAGTTGGGGGATTACATTGATGATAACAATGCTTGGCTCAATGCTGGTCCTGCTCCACAACCATAGGGGCAAACTAATCGATTACCATGTGAAGTTATTGTATAGATTCAATCTCTTAGTATTATATGTATAATCGCATAGCACATGTGTGAGTACTATGTACTGTAAAGCTACCATTTACATTTAGTTATCTTTCATTGACTTGAATGTGCCCTGGTGGCTGAGAGAATGTCATGCTCACATAAATGTCTCGCTGATGGTGGCGGGTGTGTCGGGTCATTTAGTTCCCTTCAATATGGTTGAGTTGAATGGCGCTGATCCATACGTCATGTTCGTGAACGGGCGCTGTCAGTTGGGACTGGTCATCTCTTAGCTGCCACGGTTTATTTTAATTACTTTATTTTTAAATTGTTAGTTTAATCTTATACTCTGGATGACTGGACTGGTCTGGATGGACTCTCTTTAATGTGCACGTCTTTGTACATCGTTCTCACATATATGTATAATCTCAACATGAATGATGTAACCAAGATTTTGTAACAATATTTTGATTTTTTAAAAGAGTGGCCATGGCCATGGAGTTTCTTGCCCATTCTTCTCCATAGAAATCTACGATTTGGAATGTGCAACTACAGTACTTTCGCAAGTTATTATGCCTTGTGACTGTGACTGTAGCTTAGCTTTTTTGTTTTTGACTTTCAAAAGTGCATGTAATGGTCTAATTGAAATAAATGCTTTGACTTTGACATAAAAAATTAAAAAATGCTCGTGTGAGACGAATGCTTCTAATGGTTGACACCACGGATGAAGGTAAGTGCTAACGTACTTACCTACTTTATAACTTCTTCTAGTTAACTGTTAATTTTAATTTTCGGTATAACGATACATATTCCGAGCTTGATTTAAATAATTCCCACACTGCCTTAAATGCTAGACGAAGGGGACGAAAACGAACACAAGATGCATCCATAGGCTTAAATAATGTAGAGTTGCAAAATGCATAGCACCAACCCATTCTAATTAGTAAACCTTTGCATACAGACCTTATGAGTTTATGTTAATGTGGAGCAATTCCGCGATTTTACCATCCTTTTTATGAGTCATTGTCATATACTGATAACACGAACGATAATATAATTGATACGGATGAGGAATGATTAATTAAGTAATTGATCTGATTCTTAGTTTTTAAATTATTTATTTCTAAAACCTAAGGTGTTAATTTTGTGAAGCTATTTTATTGCTTTGTTTAAAATATAATTGCCATGGATGTATACTGATTAATTAAGTAATTTATCTCATTAAGATTCATAGTTATTTAAGTACCTAAATATTTGTAAAACCTAAGGTGTTAATTTTGTGACATTATTTTATTGCTGTGTTTAATTATCATTGATATAGTTCTAGTTTTTAAGGTTTAATCATGAATATTGACATGACTGACGTCCCTACAATTATTTTAATTGTTAAATGTTTATCTTAATTTTTCTAAAGGTTAAGATGTTAATTTTCGACTCTGATTTTATTTTTGTGATTATTTAACGTTATTATACTCATCATCTACAGTCTTTTCTTGTAAACCTAGACATATTACACTTTAAAAATTCGATAAAAAATTATTATCACTGAATGGTTACACAAAAATGTTTTTCAGAATTTTCCTCTAAAAACAATGTTCTGTAACGATACTGGTTACTGTGTCAATTTAAAATAACCACAATAACACGGTAATAACGAATTACGTAACGTCTTCAAGATGAAAAATTACGCTGGAAAAGTCCGTATTGTAATGTTACGCACCAATATTGTTTACAAATTTACTGCAATAATGCCGCAAGTGTACATTACTTAAACAATTTATCTAATATATTTTTGTAACATTTATTTTCTTAAATTGCAAGGCTTTTCACGCACAAAATTTAATGTTAAAAATAACAATTGAATTAAACAAAAAATTAGCTTTCGTTTGATGTATCAATGACCTCACTACTCCGACTCGTTGAAAAGCTATTCAACAAAAACAGAAAAACATTTCTCCTGTAAAATTTAAGTTTTACGATTACCGACTTATTGCTTGGGGGCGTCGACATGTGTAGACTATTTTTACACTCATATTATCTGTTTTACTGATCGTCATCATTTTGCCTGTCCCTTTCCCAACTATGTTTGCGTCACCTTCCAGTATAACCAGCTGAATACAAGTATTTTACATGAAACGACTGCCTGCCAGATAGGCAGTCGCCAAACGGACGTGCGCGGCAAGCCCGCCACACTATTCCCAAACCACTGTAACTCCTGAAAGCCAGAATCAACAGTGGCGGCCACCAGAAGAGCGCCGAGACAATGAAGCTTGACGCAGTCCCAGAGAAACGATTATTAACTGTCTTGGATCCCGCAACGAATTTAATCAGAAAGGTTTAACGGAGGAGTAGGAAAACCATAACGTGTCGCGGCAGTAGACAACCAGTCTTACCTCTTGGTAAGAAAACCAACAATCTCTTTTAGTGAGACGCGAGCTAATAGAACAGTGGAGACTCATACCATCATGAGTCCGCCGAGCACGATGTCGCCCTCGACGACGGCCGCGTGCTTGACGGGCCACAGCGAGTCGCTCTCCGACGCCTTCTTCTTGGCCGCCGGGCGCGCCTCGCGCCGCAGGTTGTTCGGGGCACTCGTTGTTGTTGTTGACGTACTTTTAGATTTCCGAGCCACCTTTGCCTTGAACTTAGGTTTAAGAGTATCTTTTGAGACTGTCGAAGCTATCGGTTTGTAAGTTTCTGTGGGAATGATCTTCGTTGGGATGGTGAACACGTGAACCGCGGTTGCAGTGATGGGCTGCTCGGCGGGCTGCAGCGCGCGCGGTGCGGGCACGGGTGAAGGGGAGGCCGCGGGAGCGGGTGCAGTCTGCACGGCGGCGTCGGCGGCGGGAGGCTGACCACCCTGCAGGGATGAGGCGCTCGGTCTCAGTTCGTCGACCTGCTTATTCTTGTATTTTCGTTTCTTAAACATTTTGGATATGTCGAAAGTTCCTATGAGGGAGTGCGACTCTCTCTTGTACCGGTGAAGAGTCTCAGGAGCAAAGTTTCCGACGAACACGTCGAGGTCAGCCAGGAACGTCGTTCGAGGTCCATGTTCAAATAAAGCCGTTAAATTGAGCAGGTCATACTCGAAGCTGTCAAAACCGATGTTTGGTTTGAACGCCCCTCGTAGCCGGTGTTCGTGCAGCGCGCGCAGTGGGTGCTGGTCAGCGAGGCCACGCGTGCTGTTGTCAGTGGCGTGCTGTGCGTCGTCCGCATGTAGCAGCAGCGCCAGCACGAGGCAGCGCAGCATGGTAGCGTGCGCAGCCGGCGCGCCTCACTACTCTAACATCAGGGATGCTGGTCGCGTCACTGACGGCGCCGTCGAGTGGCATCTCCGATCTCTGCCATCACGACCACATGACACTTCATATCCTTATGATATAAATAAGCCCATCTGCATTTACTCTCAAATTCCATACCAATTATTTTTTTAAACTCAACTTAAATGTACATTTTTACAATGCAAATACTGTTGTATTTCAACTTGAAACAGTATTACATACCTGCACCAGTTTCGTAAATCACAAGTATGACAAGTTTTTAAACAAATATTAACTTGATGTAATATCCACAACACCAGCTTGACATTAGCAGCTGAGGGCGCGAGCTCAGCGTGCTGTCTGCGACTGTTTGGGGCATGTGTAGCGTTATTTACAAAACAAGTGCCGTGTTTGGAGTCGGGAGTCGAGTGTCGGGTGGAAACGCGGCGCGCGTGCTTTCGACGCGGAGTGCGGCCGCGGAGTGCCGGACTGCCGGCGCGGCGGAGTCCACGCGGCCGGCGCGGCGAGCGCGGCCGTCGCGTGCCACTACTCACTGCACGCGCAGCACACGCACCGCACGCACCACTTACATCGCCGGCGACCACGAGCTTGCGTCGTACAAGCATCAAGCCCCATCTCAATCACACGAATGTTACATACATATTACGAGCACACAAAAAAACATTTCTAAGATTCCAGAGCAAACAAGGAACCCAATATTGTATCGATACAGTCGCGAAACTATGGCTCAGGTGGTGATCATTTGTGTCCGGTGCCCAGCCTATAACTATATAATTTTTAACAACGGATCTTGAATTATAACATTACCACGGCGAATGCTCACTCACCAGTAGCATCACCGTAGAATTTTTAAAGTAATGCTCAAAACGGGATTGTACATTAAAGGAAAATGCTCCGCTGAGGAATTGTTTTAATCTTAATCTTGATACATAAAAAATCACTTGTCATTATTTCCGTACACGAACAAACCTTATCTCCGAAACCGATTTCAATGAAAGTTTTTGAATGTTGAATGTGTATTATGGTTGGTTCCAGCTTGAAAGATAGTACTCGATAGATGGCGCCGTGCGAAGCAGGGGCTGTAACCCTGTTTTGTAGAGAAACTTTTTATATCTTTACGTAGTATAAAACAAAGTTGCTTCCGCTGTTTGTACATATGCTTAGATCTTTAAAGTACGCAACGGATTTTATTTCAGTTTTCAGCAATAGATAGAGTGATTCAAAAGCGGGGCGGGGCCCCAGTTTACCCAAAAAAATTGGTTGTCTGTAAAATTGGTTTACGGACGATAGTTTAACGTGACAACGTCGCATAGGCAAATCGAGTGGAAGAGAGATAGATGCAAGCGTACAATGAGCGTGACGGGACAATGAGCGTAACGGGACAATGAGTCATCCTTTTTCGTGCATGCAGCCAGCCGGCGTTCATCGATTTATTAGACGTTGTCACGTCAATAAAATTACCCCTGCAAACTACCTACAAAATAATGAAATTATTTTTTCTACAACACAGGGCTAAAGCAGAAAAGATTTATGTTTATTTCTAATCTTAAAATTCCACTTTCTTTGATATAATATTTTATAATATCAATAAGTAATTAAAAGCGAGCTGTTAGTTTTAAAGAAGATCTGTCAAGTGGTACCACAAGTCTCGCTGTGTGGAGCAACTCTTAAGAGTAAACAGACACATTGTATTAGAATATAAGAAGAAGGAAATGAGGTGGCGCCACTGCTACCGTAAACAATTGGCTCCGTATTTAAAATTATAAAAAAATTGTAATTTAGTGTAAAAGTGCTTAAAATTGTATTTAACTTGTGCCTAAACGAACAATAGTTGCTAGAAAACGTTTGCAACAGCCTAGGACAAGAATTGTATGTGAAAACATTAATAAAACAGTTTAATAGGATGTTTGTAAACAAACAAGTGAATTAAGTGTTATTTGAACGAAAACATTGCAACAAGTGTATTTGAAACCATAAATCATCATAATAATCAAAAACAAAGTGAACTTTTAGTGTTATAAACCTAAAACTCAAGTGAAAATAATATTCCAAACAATTTCTAACAAATTTAAAAATTTAAACGACGCGCTGTTCGACGCATCTTTTAACGATCTTATCTTACTTCCACCTATTTGGCTATTTCAAGAGTTACAGTAGAACACAAGTGGCGAGTTTGCCACAGGTGCTACACTTCTTATGAAACAGAAGAGTCGAAGATCAAATCCCAGTCAATACAAGTTTGACTTTTTGTACTTTTTATTTTTTCTTATTTTTGTTTATTCCTGCGTAAACAAAAAAAATGGATTACGTAAATATAACAATACGTAAAAAGAAATCAGTCATAAATGATTCACTAAATGATTCATTCCAGTCAACTCTGTCAGCTGATGACTATCTGGCAAAAAGTCTACCAGATCTATCTACAAGAAATGAACCCACTGAAACACTAAAGGATGAAATACTAGATCTTAAGCGACAATTAGAACAAGCTCAGAACAGAATAGACATTTTATTACTTGAAAATAGTGCATTAAAATCACAAACAATAGACCAACAAAATATTATTGCACTGTGTCAAACAACCCACGTAACCTCTACACCGGAAAAAGTCAAGCAATCTACGCGGATATTAATTTCTCCAACAGAAGAAAAAGGTCCACAGGTTTCACTACACAACAAAACCTTCCGAAATGTAAGCAAACAAGTTCACCCGCACTCTGCCAACAGTGCTGCCAAGCTGGATTTAACGCGCAAAGAAGATGTAGATGGCGCTAACGTAATCCTGCAATCGGATACTACCACCGCAAATCTACTAGATGGCGCTAATGTATGGTGTAATAAATCGATTTCACATAAAAAGGCAAAAGAGGGCAGCACGTGCTCGACAATTCCGGATCGAAAACCAAAAATTCAAATATTAGGTGGGCAACAATGCTCCGATTTAGCTTCAACGCTAATACACTCGAGAAGTAACACTAATTATCAAAAATACCGAATAACATCGATGATTAAGCCTTACGGAACGTCTGAAGACATCTTGGCACAAAATTATAAACTAAGTGACTGCAAGGACAACTTTTTGGTTTTATGTATTGGTGAAAATGACAGTAATCCGAATAAAATAATTATAGAATTAGCGTCTTTGTTAAAATGTATCAAAAACACCAATGTTATAATTTTAAATGTTTTGCATAACAGTCATTTGAATGAAATGTTACTAAATAGTCTACTAAAAAACATGTCGCACAACTTCAAAAATTGTACCTTTCTAGAAATTGGCAGACATTACTATAGCAAAAAACGTTATTTATTTGATGCTTGTAAAAAGATAAATTTGTTAATAGACACAATCTACTACGACCACAATTATTTATCGTACAAAGAGCCAATCGTTTTAAATACCGTTACTACCACACACACAGAACCACTTGCTATTAACACCCCTAATAAAACCACTCAAAACAATATTCCAAATAATATTCAACAAGCTATTCCATTTAAAGGCACAATTCCTTATTATTTTCCTAAAATTAAAGCAAATAACACTCCAAATATAACATTTTTTCGAGACCACGCCATGTAAAACTTCGCTATTCCACCAAAATATCGCGGGTCTATTAAACAAACAAGAACAATTAGAGATATGTCTTAATCAATTTCAAGAAAAAGGTACCTGCATAGATATTATCTGTCTCACTGAAACTTTTATTAAAACAGGTGACGAACACAACATTTATATTAAAGATTTTAATCTAGCAAGTAACTTTTCAAGAAAAAATGAAAAACGCGGTGGAACTTGCATATTAACTAGGAAACCCATAGCTTTTAAACAATTAACTATTTGCGAAAGTCTGTCAACTGAAAAACAATTTGAATGTTGCGGTATTGAAATTCCAACTATGAAATGCATAATTGTATGTTTATATAGGATCCCAAACTCGAGCACAAAAACCTTCTTAAACAAATTGGAAATTTTGCTACATAAACTTACTTCATACAGGAACAAAAAAATCATCATAGCGGGGGACATAAATATTGATACTCTTAAGTCAAGTGTGTTTTCAGAGGATTTAAAAGGTATCCTATCGAATAATAACTTACAATTACACATAAACACACCAACTCGTAAAGATTCATGCATAGATCATATTTTTAGTAATATCAAAAATGCACAAGGTGAAGTTCACCCACTTTTCCTATCGGACCACAACACTGGTCAAACTTTATCTTTTCCTATAAACCAAGAACATAGATTACCGTTCTGGTATGAGATGAAAAGAGACTTCAGCACAGATAATATCTTAAAGTTCAAAGATGTCATGACTAAATTGTCCTGGTCTGAAGTTTTAGATCAAGAAAATTTTAATAAGGCTTTTGAAATATTTCATGAAACTTTACAATTATACTACAATCTTTGCTTCCCTATAAATAAGGTAAAAATCCACTCTAATACTAATGCTCCCAAATGGATCACAAAAGGATTGAAAGTCTCAGCCGGTCGAAAAAGAACAATGAGATATCTCTACTATAAAAATGTCACAAAAGACAGCAAGAAAGCCTACCTAAAATATGATAAATTATTTAAAAAATGTATATCCGATTCTAAAAAACAAAACAATAATAAATATCTAATAAATGCAAAAAGTAAATGTAAAGCAACTTGGGACATTATTAAAAATAAAACAGATGATACCAAAACATTTGAAACTATAAAATCTATAGATTACAATAGCAAAACCGTTGACTGTCCAATGCAAATTGCAACAGCCTTCAACGACTTTTTCATATCTTTAGCAAACAAGGAAAATCACACTCATCCCAATTACAAGTTAGTAGATTCATTAAGTTCAACCATCTACTTAAGGCCCTCCTCATGTGAAGAAGTGTCAAGAATCATAAATTCACTAAACGACACAAGAGCTGTTGGTTATGACTGCATCTCTACAGGTATAATAAAAAAATGCAGCAAAGAATTAGCAGACATCTTAAGTCACCTCGTAAATTTATCATTTTCTCAAGGAATTTTCCCTGAGAACCTAAAATTGTCAATAGTAAAACCGTTCCATAAGAAGAATTCAAAACTAGACATGAATAACTATAGGCCCATCACGTTGATCCCGATTTTATCAAAAATTTTCGAAAAAATCATGCACTCACGAATAACAGATTTCTTAAATAAATTTAATGTCATAACAAAAAACCAAAATGGCTTCCAAAAAGATAAATCAACAACACTTGCAACTTTCTCTCTAATACAAAGAATAACAGAAAACATAGACAAACGCAATAGAGTTGCTGCTATTTTCTTTGATATGAGCAAAGCATTTGATTTCGTAGATCACAAAATCTTACTAAAAAAATGTGAACTTTATGGAATCCGTGGTAATGCACTCGATTGGATTAGAAGCTATCTAAGTAATAGAAAACAATGCGTCGAAATAAATCAGCTGAATGATCATCTTGTATCGACTCCATCGAGGTCTAGCTTTGAGTCAAACAATTTTGGAGTCCCTCAGGGAAGTGTCTTAGGTCCTCTCTTATTCCTTATATACATTAATGATATCCCTCTAGTAACAAAACATCAATGTATTCTATTTGCGGACGATATATCTGTTATCGTGCCAGATGAGCCAAATATAAAGTACGAAGATTCACTAAGAAACACCATAGATACAATAATGAATTGGCTCAAAAACAACAACCTTACAGCTAATATTTCAAAAACTAAAATTCTGCAATTTTCTAACTATAATAACACATCCATCATACCCTTAGACATACATTATAATAACATCAAAATTGAAGAAGTCCTGGACACTAAGTTCCTAGGTATAACCTTAGACAGACATTGTAACTGGAAAGCACACACAAATCGCATCTGCTCTAATCTAAATAAATTTGTCTTCGCGTTAAAAAGGCTCAGGAAATTGTCAAGCATAAAAACTGCTATGGCTGCGTACCATGGCTACGTTGGGTCTGTCATCAGATACGGTCTACTCATATGGGGTAACTGCTCGTTCGCCAAAAGAGTTTTTATAACCCAAAAAAAATGTATAAGAGCCATCTGTGGAGTCGGGCCGTTGGAATCATGCAGACCCTTATTCAAAAAATTAGGATTACTCACTCTCACTAGTCTATACATACTAGAAGTGGGAATATTTGTGAGAAAACACCTAGATATCTATGGTAAAGCCTCAGAAAACAAAAGATTTGTCTCAAGAGATCCCACTCGTCTTGCTATCACAAGATGCAGGAGCACACTTTTTCAAAATAACTGCTATAGTATGTCTGTCAAAGTCTACAACAAAATACCTAAACAAATAAGAGAACTCCCATTTACTTATTTTAAAAAAAAACTAAAAAGATGGCTGTTTAATAATGTTTTTTACACAATAAGTGAATTTTTAAATTTCAAGCCCAACTGTACCTAATGGTTTCACTGTACGTACCAACCTAACTATGTGTAAAAATACTACATAATATAAATATTTTGATAGGTACTCTTTAGTAATAATTTTAAGTTGAATTTGTAACTTTTAACACTGTTTATCATCTAAACTTTAATGGTTAACTTATATTTTAGATACCAATATTTGCATGCTGAATTTTTAGTAAGCGGAATATGTAGAACCTATTCATCTTTAACACCTCAATGTACCATATTTCACGCAAATAAAGATTATTCTATTCTATTCTATTCTATTCTATGCCGTTTCTAGTGTTAATGACAATGTTAGTGACCATGATATTTTAAAAACTTATATCGTACTAACATAGTTCTTAAGTACTCCCTACTAACCCATTTGGAGTCTTGTTCGAAATATAGTATTTGATTGATTGATTGAAAAATGCAAGTCTCGCCAGGCAGTTTTTCTATCGTATAAAGTTGTGAGACTTATGAAATATTGCGGACGCCGATCCCTTCCATACGAATGGGAAGAGTAGAAGCTGGTGCCTAAGCTCGGTCCTCCAAAGCCACATTTAAAATAATTTTAAAGTATGTCAGATAATTTGATCCATTTTGTCCAAAAGATGAGTGGGCTCCCATAAACGGGAAGCTCGAAGGAAATATGATAATTTACGGCCGGAAAAGCAGTAATCAATTATGGTGATGGCCAAATACATTTTAATTTGGAGCTCTTTCCGAAATATCAATTCTTCAATAAAACCGGAAAAGGAGTTTAAAATAGAACACACACGTCATACTCGTAGCATGTCTTACAGGCAGAATGAACCAGAACCCTAAACATTTGTAACATCTGACTTGTAATACCTACATTATTTGCAAATGAACCATTCTATTCTATTCTAACATCGTATTGGTAACGTTAGTGAAATTATTCGTTATACGATTTAGCAAAACAACGATAGGAAAGGAAATGGTTGAATACAGCGTCACAGCGAGTGCCGACATGTTTCACGAGTGTACAATATTAAGGATACTGAATGAGCGCTGATCCTCCGTACCAGACTACAGCTTCCCCGGCGCTCAATTCCACTCAGCACCGCTGCGCTCCCACAGCTCAGCCCCGCCGGCGCCGCGCCGAGCGCCGCTACACGTAATGCGATTAACTTGTACAGTATAATGGTCTTTTAATTTTATATCTGTTTGTGGCAAAGTTTGTAAAAAGAAGCAGCTTTAGCTGGAAATAACTTCGTTACGAACGAAAAACGTAAAAAAATGTATTTACGGTGAGTATATTGTACAAGCAAGTTTAAACAATCGGGGTAAAGTCAACCCTTGGCCTGAATCTGCCGCGAGCGCGATCTCCTTCGTGCGTTACACTAACTATCACAACAATGCGCTATGGTTGCAGCACGAACTACGCACTAGTTCTGCTATAATAATGGTAAAGGTAAAGCTTTTTTTCGCTACTGTTTCATCTATTCACAACAGTAGTCTTCTATCTATTAATACGTCTACGACGTTAGAGTTTATTGTTGTAAGGTTGTCTGCAACATAAAAATTGAATTTTCATTGTTTTTGTAACACATCAATCACGTATTGTTTCTAACAAACGGTCTGTGGACAGTCCATCCAGGAAACTGGCATCAGTGTCATTACGTTACATTTTTCATTGGCCGTACGATGTAGTGCGTAGATAGACTACTACGTAGAGAGGCTACTACGTAGGCGTCGTCTACGCGGCTACGATGTAGGCGTCAACTATGCGGCTACGACATAGGCACCGTCTAAGCGGCTACGACGTAGGCGACTACTTAGCAGCTACGATATAGGCACCGTCTAAGGGGCTACGTAACAATGTAGACGACTACAAAGCGGTTACGATGTAGTAGACTACGCCGACCACTAAGTGGCTAAGACGTTATTTTTCATGGATATTTGTTTCTTTAAAAAAAACTTTTTGCAAAAAATAAAACCGACTTCAAAATCACAAAAAAGTGAAAAATAATTTTAGCTTCAGAAGTCGGTGACTTTAGTTTGTTTGATTCAGTTTTTTGGCACCGACTTCTGAAGCTAAAATTATTTTCCACTTTTTTGTGATTTTGAAGTCGGTTTTATTTTTTGCAAAAAGTTTTTTTATTTTTTCATTTTTAGTGGCAATATCCTATACAAATATTTTCTATGCGTTCATTTTACATTGTAAACCATACATTTCATGGTAATAGGTTTATTCTTACTTCCTTACTAATATTATAAATGCGAAAGTAACTCCACAACAACAAACAAGTAACAGACTTCAGAGTCAAATGCTCATAAAATAAAAACTAATGGGCCTACCTGAATCAAATTTTTATAGGACCAATTCGAAACTATTCCGCATCAAACAAAAAAGAATTACGTAAATCGGTTCAGAAACTTCGGCGTAATCGGTGTACATACATAAAAAAAAAAAAAAAAAATATACCTGCCGAATTGAGAACCTCCTCCTTTTTTTTGAAGTCGGTGTGTGGAGTCCTACCGCTGAGGTGCAATGTGTGCCGAGAATTCTTATGTGTAGGTAATGTGGAAGAAAACCCCACCAGTCATGTGTGTTCACCAAGCAGCTTTATTGAACTAGCTTAAATCAAAGTAACGCAAAATAACGGGCGTCAGCATAAAGTTGTCGAGCGTGCTCGAAAAAGAAATAAGCTTGGATCATGATCCTAAGAAGAAGACCTGTTAATGTAGATAGTTTTATTTTTTTACGATAGGTCTGCAAGATGTTAAAGGATTTAAACCGCAAATCTCTTTTATATAGTATTTTTTATAGTAGTCGGAAGCGAGCATGAGGTCCTGGATTGGATTCCCGGGTCGGGCATTGTATTAGCGAGTTTTTTTCCACTAGGAATCAGTAGAATCAGTAGAAACTACGAAGTCTAGTTTTGTGCCGGTTGATGGCAACAAGGTCGCCCAATATGGCAACATGCGGGTACTTCAGCCTCAGCCTTCGGGTGTTACAGGCGGAGTGTAGAACTAACATAACATCACGCCTGTAAGATCGAGCTACAGTCATCTGTTTACCGAACGAAAACAATCTTTTAGCAATCTTAATATTGCCTGATAAAATAAAGTCCAGCTACCATTCATTAAAATTAACGGAACTAATGTTTTTGCTATACCAAACAAATTCAAAATTGAATGAACGTAAAAAGCATAAGGAACAGCCGCTCGGGTCGATCTTTAGATTAAAGCGTGCTTACCTAGGTTGGTCCGTGGATGGGTGACCACCCATTACATACGGAGTTTCCTCCGTGCCTCGGAAAGCACGTTAAGCCGTTGGTCCCGGCTGTCATACACATGGCATCTTTGGCAGTTGGTACAGGTAGTCAGTGTCCCGAAAGTCTTACCAAGGGGTATCGTATTACGTAGCACTAACTGGGTTATGGAGGTCAGAAACAAAAATACAAATACAAAATAGTTTATTGTCACAATTAGCAAAATCAGTACATATAAACATGTTTCAGATAGGCAGTCACTCCATGTAAAATACTGGTATTCAGCTGCATCCGGTTTGACTGGTAGCCGACTTTAACGTAGTTGGGAAAAGGCTAGGCAGATGATGATGACCTGTTTTCTTATTAAAATATGTATTAAAAAACAGAAACACTATGACATAACTTTCTATTTTTTAATTAGCCTATTCTGTCCCACTACTTGCGTTGATTGCACTCATCGCATACAGACGTGCACATCAATGCAGTATAAAAATAAATAAATTAACGCCTGCAATAATTTCTGACCCAGTTTAAGTGTATTAGCGTGATATACAAATCAGCGTAGTAAGTGGTTTTTACACAAAATAATGGACTAACTGAAGTGTAAATAGTTATTATCAACGGAAAAATGGACAGCAGCCCCTTTAATCGAAGTGGGATGACGCCACGCAGCCCTCCGTCGACACCAACACCGAGACCACCTCAACAACCAAAGCAGTACCAAGAAGAAGCCGTTGAACCAATCTCTACTCCGGAGATTCAAAATTGGTTGGGGACCATTGAGCAGTACCTGAATGAGGTCTGTGTTATTGCTTCTGAGGGGAAACTTAATTCTGACCAGAAGCAAAGAATTACCAATCTTTGCCGAAAAGTTGGACATGGTGTTTCGCAATTGGCTGTTCAATACCAGTCGATGAAATCAAGAGCCCTACAAACACACACCGCCTTGAAAACTATGACCGAAGCCCGAGACCTAGCGGACTGTCTTACTGAGATGAACCGCACGATTCAGGAGTCCTGTGCGAAGCAGCAACCTGCAGCTTCTACATCATTTGCCGATATGGTGAAGAAGGGGTCCAGCAGTTTTATTCGCCCTAATAATCTTAGCTCCGTGGCGATTTTTCCATGTGACATCAGAAAGACCAGTGATGAAACAAAGAACATGGTACAAAAAATCATATGCCCTGGTGAAATGAAGCTGAAAGTACGAGGCGTGCGTAAAATAGGAAAAGGAGGACTTATCATCAGCACTGAGACCAAGGATGACCTAGACAAGCTCAAAAAAACAGTCCAAATCGCTTCGTCAGGCCTTACCGTCGACGAACCTCGGAAGCGCAAACCTCGTATTATTGTAATAGGAGTTCCCGCATCAATGGCTGAAAATGAGGTTTATAAATGCATTTACGACCAAAACATAACGGATAAACTGCCTATGACCCTAGATACATTTCTGACCTCAATTAAACTTAGCCACAAATCGGGTAGGAAAGATGCTGAGAGCTGTAATTACATTCTAGAAGTTTCAGCCGTCATTCGTAAGGCCCTCATCACACAGGACAGATTATTTATAAATTGGACGTCCTGCCCGGTACGAGACTTCACACTAGTAACGAGATGTTACAAGTGCCAGCAGTATGGTCATGCATCTAAGACATGCAAGAACGCTGTCCCAGCTTGTGGCCATTGCGGTGAAGAAGGACACTCGATTCAAGACTGCGCTAAAAAAGCTGAAGATCCTAAATGTGCTACATGCATGCGCTTTAAAAAACAAGCCAACCACAAGACGGGAGACACAGTTTGTCCAGCTAAACTAGCTGCCGAATACAGGTACATTAACTCGATTGACTATGAAGGCGCCTAAGAGCGCCACTTATTTGTTTAAATCCTAGACGTAATTTATTGTTGTTATTTTTAAATAGAATGGATATTAACTTAATTACCGACATAGATAACTCATTTTTAACTGAGTCAAAGTCATGTGAGGTTGAAGACTGCAATCAATATCTTTCCCAGTATCAAAAGTCACTAACCATACTAACCCAAAACATACGAAGTATTTATAAGAACATCGATAGCTTTAACATTTTTCTACATAGACTTAACTTTAATTGCGATATTATGGTTCTAACAGAATGCTGGCTATCAAAGCGCCATGAAAATCTCCCGGCAATACCAGGATATAACTTATTGTACACTAAAATTAATAACAATCAAAACGATGGTGTCGTTGTCTTTGCTAAGGAATCATTAAAGGTCAAAGTCGAAGAACCTGATCTACAAGATTGTATTAGTAACTGCCTAATCATCAAAATTGGTACAACCACAGCGATAATTGCTTTGTATAGATCCCCTTCCGCAAGAAACTTAACCTCTTTCCACAGTTCCCTAAACCAGATCTTTCAAGCACTTAGCCCATTTAAGAATGTAATACTAACAGGAGATATTAACATTAATATTGGCTCTGAAAACTACGACGCAGGGACTCAAGATTACCTTAACATCTGCTCATACCATGGTTTTCTGCCTGCTCACACATTGCCTACTCATCAAAGCGGTTCATGCCTCGACCATGTGATGATCAAAACCACTTATTCATTTATTACGCTTGTTACTAACTCAACAATAACCGATCACCATTCTGTCATTCTAGCCGTAAATTTAACGCTGCCTAAGCAAAATTGCCCCCAGACAAAGACTAAATTAAACGTAAACAAACTCGAATATGATCTATGCAACATTGATTATAGTCTGGTTTACAATACTGCTGACGCTAATTCGGCTTTATCGTACTTAATAAAACGTGTCCAACAAGCAATATTGCGTAATACGACAGCTGTGACGGTAAATAATCGTCTTCGTAATATTAAACCTTGGATTACTCCTGGACTAATCCGATGTATAAGGCACAGAGATAAACTTCACCAGAGAACTAAGAAATACCCTGATAATTTAATAATTCTAAACACCTATAAAAGATACAGGAATTTCTGCAACAATCTCCTAAAGAAGCTTAAAAATAATTACGATAAAAATGCATTAAGTAAAGCAGGCAACAATAGCAAGCAGATTTGGAAGCATATTAAAAACGTTACCTACATGACTAAACAACGTGAATCAAATTCGAGGTTACTGCTTACTAATCCTTCACCTCTCTTAACCGCTAACAAAGTAAATAACTTTTTTGTTAATGTTGGGAAAACTCTGGCCGAACAGATACCGAAACATTGCGCCCAACCATCTTTTAAAAAATTTAACAACAGTTGCAACCTGAAATCATTTGCTTTGCTGGATATTGACGAAAACGAAATATCCAGAATCATTTCGGGCCTTAAAGATGACTGTGCAGTTGGATGGGATAATATAAGCAAAAAGATTCTTAAACTCTTTAAGCATATATTAGCACCTCCCTTAACGCATATATTTCAAATCTGTCTTTCCAAAGGAATTTTCCCTAACTGTCTAAAAAAGGCTGTTGTAATCCCTATATATAAATCTGGAGACCGGGACTTGGTGAATAACTATAGGCCCATATCATTACTCCCCTCAATCTCAAAAATACTTGAGAAAATTATAAACAACAGACTAGTTAACTACCTAGAAAAAAACAACATCTTGTCACCTGCGCAATTTGGCTTCAGAGCCAAATTATCCACAGCCGATGCGGTGCATAGCCTGACCGATTATGTCACAGAAGAGCTTGGCAAAGGGAACCAGGTCCTGGGAGTCTTCCTTGATTTAGCGAAAGCCTTTGATACTGTCTCTGTTTCTGTGCTTCTAAGAAAATTAGAGGCAATAGGAATAAGGGGAACGCCGTTGACTTTACTTACTGACTACTTAGACGACCGATACCAATGTGTTAGGATTGACAACTTTACTAGCGATGAGCAGAAAAATACTGGATTTGGTGTTCCCCAAGGGAGTATTTTGGGCCCTACCCTATTCCTGGTTTATATTAACGACTTGTGTAATCTAAACATCAAGCACGGCAAAATCATTTCATATGCTGACGACACGGCGCTAATATTTTCTGCTAAAAGCAGTAGTGAACTATTTGAAAACGCTCAACTTGGTTTTAATACTGTGACTAATTGGCTTCAAAGCAATTTACTAACACTAAATGCTGACAAGACAAAATACATTCACTTCTCCATGCGCAAGCCTCAACTTAACACTGCTAACTTAAATTTATATGCCCATCAATGTGATAACCTGTCAGTCAACATGTGCAACTGTCCTCCTATCCTCAAAACCTGTAACATTAAATACCTCGGTGTTATAATAGACGACACACTCTCTTTTAAGTATCATATTGAAAGTCTGGTTAAAAGAGTGCGAAAATTAATATACGTATTTAAAAAAATACGAACTTTTGCAGATTCAAAATTGATCACACAAGTTTATTTCGCCCTATGTCAATCCATAATTCATTACTGTATCATTTCATGGGGTGGCGCATCAAAAACTACCCTGCTTCCCCTTGAAAGAGCTCAAAGAGCAATTTTAAAGGTAGCAAACTTCCATCCCTTTTACTTTCCCACAGATCAGCTGTATAAATCCTGCAACGTGCTGACTGTGCGCCAGCTATTCATTATGCACTTAGTTTTAAAACAGCACACCATGCTCACGTACCATGCTGACAATACTAACAGGAGACGGAATGATATAGTATGCATTTCTAATGCAACCTCAAAACATGTCTTTGTGGAAAGATTCTTTTCATTTTTAGGCCCATTTCTGTACAATAGATTAAATAGAAAACTAAGTATATTTAAGTTAAATTATTTTAGCTGTAAAAAGTCTATAATTACTTTTCTACAACTCTTATCTTATGCACAGACAGAAGACTTACTTTTTGTCTGCAAGTAAACTGCTGACACGCTGTTTTTATTTTTATTTGATGTAAGTTTTAATTTTAGTACTTTACTTTTCATTGAATGTTAATTTATTTATTTTAAGTAGATATTTATGCACCTTGTGGCCTGAAACACAGGTTCAACCTAGTTCAGGCAATAATCAACTGTGCTCTATTTTATTTGTTAAGATATTTCATTGTAAATGTGCCCCTTTTTTATAAATAAACGATTATTATTATTATTACTACTGAGCCAATTCTTCCCCCATTCCTTTCCAATTCTCCCAGTGTTTTGCCTTCTCTGGCCAATCGGTCAGGAAGCAGTCCAAATCGTCACGCCAGCGTCTCTTGGGCCTGCCTCGGTGACGACGGCAGTCTTTAGGCACCCACTGTGTGATGATGCTGGCCCATCGGTCCTGTCCCATCCTGGAAATTTGACCCTCCCAGTCCCATTTGAACCTCGCACACTTATCGCCAACATTGGCGATGCCTGTCTTGGAGCGTATTGTGGTGTTCATGTTTAAAATGCTACACTCCATCGCTCTTTGGGTTTTGAGTTTGGACTTCTGAGCCTCCGTCAAAGACCAAGTCTGGGCACCAAAGGTTAGCATAGGCAAGATACACATTCCGGGGCGAGAGGGAATGGGAAGCCTTTACCTCCTTCTGCGAAGCAGTCATGCTAGCGAAGGAGGTGGCGGAACGTGAGAGGGAGATAACCTCACGTCCCAGCCGCCGCGGGAGACGCCCCGGGCGTCGGGGGCCACGTGGTGGCTCTCGGCCACCGTAGGCGCGGGCCTATGGATGGTCAGTAATGGGTTAGCTCGTCGTCCGTCAGTCTTATAACGAAAGGCCGTGTCGACGGCGCGTTCGTGTTTCACGCGCGCCTCAAAGAGATGTCAGAAAACAGGAGGGGCCGCCGATGCCTGCCAGGGCTGCGGGACTGTTCGAAAGAGATACCGCGGCCCTGGAACATAAAGGGCAAAAGAAGGAACATGGATGGGTTTTAGTCAGTAAAAGTCTGACACTCCCTTCCGCTCCGCCCAAAGCGGGAGGAGTCATTTGATGATTTCCCATCCCAAAAAAAGGCAAGATACACATGTCGTTGTATTTTATTTATTTAAGTGAGATTGGAGGGTATAACGTTATCTAAGTAAAATCGGTCAGGCCTCATCAGGCTGTCGCAATTTTAAATATTCTTGAGTTAATGTTATTAGGCAACCCATTCGTTACATTTTTTTATGTATATTAAACATTTTTTTCAATTGGTAAACAGTGTGTGGGGAGGGAGTCTACCTAGTATCGAAAAAATGCCTAATACCCCCCGGTATTAGGCATTTTTTCGATACTAGGTAGACTTTATTTACAATTGTGGAGATACCCCAGAGTAAAGAGGAATAATATCCGTAAGAGCAACCGTTTCACTCGCTTCATGTCATTAACGTTTAGATGTGACTGCACTAGCATTTTAACTTCGAAGCAAAATATTAATAATAGTCAACATAAATGTGGTGAATAGACGAAGGGCTAGCTTCAACAGTCTTAGTTCCATCGATGTTCGTAATATTTGCGTCTATTCTTCAATTTTTTTGCCCGTTTTCAATGTCCTTGGAAAAGTATCCGCTTAGGCAATCATAGTCCATCTTCGAAAATATGAGATCCAATTTTATTGCCTTGTTCTTCTTTCGTATCAATGGTACGTCTTATCAAATTATTAACATCCAGATGGCTACGTTAATCGCGAGTCAGTAGTGTTTTTGACAGTAAGCCCTCTAAAACGTAGGACCCTGGGTACTCTAGCGGCCATGGTCAAGCCTAGAGTATTAGACACAAGGACCACACAAGGACACAATTACCACAAGGAGGTATGGCAGGGCAAGGAGCTTCACGGACGCTTTTACCGGGCACTACATCGGCCCGATGTAGAATTCTTAGCGTCCGTGTTTTGGCTGCGCTTCGGTAACCTATTCGGGGAAGCCAAAGGTTTTGTCTGTGCAATAATGGACCAAGTTATGATGACGAATAACTACCGGAAATACATTGTGAAGGATGGCACGGTTGACATAATTATGTCGGGCATGATACCGTCCGGGAGAATCGATCCGACACATTATTTCTGGGTGTTCTCGTCTGACTAACGGACAGTATTTGCATAGACACAACCTCGTTGCCAAGATTATCCACCAGCAACTTGCTTTGAAGTACAAACTTGTGGAATCAGAAGTGCCATACTATAAGTATGTGCCCGACCCAGTTCTCGATGATGGTAATATCACGTTGTATTGGGATCGACCTATCGTCACTGACAGGACTATTGTTGCCAAAGCCTGACATTGTGGTGATAGATCGATTGGAGCGTCGCGCAATGATTGTTGATATTACGGTTCCGAATGACGAGAACCTCGTGAAAGCAGAGAAAGATACACAATTCAAATATCTAGATCTGGCTCGCGAGGTTGTCGACATTTGGGACGTGAGTACAGCAGTCATTGTGCCGATAGTTGTGTCGGCCAATGGCTTAATAGCCATTCGCCACGACCAACATCTGAGGAGGTTTTCGCTGGGCAGCTGGATCAAGCGCTTGATTCAGAAGGCAGTTCTTCTGGACACGGCGCGAATTGTTAAGAGGTTCCTCTCTCAAGAGCCCTGACCACCGGTAGCTAGGACCCTGTTCCCGATCCGGTGGGCTACTATTTTTTATATTTTTAAATGTTTTTTTTAAATAATTTTGGTTACTAAAAATATTTAAAAATGTAAATATTAGGTTAGACAAATGAATAAAGAGATAATAATAATAATATTCTTTATTGACATAATAGGTTACAGAAACTTATCAGAAGCCTCTGACTCCTGAACTAGGTGTACCTGTATGTTAGGAGTCAGCGCCATCTCCCATTTTATTTGGTTTAGGTACTAATGTCAACATCGGAATAGACAAACATATTATGAAAAAATATGAAAAAAACATAATTTAACAAATTCTCACAATTCAATAAAATTAATTAAAAAATATAATTTATTGTTAAGTTAATATATCGTGCTGTGTGGGTGTGTGTGTGGGAGGTGTGTATGTGTGCGTGTAGATGGGTTACCGTTCGTGTTTATGTATGTGTTACTTTAGAATTAGATTAATTATTTATTATTTCCTCTACATCCTCATAATCAAGAGTAAAGAGTCAGTTCTTTAGGTACTATAAGTTTACATTCGTGTAATGTTAGTGGATAAAAATTCAGGATTCTATTAATTTTGTCGTATAAATAAACAGAAAGAAAAGCGTTCTGTCGTCTTGCAAAAGCCGTGCGACACTTAACAGATTCAATTACGTTTGGAGTTGTTCGCTTATTTTCAAGTTTACCTGGCTCATATGGGGTAGACACGTGTTTTTTTGTAATTATCTGGATAATAAAAAGTTGTCTTACTGTAAATACCACAACTCGTATAGTGTCTTCGTGGGAAATCTGTATGGTTTGAATGACATTGTTTTAAGCAGGGACCGTTGCGCTCTCTCCAGGCGTAAGAGATGCGTGTTACATGCACCACCCCAAACTCCAATACAGTAACCAATAACCGATTGTGCCAATTCAAAATAAACTGAACGTAGGAGGTCGCTGTCAGCTAGATGCCTCAGATTTTTAAACACCCATGTAAGTTTCCTGACTCGTGACGAAATCATCTCGATATGTGGTTGCCAGGATATTTTCCCGTCTAAGAGAACCCCAAGGTATCTGACCGTCTTAGACTTGTTCAGAGTGGTGCATGAGCACTGTTGAGTGAAAGGCGATTTGCATGAGTGAATCCGGATAGCCACATTAGGCTGTTTTATGCGAGCGTTAGTGAACCGTACCAATGAGTTTTTTGATATGTTAAGCGTACAGGTTATGTTTCAACCACAAGCAGACTCTATGGAGCCCCATTTCCGCATTTTGCTGAACTGCATCCCAAGTCCCTGCCTGAAACACCAAGGCTGTGTCATTGGCATAGGTAAATATTTTACCTTTATATAATGTCATTTGACACAAGTCGTTAATGTAAATCAGGAAGAGACTGGGACCGAGAATGCTACCCTGTGGAACCCCATAAATGACTGCGACATCCGAACTAATAGCACTACCCACTTTAACCTTCTGCCGACGGCCAGTAAGAAAGTATTTGTAGATTTTTAGTACCGTTCCCCTTATTCCACACCTTTCCAGCGTGTCAACAAGAGCAGAAATCGAAACAGAGTCAAAAGCCAGATCAATAAAAACTCCGACACACTTTGTTTATTATCTAGACAAGCTGTAACATAATCCACTAACGAGCTAACGGCTGCATCTATACTTTTACCTACCCTAAAACCAAATTGGGAGTCGGATAATATGTTATTTTTTTCTAAGAATTTTATTAGTTGGTTATTCAGTACTTTTTCTAGTAGTTTAGAGAGCGCTGGCAGCACAGAAATCGGTCTGTAGTTTGTCACGCTGTCTCGAGCTCCACTCTTGTAGACAGGAGTGATGAACGCCCTTTTAAATACACTAGGAAAAACGCCCTGCTCTATACATAGCCCAACGATCGTGGCAAAGTGCGGGACGATAACATGTTTTGATATTTTTTAAAATCTGTTTGAAACAGAGTCTAAGCCCCTTGCAGAGTCGTTTTTAAGATTCATGATAAGAAATTCAATTTCTAATTTGTTTGGTGGGAGCAGTACCATAGAATTCTGAACTACTGAAATCATTTAAAATAGGCAGGGTGATTTCGGGACTTTCAGAGCATTTTATCTTGTCGGCAAGTAACTTTCCGGCTTACGCAAAAAATTGTTCACGGTTTCAACGGCATTGAGGGGGCCATTACTGTTCTTTAGTAAATCATCAGCAGAAGATTTTTGCTTAGCAGTACCAGTGATTGATTTTATAGCTGACCATGTTTCCTTACTACTTCTTGCATTTTGTAAAAGAGTTTTTTCATTATATCTTTTAAGCTTGCGCAATAGAGCGTTACAGAAATGTCTGTAGCGCTTGTAAGTGACTTCTTGGGCGCTTGTGAGTACATTCTATTATGTATCACTATGGTTAGAATATTACAGATTTACAAATAATATCTTTTCAAAACTTTGAGTAACATAAATAAGACGAAGTGCTACCAAAGTGGAGAGATTTTATAAGTGCGCAATGAATGAAATATAATGCGTTGAAAAACCAAACTTAAAGATTTTAATGCCAATAACTGTTGATCATGAGTTGCATCTATGTTTTTCGTTCATAGACTTTGACAATGATAAAATAATACGCGGTCACGTGAGCGAAGCCGGCGGGCACAGCTAGTCTTAAATAAATACCGTATACATGGTATTTTTATTAGTGAGGCGGGTTAGCATGGAAATGTCTGAACTATAGGAGCAAGTGAACTCTATGAAACCACGACACGAAAGACGAAAGTTAGCTTAGTCCAAGTTTCAACTTTTTTATATTGCCCATCTCAACACGTCACCTTAAGTGTATAGGGCCTAATTACGGATATATGTATAGGGTTTATTTAATTTGCATTAGGAAAATAAATATTTTATATGAATTTTCAAACGCTCTTGAAATGAGCTGGGGCACCGTCCTTAATGAAGCAAAACGCGCTGCGAATGGAACCAAACGAGGCTCACCCTAATCATCGACATTCATAAGCGCTCGCAGATATATTGAGATGATGGATGCGGGCAGGTGGGCCCCAGGGGGAACAGGAGAGCGAGGGGGAAGGGGTTTAAACATCGAGATGGATGCGAGCGACATTAACGTTTGCAGTCGTTATTACGTGTTTCCGTTATCAATGCGGGTAGCATTGCATTTTTTACAGTAAAAAAGACCACAATAAATTTACATAATACACTTATATTTCACTCAATCAAAATCAAAATCAATCAAAATCAAAGCATTTATTTCAAGTAGGCTAGTTACAGGCTCTTTTGAATTGTCGAAACAAAGACAACAATGAAATGTAGCTACAGTCCCAGTCACAAGGCATAAAAACTGTGAAAGTACTGTAGTTGCCCATTCCCTAACGTAGATCTCTATGGAGAAGAACGGGCAAGAAACTCCATGGACACTCTTTTAAATCAGAATATTTTACAAAACCTTGGTAACATCATTCATGTTGAGATGGTACATTATGTGAGAGCGATGTAGCAAGATGTGCATGTTAAAAATGTCCATAGTAAAAACAAAGAAAAGAACAACTCAAAAATAAAATAATTATAATTAATTCAAATAAGCCGTGGCAACCAAGAGATGACCAGTCACAACTGACAGCGCCCGTTCACGAACATGACGCATGTATCAGCACCATTCAACTCAACCATTTTGAAGGGAACTAAATGATCCGACACACGCGCCACCATCAGCGAGACATTTGAGTGATCATGACATACACTTAACCGCCAGGGCACATTCAAGTCAGAAAAAAAAAGACGTAGGTTTCCAGCGAATGATAGCTTTCTAGTACATAGTACTCACATAATATGGGCTATGCGGTTATATAATACCAAAAGAAATTGAATTTATACAATGCAACACTCACTTGTAATCAAAAACATTCAAATATTCACGAGCGATAAATGGGATAAAACAAAGAAAACCATTAGGAAGGGGTAGACCTAGCAAGTTGAAATCTATACCAGATTCTGAAGTCTATAGTCCCTATTAGGTTTATCAAAATCAAGGTCCTGAGTCAACACGATGAAAAGATATGGGTAAATTTAGATTTTCGCGAAAACTTTTAAGTACCAAAATTTACCTTAATTTTCAACTTTTTTATTTTTCGGAATTTAAGAGTAAGAGCTTGCTTTTAATCAAAATTGACAATTCTAGGTCAACCGGAAGTACCCTATAGGTTTTGGGTCGAAACCCTATATGGTATATGTCGCCGCAAGATTATTAGTTAATCTAATTAATAACCAACTTAGAATGTCTCATCCATCATAACATTCATCCTGCCGTCTGTGGATTGGGAGTACAATAATTATTACAATGATCCGTATCGATTGACAGAACAGATAAGCGCCATCTATTGGCCTCTGTATTAATTAATAGGTACTGAGATACATCATTCCGTAGGTTCGCTTATATTTCAACCATTAGTGTATATAACTTCTCCGGAGGATCCCATACAATTGCATTATACTCTAATGTACTGCGTACATATGCATTGTACAGCAGCTTTATAACCCTGACACTTTTAAATTGGGAGGAAGTTCTGATGACGAAACCCAGTGCCTTATTAGCATCTTTGCACACCTTTTTAATGTGCTCGTCGAAATTAAAACCACTGTGTAACGTTAGTCCCAAGTCCCGTATAATTGTTGAGAATCAGAATCAGAATATCATTTGTTTGCCTACTTTTTTGTTTTACATAGTGTCTCTGTGGCCGGTGGGCCGTACAGAGGTGAATCAGCTAACTTAATGTCCTAGTGGATCTATGCTTGCTGTTCTGTTGACTCGTAGTTTGTTAGGCTATACAAACATATTACGTGTTTATTTGTGTTATTATTTACACTATTATTTTCATTTAATCATTTATTACCAAACATTTTATATTCTTTTTTAAATATTTCTTTAAATAAACATTATATTATTCCATTATTATATATATTTTAAATATTTCTTTAAACAAACTGTATTATTACGTATTATTATCCGTTTATTCATTTTTAAACATATTCTTTACATTTTTAAATATTTAAATTTAAAACAATATAAAAAAAACATTTAAAAATACAAAAAATAGGAGTCCGCCGGTGTCGGGAGCAGGGTCCAAGCTACCGGTGGTTAGGGCCCCAGAGACAGGAACCTCCTCACAATGCGAGCCGTATCGAGGAGTACTGCCTTCTGAATCAGGCCCTTGATCCAACCGCCTAAGGAGAGCCTCGAAAGATGGTCATCGAGGCTCTTGGCCATAAGGCCATTGGCCGTCACGACAATCGGCACAATGATAGCTGTAAGGTCCCGTAGTAGTTGGTACCTTACACTTGTAGCTTTAAGTAAGAAGTGGTAAGTCAGTACTTGGAGTTAGGCGAGTTGATGTAAACACACACAGACTTTGGTAACACTAAAGGTTTATTAGAGTACCGATCACAACAAAGTAAAAGTGGGTTGGATGCTAATCCGCGGTGTTCGCGTAAGTATGTAATTTGTCAACTAACTTAAAATCATATTAAACATTGTTTTAAATACCAAAGAGAAAAGTAGGTTGCTGCGTTTGCAGCCTGACGGAATGTACGTAAACCGTACATGCTCCCGAGGGAAAAGGCGGGATGAGCATCCAGTACATAAAACGTTTTAAAGTAAAAATTCCAAAACGCAATAATAAAAAAGTATAGACCGTATAAAAGTAGGTTAAGTAAGTAAAAATATAAAAGTAAGACATCCCAGAACGTCACAATAAAAAGTAAAGACAGTAAAGTAAACATTAGTAAGTAAGTAAAATTAAACATGTACACATAAAAACAATAAGCTTTACTGCTCCTCAAAGTGAAACAGTTGTTTCGGCCTCGCGTCGCTGTATAGTGGCTCCGGCGGTGTCCAATGGCGTATTTCTTGCATCTCGATTTCGACTTTGTTGTCGATTCCTGTAGGTTGTCTTGTAGGTGGCTTTTTAGTTTTCTTATGCCATAGTCTCCTAATCCAAATGTAGACAGCAAACGAAGCAGCTCCTCCCAACAGCAGAGAAGTCACAGAGTAGAGATATATGTCGTGACTCGATATATCTATCCCTTGTGGTAGTCTTTCCTGCTCTTTCTGCTGAATTATTTGCTTATCTATGTTTCTGATATTCAGCTGTGCGTTTTTCCAACTTAGATCAAATAAATTGTTGATAGTCGTGTTAAGTGTAGGTACTTCAATATCCGCCTCCATGTGAAATTTGCTTCCTAAGTGGTTATAGGTGAATATTGTCGCATCTTTCTTTTGTAGTATGCATTTTGGTTTCAAGGCAATCACCCCAGTACCGTTGATGACTGCTGGCGTAACTTGATCGCTACATATGACGCGCATCAGCTGTCTGTCGCATAATGTAAACAACCACCAGTTAGGTTTATGTAATTGGATCCAAGTTTCTTTGCAAGTTACATCATTGATGACACAGGATAATGAAGTTTGTTGACTGAATACCTTGGCCTCGCAAGGTGCGTCCTTGTCTTGTAAGCTAAATACCGGCTGACGTGAAATGCATGTGTACTCGTCTTCTCCGTATGGCGTGCATTGGCGCATGTCTTGCTCTTCCATAGTGATGTACGAATTTTTCACGAAGTTTATGGCGATATAATTGGAGAAAGGCTGCACGATTCTCAATTGTCCTTGTTTCTGGAATGGTATAGGTATTACCCGGTATATTTTGTAGTCCTCATCGCTCAAAAGTGGAATATGCAATTCGAAAAGTAGAAAGTTGTTTGTAATCCGAGCCTTGACATGGATTAGTTCGTAGATGTCACGGAAATCTTTTTGTATGTCCTTTATCGGTAAGGCTAGTCCCTGTGGAAGTTTTCCAGAGATGATGTTCAGCTGTTCTATTATTTGAGATGCAGGAAACAAGTGTGTATCCAAATGACCTCGATAAATGTTGGCGAGAGCATTCATTAGCATTTCTTGAATTCTATGCAAGTCGCTCAAAATTAAAGTTGATGATAAAGCGGCAGAATTCACGTCATTTGCTGTGTATAAAATTTGTGCTCTGTTCTCAATTTTTGTGATTATGTTGCAAGTCTGATTTATGTAGGTTTGTATTGCGTGAAGTTGTTTGTCCATAAATTCCGTATTGTTTTTAATTACATTGTTTTCAGCCTCTATGATCAAAGTTTGGTTCTTCATCAACTGTAACAAGTAATTATCGTTGATTTGCAAGTTTTGGATATCCTTCTCGTACTTTTGCGCAAAGTCTTCATCCAAAACCCCGAAAAGTGTTCTGGCTAATTTTCCGATTCCATCAAAGTAGCCTCGTTTTTGTCGCGAATGCTGAGAAAGTAACATAGTGTTATAATTCTCAAGGTGATGCATTTCATGACGTAGGTGTCTGACAACTGCTTCGCATGGTGTAAACTCGTGCGCGATTCTTTGACAGAGTTTATCAATTTGGTTTATGTAGTCGTTCATGTTATTTGCAGCTTGCCCGTAGGACGTTAGGTTGTAATAGATCAGTAGAGTCCATTCATCATGTATAAGTTGCAGTTTTCCGGCTTCATCGAAATAAATAGGTTGATTGTTGGTTATAAAGGTCACCTTATAGTTGTTTGTTACTGGTGACGATTGTGCAGTTCCTAACATTCCTATTAAAGTTATAAGAGCGAAAGTCAGGAAACTGTACTTGTTGGTTCGCGTGCTCCTTTTTCTTCTTTGGTTTTCAGTTATTGTATCTTCTTCTCTTTTGTTATTTGTTGTTTCTTCGGTAGGTAGCAGTGTTTCTTGCTGTGGTAATGGAGTTAGTTTAACAGTGGGTCGTTTTATCACTCCAGTTTTTGTTTTAAGGGTGGCCACTCGTACTAGACCATCCTTACCGGGATGAGTTTCCATCACTCGTCCCATGGCCCATTTGCCAGGAGGTAAGTTTGTTTCCTTGATTAGGACCACGTCGTTTAGTTTGAGGTTTTGTACAGTTCTGTTCCACTTGCTTCTAGACTGTAAGGTGTTCAGGTAGTCATTGGACCAAGCTTTCCAGAATTGATCCAGCATGTGCTCCGTTAGTTGCCAACGTTTTCTCAGATCCATCTTTCTGTTGTCAGGCTCCGGTTGAGGTAGAGACAACGTAGCACTGCCAGTTAGAAAGTGGCCAGGAGTGAGAGTGCTGTAAAATTCCTCCGGATCTTCTGTTAGCTGACATAGAGGCCTCGAGTTTAGGCAGGCTTCTATTTTCGCTAGTAACGTAGTGAATTCTTCCCAGGTCAGTTTTTGATCCCCAAGAACCCGCTTCAAGTGGTGTTTTAATGATTTGACGGCTGCTTCGAATATCCCCCCCGCACTAGGCCAAGCAGGGGCGTTGAAGTGCCAATGAATTTCTAGTTTCCCAATCTCGTCAAAGAACTCAGGAGAGAGTAGCTTCTTGAATCCTCTCTCAGTACTTTGGATGCTCCAACGAAGTTCGTGCCGTTGTCTGAGTACATGTGAGCAGGCGTTCCGCGCCTCGCGCACATTCTCTGAAGGGCCGCAATAAACGCTTCCGTGCTTAGTTCTGAAACTAATTCGATATGTACAGCTTTCGTAGCCATACAGACGAAGACCGCGATGTATGCTTTTGAGGTCTTCACTCCTCTTCCTTTGTTAAGTTTCACGTCTACGTGACCAGTAAAGTCAACACCAGTGTGAGTGAATGGACGGCTTGGTGTTACTCTTTGTTTTGGCAGATCGGCCATTAGTTGAGCATTGTCCGTAGAGTTGTAACGATGACATTTCACACAGCGTCGTATTCTTCCCTTTACCGCCCGATTTCCAGAGACTATCCAGTATCGTTGCCGTATGTAAGTAAGGGTCAGACGGGCTCCTCCATGTAGCGTCATCGAATGTGCTTGGTCGATCAGTAGTTCAGTGAAGCGGCTGGAGTAGGGTACCACTGCGGGATTCTTCATATTTGCAGGAAGATCAGAGTGCTGTAGTCTTCCGCCTACGCGAATGATTCCCTTGCTATCCAGATAAGGTTTGAGTTTGTAAATGTTGCTTTTTGGTGACACAGTTTTATTTTGTTTCAACTGTTTGTGTTCTTGCGCAAACTCGCTTTGTTGAACATATTTTATTATATATTCTGCTGCGTATTGTAGGTCAGTTGTTGTTAGGTAAGTAGCGCTTGGTCGTAATTTTTGCTTTTGTGATATATCGCACAATTCGAGCAGTAATTCTTATTACTGAAGTCAGCGAACTGTGGTTCTTCAACAACTTGTAAACAATATTTTCAGTGTTGTAGTTTTTCGAACTGACGTCATTGGGTTCGACCCTGTTTGCTTCGCTTGTAGTAAAGTGGCAATTCACATTATGAGGTGTTTCTGTTTCTGCAAAGTTTTTCAGAAACATAGGTCCGTTCCACCATAAGTTGAACTTGACTACTTTGCTCGGTAGCAAGCCTCTCGAAGCGCAGTCAGCTGGATTAAGTTCCGATCGTACATAACACCATTGTTGAGGTGGAATTACGTCTTTTATTTTCCCCACTCTGTTAGCTATGTATCTTTCCCATCTTGAGAGGTCTCCCTGAATCCAAGCTAGGACCACCTTGGAGTCACACCAACCATAAGCTGATATCTCATGCTCCGTTAGTGATTTCTTCACTTTTTCCATGAGTTGGGAGAGTAGTAGTGCTCCGCATAGCTCAAGTCTGGGCAATGAAGTTTTTTGAGTAATCGGCACTACCCTAGTTTTTGATACTAGTAATGTGATCCTTGGGTCGCCCTTTTCGTCGATTACTCGGCTGTATATGACGCAAGCGTATGCCTTTTCGCTTGCGTCACAAAATCCATGTAGTTGGATATTTTTCTGCGTACTGCCAATCCATCTGTTTATTTTAATGTTTTTAATTAGATGTAGTTCTTTGTTTAGATGCCGCCATTCGTCTTGTAACTCAGTAGGTAGTTCAGCATCCCAGTTTATTTTAGTTAGCCACACCCTTTGGAATAGTAGTTTAGCTGACACAGTTATAGGCGCCAGCCAACCCAAGGGGTCGTATAGTTTGGATATTTGTGATAGCAGGTTTCTTTTAGTTAGTGGTTCGTTGTTGTAGTCGTCTATGGACCAGTTGAATATGAAAACGTCATCTTTTGGATTCCAACTCAACCCCAACGTTTTCATTGATTCGTCGCCTCTAAAATCAAATGTACTTTTCGATATTTGATCTTCGTCTAAGTGTCGTAGAAGCTCAGGATCGTTGCTTGACCATTTTCGCAGATTCATTCCGCCTCCCTTCAGTAGTTTTATGATCGATGTTTGAATTTCCTTTGCTTGTTTTGTAGAGTTGTGGCCGCTGATTAGGTCATCGACGTAGAACTGATTTAGCAATATTTCAGCGGCCTTTGGGTATTTGTGGCCGTCATCGATAGCAAGCTGTTTGAGTGTTCGCATTGCTAGCCATGGAGCACTTTTCGTCTCATATGTTAATGTTTGCAGTTGATATTCTTGTAAATTGTCTTTTGGTTGCTTTCTCCATATGATCTTCTGTAGATGTTGTTGATCCGGATGACACCATATGGAACGGTACATTTTTTCAATGTCCGCTGTGTAGACGTATTTATAGCCACGCCATTGTAATATCAATGCTTGGATGTCCTTTTGCAGATTAGGACCTTTTTCCATTACGTCATTTAGGCTACATCCACCCATGGTCTTCTGGGAAGCATTAAAAACAGCTCGTAGTTTTGTTGTTGTTGATTGTTCTCTCAGTACTCCATGATGCGGTAAGAAGATTGCATCTTTGGCGGGTGTCGTGTTTGAAAGCTTCATGTGACCTAAATCAATGTACTCGCGGATGAAATCTTTGTACATTGATGCAAGTTTAGGGTTTCTGTCGAATTTTCTTTCCAGTTGTAAGAATTGAGAGATTGCGATCGACTTTGAGTTTCCCAATTTTTCTTCATAACGAGGAATCAGTGGCATCTTTACAATGTATTTTCCGTCGCGATCTCTTTCAGTAGTCATTTTGTAGTAGTTTTCGCACCAGTCGTCTTTAGATGTGTCCTCAGTATTTTGAATGATGTCTTCTGTCTCCCAGAATCTCTTTAAGTCGTTCAGGTCGACAAGAGCGACATGGCTGTTAAAAGTTTCTAGCTTGCCGCATAAAATCCATCCTAAACGGGTTTGCTGAGCTGTCGGCGTTTGGGCATCTCCCTTTAGGACCCCCTCTAATATAACTTGCGAATAGATATCCGCTCCCAGCAGCAAATCCACGCTCCTTGATAAGTTGAAGTCTGGATCCGCTAGTTTCAGACCTTGTTGCTGAGGCCAGTTTTCTTTTTTAAATGTTTTGTTAGGTAAGTTGTTCGTGATCCTTTTCATTATTAGAGTGCTGACTGAAAATGCAAAGTCAGTGCATCTTGATTTACACTCTAATTCTAGTCGTCCTTTACAATCTCCCGAAATTGTACCCACGCCGGAAATTGTAGCGTTCATCCTTTTTCTAGGTAGTTTCAGTCGTTGAGCCGCGTTCTCCGTGATGAGGTTTACTTGAGATCCTTGGTCCAGTAAAGCTCGTAACGTTATAAAGTCTCCTGTTGATGTCTTTACTTGAAGTTCTACTGTAGTAAGTAATATTTCCATAATGTAGTTGTTTGATAAATGGTTCGAACTATGTTGGTTTGTTGATGTTGAAGGTTGATGTTCCCGTTGTTGAGAACGTTGACCCATATTGTTCATATTGGAACTTGGCGACAGTTTTTGCGCTGAATAGTGTAACATCGTATGATGTGGTTTATTGCACTCTTTGCAAGTTTTGTTCGACGTGCATTCTGTGTCTCCATGCTTATACAAACAGTTTTTGCATATTTGTAATTTCCTTACTGTGTCATTCCGTTGCCGTGTGTCCATTTCAATAAACTTTGGACACTGCATGATCACGTGAAAACCGCTGCACAGAAGGCATTTACCGTATGACGCATGGTATATTCTTGATGTTTCTTTTCTATGTGGTTCATATGATGGTTTATTGGAGTTAAATTTCGTTTTGTTGCTGAATATTTGTTTATGTTGGTTAGATGCATCTTTTTGGTAACCCTTTGCTGCTTCCAACGCCATGAATTTGGTCTCCAAGAACCCCAAAAATTCACTCAGCTCCGGGACTTGCTTTGGATGCTCTAATTCTCTAGTGTATTCAGTATATGATGTTGAGTCCAACTTCTGTGCCATCAAGTACACGATTATTGGATCCCAGCTTGATGTATTTAGACCGATGTTATGTAGGCCATTCATGCATTCGTTGATTACGTCATGCATTCTCTTCAAGACAGCAGCATTGACCTGCTGGATGGATGGTAACTCCATCAAAGTATTCATCAAGTTCGTAAATTGGAGTCTCTTGTTGTCGTATCGCTGAATAAGAATATCCCAACAAGTTTCATAGTTTTCAGCGCCGACCAAATGTTGAACTAATCGTTCCGGCTCTCCTTTAAGCTTAGATTTTAAGTGTTGCATTTTCTGCGCTTTCGAAGAATTTGCATTGTTGTGGATTGTCTCCAGAAACATATCCTTGAACGTAATCCACTGACTGTAGTTTCCAGTGAATTCCGGTAGTTGAATCCTCGGTGCATAGTTTTGGTGGTTTACGCTTGTCCATAGTTTCGAGTTGAGAGATCTTTTCATGACATCGTACTGACGTTCTTTGTTGGCGAACAAGTCGTTGTATATTTCGTTTGACCCTTTCAAAATAGCTTCTAGCTCCCAGTGACATTTCTCTACAGTGTCCCACTTGGTTTTCAGGACGCTCAGGTGATCCTCTAACTCCCATTTTTCAGTTATGGAGTCAATTTCTATTTTGGACATCGCCCGTTCTAGTGCTTTAATGTGACATTCTTGTCGATCAAGCAGTTCCTTGGTCTTGGTATCTACTCCCGTAGGATGAGGAATGACAACTTCAGCCTGTTTTCCTTCCCTGACCATCAACCGCTGCAGTATATCAATCCTGGTGGATTCATACATATGTTTCGTCTTTTCATAAATGTTCCCAGTAAAATATTGGATTTCTTTGTCCTCTCGTTCAAGTAATACATTGTGTCTATTGCCAAAGTCTTGCCAGAGGTTTTCCAATGACACTAACCTTTGAGTCAGGTACTCCTTTCCTTTCCGAGACGCGCTGTCCTTTTGGTAGTTAGTACAGAGACCTTTGATTGACTCGAAGACTTCGTTTTGTGCAGTGATTTCGCTCATCTTGATGTAGTCGTTTCGGTAATCGAAAGTAGTAGTAGTAGTAAGATGTAGTAGTGAAGTAGGTATTGAAGAACACGTAGTTCGGTGTCTTCTAGTTTGTAGGCCTCGGATTACCCGCAGTTCACGTCGTAGTCCGGAAGCTGCAGTAGTAGAGTAATGGTATCGAAGAACACGTAGTTCGGTGTCTTCTAGGTTGTAGACCTCGGATTACCCGCAGTTCACGTTGTAGTCCGGAAGCTGTAGTAGCAGTAGTCGTAGTAGTAGTTGGCTTGTTGCCGCAGTTGAGTCTTGTTTTTCCGCTTGATTCACGAAGAAGTTCCAAAGTATCCCCTCTTCGTTGATTGCTCAGAGCTCTTGTACTCTTTTTACGAATATGCGCGCTTTCTCAACTTGACTGGTGAGATCCGCTTGTGGAAGGCCAGCCAAGCCGATTCGCTGTCGTTCCAAGAGATGCAATTACCCCAAACTGTGAAATACTCGAAGGACCATTAAATGTAAGGTCCCGTAGTAGTTGGTACCTTACACTTGTAGCTTTAAGTAAGAAGTGGTAAGTCAGTACTTGGAGTTAGGCGAGTTGATGTAAACACACACAGACTTTGGTAACACTAAAGGTTTATTAGAGTACCGATCACAACAAAGTAAAAGTGGGTTGGATGCTAATCCGCGGTGTTCGCGTAAGTATGTAATTTGTCAACTAACTTAAAATCATATTAAACATTGTTTTAAATACCAAAGAGAAAAGTAGGTTGCTGCGTTTGCAGCCTGACGGAATGTACGTTAACCGTACAGATAGCCGAGTTCACATTCCACATGTCGACAACCTCGTGTGCCAAGTCGAGATATTTTATTTGTTTCTCTTTCTCAGCTTTCACGAGGTTCTCGTCATGCGGGATGGTAACATCGACTATCATTACGCGGCGCGCTGATCGGTCTATCACCACTATGTCAGGCTTATTGGCGACAATAGTCCTGTCAGTAATGATAGACTGATCCCAGTACAGCGTGACATGGTCTTTCTCGAGAACTGGGTCGGGCACATACTTGTAGTACGGTACCTCAGATTCCACAAGTTTATATTTCAAGGCAAGTTGCTGGTGAATAATCCTGGCTACTTGGTTGTGCCTGTGCAAGTACTCGCCGTTAGCTAGACGAGAACAACCAGAAATAATATGTCTGATGGACTCACCCGGACGGTGGCATGCCCGACACACGTCAACCGTCCCGTCCTTCATAATATGTTTCCGGTAGTTGTTCGTTAACATAACTTCATCCATAATCGCACAGACTTATTACGTATATACTATTACGTATTATTGTTACTTACATTATTATTATTTTTCATTTTATTGTATTTTAAGGGGACGCGGGGCCTTCGTTTTGTCGGTAGGCCACCGCCTGTATCCTTTTTAATTACGGTCATGCAATATATCGCTCATTCTGTGATTAACCCTGAGTGGGTTAAACTTGCCGTGTGCCTGGTAGGCGTCCCCAGAAGGTTCCCGCTCCTGAACTACAACATATTGCGAAGGTAAGGCAATGGAACACGGTTCACATAAAATCGTTGCATGTCACAGATTGAGCAGATATTGAGAGTTGTGTGCCTGTCACCCTCCTGGCGACGCGCCAAGGGAAAGGGATTTATTGAAATAAGTGCACAACAAGATGTGTCGTACTACAGTTTGACTCGCACCGTATTGAGGGAATACGAGATTGGCTCTCTCAACGTGGAAGTAAAACGTAACTGATGGCTGCTACACAACAAGGCTCCAATGTATACACCGTCGAAATATTTTATTGCGGCGGACTACGGCGCTGTCATCTCGTAAAACATTCTGTCTGAGGTATTGTCTCTATCCGTGTTCCGCTTACTTGTAACCTGTAAGATCTGTCGATCCTAGATTCAAGTGCTAGTACTGTTACTGTGTAATCTGTTTTCAAGTCTTTGCATAAAATATCATAATATATTATTTTCGTGCAGAGCGTTTGCGTTAGCGTGTTGGCACACTAGCACTCGCGGTGCGAGGCGGCGGCAGATGGCGACACTTGTCTCGTCGCAAGATAACTTAGCTGTAATGTATACTTAATGCTTGAGGTTCTCTTACCGAGAGGCGACGACAGCATACGAAATGATGACATTAACTCGTTCGATCCGTGCAGCTATGTCGGACTTAGTTGCTCCCATGACACAGTTTGTCTCCGCTGAATGTGAAATACATAGACACGACACGAAAGGCGGCTTTGCTGGTAACTATAATTACAAAAAAAGGATAGAAAATAAAAACTTATTAACAAAAAATTGAATGATCTTCGAATATTGTTTGTTAGCGCGGAAAAGTAATTTACTCACTTTTAACTTAGGAATTTCGTTAGACTTAAATGTTTCTTTTTATTTTTCGCTCTTCAGTTCGCCTTTTCGTCGGTTCCATTTTTTGTTACAAAGTTTTTGGTTTTTAGTTTCCTTTTTCGTGTTTTTAGGGTTCCGTAGCCAAATGGCAAAAAACGGAACCCTTATGGATTCGTCATGTCTGTCTGTCCGTCCGTATGTCAAAGCCACTTTTTTCCGAAACTATAAGAACTATACCTACTGTTGAAACTTGGTAAGTAGATGTATTCTGTGAACCGCATTAAGATTTTTACACAGAACTGAAACTCAATTTTTTTTTTCATCAAACCCATACGTGTGGGCTATCTATGGATAGGTCTTTAAAAGTGATATTGAGGTTTCTAAAATCATTCAATCATATATTATATGATGGACATTACCATTCAAACTTCCACCTAAAATTAGTTTGAACGAGATCTAGTTAGTATTTTTTTTTTAATACGTCATAGATCGTAAACCACAATTTACCTTTCATTCAATCAACTCAAATATAAAAATAAAACATCGATCAAAGTTACAATGAACTACAAGACCTTTCATATTATGTTACTTGCTGCTACGGAACCCTTCATGGGCGAGTCCGACTCGCACTGGGCCCCTTTTTTGTTGCTGTAATAACTCCATACTCATATTATGGTTGCTATTCAAAATCAAAATCAAAATCAAAATATTTTTATTTCACATAGGCCTACATGGGCACTTATGAAACGTCGACAAAAAGGTGCACGGTTCGGGTTGGTCGTTTCCTATGGAGAAGAACCGGCAAGAAACTCCATGGTTACTCTTTTAAAATGATTAGTTTTACAATATTATCATGTTACAGCATTAGTACTCAAGTATGGGGGGACACTGGGACAGCATAGGCCCGACAATAAGTCGTTGCTTACTACACAAGAAAAACGGAAAACACGATAAGAGGTTAACAAAAGTTAACTCACATCTAGGAATCTACAAGGCCTAGACACTCTAAATTCTTCGGTATTGTTAACAACTCATTATATTTGGTTTTCTAAGTATTTCTGTTTTAGTCGATTTTGATTTTTTACTGAAGTCTACTTTGTGTTTAATTTTTGGTTGGTATTGAAATTTCAAATTCCTTGATACGCAAAGGGTGTAGAAATCAATGAATGTATTGTAATAAGAAATATCCCTACCGCCAAACAGGTTAAAAAAACTAGAGAGGTGTCAAGGGACACCCGGATGGAACGAAGTTCTTAAGTTTCTTTTATTTTATCTTTTGTTTACGTTACGTCATGGCGTCTAAGCACTGTTTTGACTAAACGTTTAGTCCGCGCGAAGTTACATTTATTTTTAATTATAAACTTTGTTTGAAGCATAGTAACTATGTATTATGATGTATGTGTATGTATTAACTTGGATCACCCATCCACAGACAGACCTTGGCAGTCGTTGTTTAACCTTGATCACCCATCCACAGATCAACCTTGGCAGTCGTTGTTTAACCTTGATCACCCATCCACAGATCAACCTTGGCAACCGTTGCTTAACTTGGATCACCCATCCACAGACAGACCTTGGCAGTCGTTGCTTAACCTTGATCACCCATCCACAGATCAACCTTGGCAACCGTTGCTTAACTTGGATCACCCATCCACAGACAGACCTTGGCAGTCGTTGCTTAACCTTGATCACCCATCCACAGACCAACGTTGGCAGTCGTTGTTTAACCTTGATCACCCATCCACAGACCAACCTTGGCAACCGTTGCTTAACTTGGATCACCCATCCACAGACAGACCTTGGCAGTCGTTGCTTAACCTTGATCACCCATCCACAGACCAACCTTGGCAACCGTTGCTTAACCTTGATCACCCATCCACAGACCAACCTTGGCAGTCGTTGTTTAACCTTGATCACCCATCCACAGACCAACCTTGGCAACCGTTGCTTAACTTGGATCACCCATCCACAGACAGACCTTGGCAGTCGTTGCTTAACCTTGATCACTCATCCACAGACCAACCTTGGCAACCGTTGCTTAACTTGGATCACCCATCCACAGACAGACCTTGGCAGTCGTTACTTAACCTTGATCACCCATCCACAGACCAACCTTGGCAACCGTTGCTTAACTTGATGACCCATCCACAGACAGACCTTGGCAGTCGTTGCTTAACCTTGATCACTCATCCCTAGACCAACCTTGGCAACCGTTGCTTAACTTGGATCACCCATCCACAGACAGACCTTGGCAGTCGTTGCTTAACCTTGATCACCCATACACAGACCAACCTTGGCAACCGTTGCTTAACTTGGATCACCCGTCCACAGACAGACCTTGGCAGTCGTTGCTTAACCTTGATCACCCATACACAGACCAACCTTGGCAACCGTTGCTTAACTTGGATCACCCGTCCACAGACAGACCTTGGCAGTCGTTGCTTAACCTTGATCACCCATACACAGACCAACCTTGGCAACCGTTGCTTAACTTGGATCACCCGTCCACAGACAGACCTTGGCAGTCGTTGCTTAACCTTGATCACACATCCACAGACCAACCTTGGCAACCGTTGCTTAACTTGGATCACCCATCCACAGACAGGCCTTGGCAGTCGTTGCTTAACCTTTATCGCCCATCCACAGACAGACCTTGGCAGTCGTTGCTTAACCTTGATCACCCATCCACAGACCAAAGACGAAACGAAAATATCTGGCTTGCTGTCTATAAGAGAGAGAGAGAGAGAGAGAGAGACAGACAGAGAAACATGCGCACGCCGCACGGCTTACAAAGCTTACTATAGCAAAATCACATTACCCTCCTTTGCGTCGCGCAGTCGGGTAAAAGTGTCGTTACAACTTTTCGTCTGAATATTTTCCGTCTAGCCTCCTTTCGCAACGCGTCATATGGAACTTCGTTCCAATAATACATTAGCAAGATGAGATAATGAATTCGAAACAGAACCGAGTCTATACAATTCGTTCCATCGATGAGTCTCGCAAAGAAGCTACCTTTGGAATTGGGAGAGACCTCCTCCTCTTTGTAGTACCAAAAGATGTGAAAAATTGTAGTGGCCTTTTATCTGAGATAAAATTAGTTACCGAATTCCGTGTTATGCAGAGACGTAACATATTAGTATCTGAGGCCCTCGTCTACGGTGTTATGTCTCTATCGTTAGACCTTCGATGACAGTCATACTCCAGCTAAGCCTAAAGTTCTGATCAAGGTGCATGAAATGACCCCAACACGATATAGCTGGTGTAAACTGTTGAAAACCTTTCGAGACTGCCTTCCGTCTACATCATCAGATAATATCCAGATTTCTATTTTGTTGTATTGTCATCAGAAGTTAATGTGTGCCAAATTTAAACAGGTTGGGTTCGCAACTGAAAATTCAGTAGAAAAAAAAACATCCTGGTTTTCTACCCGTAGGGTGAATTTTATTTTTCAACTCTAAATGGGACCAACTTTGTGATATATGCTCTCCAATGATAAAACAATCATTCAAATCGGACTTCTCTGTAAAAAGAAAATGGTCCAATTTGAGAAACTCCGTCGGTTTTCGTCGGCTAAAAAGATAGTGTTCCTGATGGTGTATACGTCAAAGATTCGCATACGAGAGCGCGCGTTGTGTGTGTGAGTGCGCAACAGTGTGGAGTAGGTCAGCAGAATCGTGTGGAACTGGTGATAAAACTCACACTCTTAGGTAACCACACTCGGGCCACAGCAACGTCCGAGTGATGTGACACTGTCATGCGTAACAGAAATAAAAGCGACATTCTGTTGGATTTAATAAACAACCGAACACCAAAGGTCACAACCTCAGTAAATGTTTCTACACGTCCCAGGAATATCTTAGTTATAAGAATAGAAAATTATTGTAAAATAGTGAATACTATGTTCCTATTCTAGTGCAATAATAGCTAGTTAAGTTAATATAAAATGAAAAAGAGTTCCTAAGAATAATAATATACCATTGTAATTATACGCTTTTATTTAATGTTTCGTATACCAGAAATGGTTAATATGAGGATCCCTATTGTTATATTATGTAATGTAACATCTATGTACCATCTATCTACCCATATTATGCGAATAAATTAATTGATTTGATTTGAACCTCGGTTTTTTCATCCTCATTTTATCAGTGTTGCGAACGCACCGCGCGCCACAGTTGCACACAAAGCGAGCCGAGTCTAGGTGAGTCGTCGGGTCGAGTCGAGGCAATGAGTGTCGAACAGTTCACTTGCTCCCAATGGCGGTGCGCCAGTTTTCCATAATGTGGCGCTACTTACTGATTTCGGGTCTCGAGTCCCTTTTCAAAAGCCCAACTTGTTTCAACAACTTTGTCGGGTGTATTCTTTCCATTATTTGTTTCTTTTTAACATTTTGCTGGCGTCAGCGAATGTAACTTTGACCTGGTTCCACCTCGTGCGGCCAGTTAATATATTTTAACTAGGTTAACATAATTAGTAAATACTTGTACTTATTTCAATCAAATATTCACAACTCGCACGCTTTCTGCTTACAAAACCATCACGTTAATTCGTCAGTGCGGCGCATTCGTGGCTGGTTGCGAGCTTAGTGCATGCCTAACTCGAGGCGTGTAGGTATGACTCGCGTGCCGACCGTTTGTATGTAGATACACTACTGTAGATATTTATTACCGTGCTTTTACTATTTGCAACTAGTTAACAAAAATGTAAATAATAATCAGATATTAGACTCATAACACATAATAATATATAATATGTACAGTCGCCGTCAGATATATTGTAGCAGACAAGATGACCAAATACTTCTGAACAATGTAAAATGTCAATAAGTTCCATACACTACAAGTTACCATTAATATCTGAACATTCATTACTTCATTAATATCTGAGCAGATGCTTGTCAATAATTTCTATACACACAACTAACCAAAAATATCTGAACAGTTACAACATCAAGTGTATCTACGCAGACAAACACTAAGCTTACCTAATTCGTTACTGCGTGATATAAAGTACGAACCAAAAACGAATATTGACTTGACTATGGTGGTGAGTCCAGTCATTTGGTAGTTTTACCTGGAAAGTTTTTAAACTGGTGATTTTATTGAGGTCGACGTGCTCTCTTCGAATTTTCACATTGTCCCCAGAGTTCTACCGCAAAGGCATAAATGACAATTGATTTTACCAAAAAATTGTATGGCGGTGCGAGCGGCCAAGATAAAAAGATAAAACAATGAGCGACAAAGTGTAAATTCGAAGAGGACACGTCGAACTCATTAAAATAACCAATTTTCAAAACGCCCGGAAAAAATTCCAGGTTCCAACACCCGTTTTGAACACCAAATGACTGTTCTAGGTATAAATACGATGGAAAGGGAATAAAAATTGTATAGAAAATCATTAGCTACAAAATGTTATAAACTGCCAGGGTCATAGTATATAAATTAGCAAAAGAGTTCCTATAAATATTGTATTTATAGTAAAGTTGGAAGCACTTCCTACTGCAATCTTTCCTCAACTGCTCTGATATTTAAGAATACTCCATGTGCGTAGATACACTTGACGTTGTAAGTGTTCAGATATTTTTGGTTGGTTGTGTGTATAGAAATTATTGACAAGCATCTGCTCAGATATTAATGAACTTATGAATGTTCAGATACTAATGGTAACTTGTAGTGTAAGGAACTTATTGACATTTTAAATTGTTCAGAAGTATTTGGTCACCTTGTCTGCTACAATATATCTGACGGCGACTGTATATCATCATAATTCATATCAACTCATTTCGTTTTAAAAGTAAATTTTATTTTGTAAACAAATTGAATTAAAGTAATTCAATTTGTTTACGGATTAAGATGATTAAATTATGTTGTTGTCCTATGGTGAATGCTGCGTATACCTATAATTTTATATTTTATTTGTATTGGTCTACCAACAATTGTCCACACTGGTTTTATGCTTTTTTTTTTTTTTTTTTTTGGAGGGTGGGAAATCATCAAATGACTCCTCCCGCTCTGGGCGGAGCGGAAGGGAGTGTCAGACTCTTACTGACTAAAAACCACCCATGTTCCTTCATTGGCCCTTTATGTTCCAGGGCCGCGGTATCTCTTTCAAACAGTCCCGCAGCCCTGGCAGACACTGGTTTTATGCTTAAGATGACATGCAAAAAATTAATATGCATTAGTGCAACAATCACATAAAGGTAAACGGTGCTAATAATTATGAAAAACAATATTACGTAAACAAACAAACAAACATTCCATGCGGGATAATGAAAGGAGATATTTATGAAAATTGGCTTTCAATTTGCCCAAACTATCAAAGTGAAATTCGATTTTGTCACTGCAGCTATTAATGACCTTATTAACCTAATAATAGGTATACATACCAGCACTTTTATGTTATTTTATTGTTTCACATTAATTACTGCAGTTGGTTTAACAAATAAATAAATTAAAAAAAAATTGTAAAAAAAAACGTTTCTAAAAACAAGCTTTCAAATATAGATAGGAGTGACGACATTTCTTTCGTATTCTTCTCAGCAAACCCTTTTAATAACTGATGCCCATATCATGGGGATGAATAAAAATAACTAGTTTGACATCTTTGGGTGTCCTCCATATTTGATTTAGAATGACCCCCCATTTAGCTTTATCATCCAAACTAAACGTGTTTGCAAAATTTCAGCTCAATCGGTTGGGAATATCTGTTTTAAAATTCAGTTGCATGATTTGACCTAAACAAAGAAACAAGCAGACATTGCAACTTAAAGGAATAAGAAAGGCTTGTAAAAAGACTTTTGAGTTTGTTAAGAACAACAATTTATTATCCATTTAACTTTACAACAAACGAATAATGCGACCTAGAACCAATTAAAGTAAATTGACGAACTAGTGATTCGAATTCGTATCGGCGCAGTCACCCGAACGAGGAGGCCCAGCCGGTGCGGGTCGGCGTGGTCAGCCGAGCGGGGGCAGCAGGTGCGGGTCATCGGTGTAGTCGTGGCGAGCCATGTGGAACTTGTGGTCGCGCGCGGGCGTGGCGCGCACTGGCACGGCGGTGCGGCACCAGGCACCGGCGCCCGCGCGCGCGTCGCACGCCGCGGGCCCGCAGCAGGCCGCGCCCGCGCACAACTGCACGCACACGCACCCCTCCACCGGCGCCGCCTGCCAACTGCCGCCAAACACCAGCTACTTTAGTGTAACGACGTTCCCGGGTTCGATCGCTATAACTACGATGACTGCTCCAAATAGGGAGCGACGGAACTGGCGCTTGAGGATCATTGTTTTTTTATTAATAACTCTTTAATATTGTACCATGTTATGCGACCATTTTATTTGCCGGTGCTGCTGAAGATAGGTAAACGATGGAACCTTCGAAAGTTGTCATCAAACTATGTTATGCCACTGACCGATAACAGCGCAGAACGGTAGTTTGTTCCTAGCTAAAATGTCCCTTTGCGTTGTTATAGTCGCACCCGCCAGCAAGTACATCACACCTTATAGACTCGAGGCGTTGCAGACATACATTTTACATTGCCTAGTCTATTATTACCAACAAAACTGTACAAAGAGATCTTACACGGCCGTGTACTGCAGGTACACGTTGGCGCTCTCTCCGGGAGCTATCCGTAGGAATGGCGGCGAGATCTTGAATTCTTTGCCGCCGATCCATTGTGTTTCTAGATCCAGAGTCTCAGTGCCTGCGACACAAGCTGATTCATTAATTCGTTTGAAATATCTGCCTCTACTGACACTTTTATGAAAATCAACGACCAAAAACTGTTGAACTGCCCAGTCATCTTATGAAATATTAATTAAATCTGTTTATTTCAATTATCAGTATCATATGAGAAGCTGTCGACGAATAAATTAATGTCGAGTAAAGAATTGTCAAGGTGGTTCTCATATTATGATGCAATTTTTTTAAATCGAATCCTTGAAGTAAATTGAGCAAACAAAAATAGACGTGAGGGTGATGAATGTTAAACGCCCTGATGTTACCATTGTGAGGATTGCCCGGAGGACACGGTGGACCACAATGTGGAGGTCTGCTCCGCTTGGGTGGAGCACCGCCGTGTCCTCGTAGCGGCGATTGGCGGCGGCGGCCTCTCGCGCCCGGCCCTGGTTCAAGCCATGGTTCGGGGCGAGAGGGAATGGGAAGCCGTCACCTCCTTCTGCGAAGCAATCATGCTAGCGAAGGAGGTGGCGGAACGTGAGAGGGAGAGAACCTCACGTCCCAGCCGCCGCGGGAGAAGCACCGGGCGTCGGGGGCCACGTGGTGGCTCTCGGCCACCGTAGGCGCGGGCCTGTGGACGGTGAGTAATGGGCTAGCTCGCCGTCCGTCCGTCTTATGACGACAGGCCGTGTCGACGGCGCGTTCGTGTTGCACGCGCGCCTCAAAGAGATGTCAGCAAACATGAGGGGCCCGCAAGGGCCGATGCCTGCCAGGGCTGCGGGACTGTTCGAAAGAGATGCCGCGGCCCTGGAAGACAAAGGGCAAAGAAAGAACATGGATGGGTTTTATTCAGTAAAAGTCTGACACTCCCTTCCGCTCCGCCCAGAGCGCGAGGGGTCAGTTGATAATTTCCCATCCCAAAAAAAAGGGTCGAGGTCGATGGGCAGGAAATACATTATGTCGATTGAGTATATCTTCTTGGCTAGTTAATATTTTTTGAAAACAGGCAAGAAAGTTCAAATTGATCGCCACCGCCGAGTCGAAAACGCTTGCAAAAGTGACTGGTCCATGAAGACGCTAATGAAGGGTGATCCTCCGATCTCCCTGAAGCTCAAACTCAGCGACATGTGAATTCTGTCCATCGTAATCTATGGTGCTCAGACCTGGTCACTTACCAAGACTCAGAAGTTCCGCCTTGAAGTTTTCCAAAGGGCAATGGGCATTCTGGGTTTCAAAAGACAAGACAGGGTTCGTAACACTACGCTGCGTCCCAAAACTAGGCTACAACGGGATTGGGCGGGTCACGTCAGCTGCATGCACGATGACCGCTGGGAAAAACGTCTCCATGCGATGATTACCGGAAGACGAACGGCGCCGCCGAGGCCGTCCCAGAAAGAGGTGGCGAAACGATCTGGAGGCGTACCGCGAGGGCTGAGTTCGAGGAGGCACGGGAAAAGAGCACCTTAAAGGAATTGGGGGAGGCCTTTTCCCAGCAGTGGGACAGTATATGCTATTAAAAGGATCCAGCACAAAAGCCCTCGGACCCGAACCCATTGTACCCATCCCCTTCAAGCAGCTAAGAAGCTGGCTAAAGGACCACACTCAAATACAAGCGGAGAAGTGGTGGACCTCGACACCAGGGTGCAGGCAATCCAAGGAGGCTATGCCATCCCTGGATAGAAAGCTGACCAAGCGTCTTCTACGCCTGGACAGAAATAGCCTGCGACTGGTGGCGGGGACCATCACTGGACACTGCTCATTAAACAAGCACTTCCACACCCTAGGTATCACTGACAGTCCCCTGTGCAGGGCGTGCATGGAGACGGAGGAAACGATAGCGCACGTACTCTTTGAGTGTACTGGCGTCACCCAGAAACGCGAGAAGACTCTTGGAACACCAAGATATCTTGCGGATGCCCTGAGGAGACCGGGAAGTTTGATCTGCTTCTGGAAGGAGGTGGGCTGGCTGGAGTAGCGGCCACCATGGCTCACGCACAATGGTCCACTTTAGGGACTAAGTGCGGAAACAAAATCCCTAACATAGACATGCTATTAAAAAAAAGAGTGAATGATGAACGCTGTAGTAGTGGCGGAGTGAGACTCACGGCTAGAGTGCGACACGCTGAAGTAGCACTTGCGCGTGTCGCCGTCGGCCACCACACGCAGGTCCAGCTGCGCCGGCGCCGCACGCACCACCGGGAACTCCAGCTCCAGCTGCAGCGGCAGCGTCTGCGCACGCAAGTGCAGGCCAAGGGGAATGTAGAGAGAAAACTTTTGACTATTAAAGTGGATGGCTATAATATATAATGTGTGTAAAAACACCCTTAACGAAGCCGAAAGGCACTTGTTCTCTCCATCATTGCGACTATTTTTTTGCTCGGGATTATACCTACCACAACTTTCTAGTTACGGATATATTGGAGGCCAAAGTTTGAGACTGGTTGTCAAACTTTCTTGCCACTGACTACCTGTAACGACTGTCAAAGATCTACAAATGACAGCCGAGACCAATGGCTTAACGTGCTTTCCGAGGCACGGAGGAAACTCGATATGTAATGGGTGGTCAAACTTTTTGACATGCTAAAAAAATACAAGCTTTTAATGTCAAAACTTTACATTGAATACCTCCATGAACCCTGTACAATTCAATGCACCCATCAGCACAATGTTTTCAGTGCGTTACATTGAGCTTACCTTTACATTCCATTACTGTGATTAGTGAAACCAAAAAAAAAATCGTTTCCCAGCAATAATTTTTGAGTAGAGTTACTTAGTGTGATGTACAGAATGACTGGTTGACGGCTTCGTAAAGGGTCCGTTTACACATTTATTTAATTTATTGAGATGACGAGGAATAGAGAAGTATGGAAAACAATATCCTGCGCCGACTCCAAATAATTTGGGGTAAGGGCAGGAGAATGATTTTTTTACGGTTAGTTCAATATATGAATAATAAGTAAAGAGTAAAACTAGAAATTACTGCAAGTATGTTGTTGTCGTCGTAGATGTGCAGTGGCGTGCTGGCAACGGTGCGCGGCGGGTAAAGCGGCGGCTGGCCGCAGGCGTCCCCCCCCGCGCCCGGCCACGCCGCCGCCGTGCTCACGCACACCTCCACGCACATCTGCAACAGGTCAGCGTTACACGCGTCGTGTGCGCGGCTGGAGCACTAGTGCTCACACACACATTGACAACTCGTTGCATTTTGACTTCCAAAAATGTTCATTTTGAGTAGCATCGTTAGACGATAGGCCAAAGAGCAACGGTAACCTCAGTAGTTTATTTTTCCCCGACTAAGGTTAAGAAAAAAGGAGGGTTATGATTTTGAGGGGTATGTATAATTAATATGTATATAATATGTTCATCTGTTCCCTCATAACTTCTGAACTACTTAACATAATTTGACGTATCGTTGGAAGGGTCTTGGTTGTTCGCTGGTTATAGGTTCAAATATACATAATGTTAGCTGTCGCTTGCGGCTTTGCTTGCATGCACCCGATAATTAGGAATAACTTCGAAAAATGACGCCTCACTCCAAACCTCTGCCACCACGACCACGGCTATCCTCTGATCATCATTATGAATATTTCGATGGCCCCACCGAATAAACGTGTAAGAGAAAAATTACAACTTTTCAGGAAAAAATAAAAACGTTAAAACATCAATAACGCTCATTTCATTGTATATAGGTATAAATAATGTCCTATCGAATTATAGGTAAAAAAATAAACTATTGACTTGTATACTTACTTTTTTTTAAACAGCAACAAGTTTCAAGAAATTCATGAAAAACTATTTAATTTTTTTACTCTTGTCAAATTTGCATGACTAGGTCGCAGTAATATATCATTACACGTTTATTCGAGTAATAATACACAACGAATAAAACGCACTGTAATGTTACACTATTATTCTCCGTAAATCAGTTTATTTTGGAACCCAGTTATAACTTTTTACACTTGTTTACAGTACATTGTTCTGCTATTATATGATTGTAAACATCGTATGCAATTATATTAGTGTTAATAAGATCAGTTTTTATTTATGTAATACATCTTTGTTAATGCATGGTAAAATAATATAAATAATTTTGTAAAAGGATGAAATAAAATACAGATGTATATAGAATTAAAAAATATAATTTTATTATGTATTATTTATCCACGTAAAAACAAAGTATTAGTTTTCTTGATTAAAAAAAAACGAATTGCAATTTTAGAAACACTAATCCTCTCTTTGTAGTCGTAAGTAGTTTTGGATTACATTTTTCCTGAATATTTTAGTAGGTAGGTACGGAACTTTAAAGAGAATGTAGGCATCGACGAGACGTCAATGATTGGTAAAGCGAGGGGAGATTATGGAACCCGTGGGAACCAAAATCTCGGATTCCATATTCCTTAGATCCCTCTCCTCAACCGAGACCTACAAGGTATGTCCTAAGCACTAGGCACCAATGCTGTTGACATGAAACAATCATTGAAGGAGCACTTCTTTGGTCGCCTGAATAAAGTGTTAAACAGTCTTTTATCAGGCGGAAACAAGGTGCGCGCCTTTAATGGTTGGGTCATGCCGGTTTTGATGTATTCTTACGGCATACTCAAATGGACTCAGACGGAACTTGACGTCCTGGATAGGAGGGTCCGCACACTATTGACCGCAAACCGGATGCATCACCCACGGTCATCGGTGATGAATCTGTATATCCCGCAGAAGTGCGGTGGTCGTGGCTTCTTAAATGATAAAACCTTGCACAACCGTGAGGTATGAAGTCTCAGAGAATACTTTCTCGAAACTGACGTGGGGATGCACCGAGATGTGGTCTCAGTGTACAAGGACCTCACCTTGGCTCTCCTTGGCTAACGCGATCTGGCGCAAACCTGTGATATTGGATACTAATGACCGTAAGGAGGTATGGCAGAGCAAGGAGCTACACGAACGCTTTTTCCGGCCCCTACATGGACCTGATGTAGACCTCTTGGCGTCCGTATCCTGGTTAAGATTGGTGACCTCTTTGGGGAAACCGAAGGTTTTGTCTGTGCGATTATGGATGAAGTTATCATGACGAACAATTATCTGAAATACATTGTCAAGGACGGTACGGTTGACATCTGCCGGGCATGCTACCGTCCCGGTGAATCGATCCGACATATTTTATCCGGTTGTTCTCGTCTTGCTAACGGTGAGTACTTGCACAGACACAATCTAGTAGCCAGGATTATCCACCAGCAACTTGCCTTGCAATACCACCTTGTGGGTTCTGAAGTACCATACTACAAGTATGTGCCCGACCCAGTTCTCGAGAACGGTCGCCAAATAAACCTGATATTGTGGTGATAGATCGCCGAGAGCGCCGTGCAATGATTGTTGACATCACTGTCCCTCATGACGAGAATCTTGTGAAAGCTGAGAATGATAAAAAATCAAGCATCTTGATTTAGCACATGAGGTTGTCGACATGTAGGACTTGGACTCTGCAATCATTGTACCGATAGTCGTTACGGTTAATGGACTAATAGCAAAGAGCCTCTATCAACACCTTAGGAGGCTCTCACTAGGGCACGCCACAATAGTGGCAATAAGTCCCCTCTCAGAGGAGTGACTAGAGAGGCGCCACGGCGCCCTCACCTTCCGCCTGACGCAGGTCTTCACCGGGCACGGTTGTTTCGGGAGGTACCTGCACCGAATCGGGCGGGAGGAAACGCCCGCGTGCTATCATTGTGAGGATCGCCCGGAGGAGACCGTGGAGGTCCGTGTCCTCGTAGCAGCGATTGGCGGCGGCTCGCGTCTGGCCCTGGTTCAAGCCATGGTCTGGGGCGAGAGGGAATGGGAAAATTTTTTTCAGGCGGTAATCCATCGGTTCTTATTAAGAGAACATCCCCAACCGTGTATTTTTCTTTAACCAAATGGGACGTGTTTGCAATCAGATCAGGTATTCTTGTTGCCAGCGTCGCCAAAAATCTCCTAGTAATTTGTGGGTGTATTGTCCCGACGGACAAGCAATGAATCCTTGTATCTTTAAAATCAGGTGACGGTACAACGATAAGAGCTTCGCCGATTAGAAAGTGTCCAGGTGTTAGTGCTTCTATGCAGTCTGGATCCTTGTCATCGATAGGACACAATGACCTAGAATTGAGACAAGCTTAAATTTGGTACAGCACCGTGGTCATTTCTTCATAGGTGAGTTTAGTGGTGAGCACGCGTTTCAAATGGTATTTTACCGATTTTACACCCGCCTCCCACAAGCCTCCAAAATTCGGTGAGGATGCTGGTATGTAATGCCATCGTATTCCTTCCAGTGGCCATAATGTTTGAAATATCACCTTCAAAGACCAGATTTGCTTGTTTCCATGCGACCATCAATTCTTTGTTGGCCCCAACAAAATTTCGGCCCTGGTCAATCCATAGATCGCTATATTTTTCTCTTCTAGAAACAAACCGCTTGAATGCAGCGATAAAGGCTTCAGACGATAAATCGCCGACAAGCTCAAGGTGCATAGCCTTTGTTGACATACATATGAATACACAGATATATGCTTACTGAGTTCTGATGCCCCTTCCTTTAGACATGCTTATTTGAAAAGGGCCTGCAAAATCAACTCCGGTTTGTATGAGAGCTCGAGCAGGAGTTACTCTCGCTTTAGGCAGGTCACCCATTATCTGTGTCCTTGATCTTGCTCGAGTCTAGCACATCCTATATAGACACTTGTGTATGCACGATTTTATAAGAGCTTTTCCTCGTACAACCTAATAGTTTGAGCTTATGTAACTTAATATAAGTTGAACACCTTCATGCAATGTGTGGCCATGTGCATCAGCGAAAATCAAAGGCATCGAGTCGTTCTTGTTTCCCAATAGATGTTTAACCGGCCCATTCAAGTTTGCGTTACGAAGTCGCCACCCACCCTGAGGATACCGTCTCCGTCAAGGTAAGGATTCCAGGTTTTAATTTTAATTTCTCCTTTTACAGATTTATTTAATTTTAGTATGTCTATATCTTCTTTAAATTCTTCTTAGACTCATTTTATGCATTTCATTAAAGACTTTTCTAGTTCCTTTGTAGTAAAACCCTTTTGCGTGTTTTAAATCTTCTACAATATGTTATGATTTTTATCAATTCTATTAGATTATCGAATTCTTTAAATTGTATCATTAGACTTTCTTCAAGTTCTATTTTTAAATTTGCTTGTATCTCTTTTTTCTTTTCTAATTCTGTAGACGAGTTTTTTATTTTACTTCTGTTTCAGAGAGCCTAGCTGAACCCTTCCATCACAAATCGGACATTTTCAGATCAACTAGTAACATGCCCCGGGACCCAATGTCTGCAGGATTATCTTCAGATGAGTCATGAAACAAGCGGTTGTTGTTTACTTTTTTTTAAATAAAAGTAAAATAGTTTATTTGCACCTTCAAGTAAAAATACAGTTTAAGTACAATAATAATAGGCCATAAGGTATTTAAAGTTGTATGTTAGAGTTGCAACCATTACCTAAGCTAAGATAATTTAATATCTTGTAATTATAGGTATCAGCGCCCACCCTCGTTATTAACCTCGTTATTATAGCCAATGTTATTGTGCCTAGTTTGTGCAAAAACTTATGATAACTGAGAAACATCTTGCAGCACCAGTTTACAATATTATGAGTACATGAATAATTTGAAATAGGTATGAAGACTCAAGGTATAATAATTTAACATTTTATATTGTTTTATACAAAGCACACGAATCAGGGACCGCAAACTAGACTTAAAATTAAAAAGAAACAGTGAAAACATTACCCGGTAACAGATAAACGGTACTGTTAGTGTGTGCATGTGTTGATGTATATGAGTGTGCGCGTGTGTGTGCTTGTGTGAGTGTGTGTGTGTGTGTGTGCGCGCGCGCGTGTATCTATGTATGTGTATATATGCCATAGGAAAATTAGGATACAAATTTTGTAAAAGTTACATTTTTACTTGCCACGAAAGTCTTTTAATTTTTCAGGTTAGTACTATGACACTCACAAACAGAGCCCCAAAGCCACGTGCTTTCCATTGGTAAAAGAACTCTCAAAATCGATTCAGTAGATCCAGAGATTACCCCTTGGGTGAATTTCCCAAATGAGTTATTTTTTTGTCTTCGCTGAAATTAGTATTTGAAAATTATAATATTGTTCTGAATTATTTTTTTTAGTATCCAATAGGTAGTTATTGGGTTGTGGCAAAAATATAATTTGCCCAGGGCTATTACAAAGGTAAGAAATAAATACGTAAACCTCTATTTTTTTCAAATCAGTGCTGTCCCTCTACTTTTTTTACAAACAAAAAAGCTCATACACTCATAAAAATACGTAAGTTAAGTATATAACTTATTCTATTTAATAGAATATTAGTTTTGTTATTATTATATAGCATTTTTTATTACATAATTAACGATTATTATTACTGAGAGGCACAAACGTACTTGTCCTGCAAAATGTTCTCATATCGCTGGACAAAAGTAATTTAAACCTAACTTTACATCGACGAGTCCGACAGCGTCCCCACCCCAATTTTATTTCCCTCGTTAGTGTGTGCTAGTGGGCAGTCAGGACGGGCATGTGTCAAATCGCTGCATATTCCCGCCAATAACGTAAATACGTCATGTCAGTTGCTCCCGGACAATTATTTTATATTATCGGTGGTTGCATTTTTCTAGTGTAATGAGTAGTTTTATTATTGTTGTTTGGTTCTAACAGAGGTAGTAAGTGAATTAGCTTCATTGACTGTTATTGAATTTATCCTAGATATTATGCATTTTTTCTAATTTTCTAAAAAGTGTGTTATTGCTCACGTCGCCGTTCTCATATCGCTGTAAACGGTGGTCTTTATTACCACGGATGTGATAATTTACACCGAAATGATAAGAAAAAATCAATCGGTGTCTTATATCTAATATCGGTGTTTTGATTCATGACCAACGCACAGTTTTGTCACATCGGTGGATTGCTTTATCATATCGGTAGATCATTTTATCATCTCGGTGAGTCGTTTTATCATATCGGTAGATCCCGTGTCATTTCGTAAGTATACAAAGAAACAATGGAACATACATACAACACATACATTATATACATGCATAAAAACATTGATACGTAGGTACATACTTACCTACATAGACTGCCAAAATCATTACCACGATACCAGTGGGTAGTAGAAGATGTATGAATGTATCATTAGGGGGGGTCTGTATTCGGTAATGTACGTCTATAGGCTGAGATGATGATGGTGAGGTGGAGCAATTGAACGCATTAATAAAGACAATGATATATTAAAAATAAATATTCTTTTTTTAAATTCAAGAAAGTAAATATGATAAAATAGGTACATAATTTCAAAAAATATATTTTAATTGGATTTCTAAGAACTCAGTTCTCTTTGGATGTGATATACTTACATAAGACCCTCAGTTCAGGTCTTCAGTTCTAAGTCACCCTTGTAAAAATATATAGGTACCTACTAACTATTTCATTTTTGATGTTCAAAGGTGGATAGATTTTCATATCACTTCGTGGATAGATCTTCGGTGGATAAACTTATCATAGCGGTGTACAGAAAGAATAATAATCGGTGCCGGTTTGTCATAACGGCGGTCCTTAGTCTTAAATGATACGTTGATGATATTAAATTTGGGGATATTTGATATCCTAAAGATTACATAAAACCTGAAAAATATACAAAAAAAAAATGAAAAAGTTCACCGATATGACAAAAAAATGGCATTTGTTGAAATTCACCCCCCTACAACCTCACAAACTTTACCTCTTTATTATAATAGTATAGATTCTATAGATTGTCATTTGAATCAAATTTTTTGGGTACGTTAAATAGGTTTTCTGTTTTCATAGGTTAGTGATAGAAGCCAAGTGATCACGTTGTGTTTGCACTCTCTTTTTGTCATACAGAAAATTTGCAGCTGTTTATTCGCAATGTTGAATAGCCTCGGGCCTAGAAACATATTGAATTTTTGAGCAAATCTAGTTCTACCGAAAAGTAATGAATGAATTGTAACGTCTGCTCATTGTAATCTCTCTTCCAATAAGGGCATTTAGCCTGACACAAGCATGCTGTCTCATAATTAAGGCTAGCATTTAATAGTTTACGTACAGTTAGTACCTCACATTCCCTGTTAAGCTCAGGGGTAGAATAATATCTAGGCTTGAAGTAACTTACCTTTAGTAAGGCTCTTTGAGCTCTTTCAGCAAATTAAAAGATGCCTCTTAGTGGCACCGCCCCAACAAGAAATACGCTATGCGCGGTTATAACCGCTTGACATAAGGAATAATAAATCATTCTCATAATATTAGAATTGGCTGAATGTCTTATTTGTTTAAATACATATATTAGTTTCCTTATCCTGCTTGAGATATTAAATAAATAATCATTTATTTCAGATTAATTACATCCATAATTTTTAGTAGAATTGAGAGTGATTGTTATTGCGATTGGTTTTTGATGCGGATAGTGTAATTAGATGATTTTTTAAATTAAGATTTTTGTCAAATATGAGTCCTAAATATTTAATATACTCAACAGCAGATAGGGAGGGACAAGAGCAATTTATGGAATCATTATGACAGTTGTGAGAAGTTATACGGTATTTTAATTAAGCGGTTCACCAGGGCTAATGACATGTATTTAGTTTTCTCGGTATTAAGAGAAAGACAATTTTGAGCAAGCCATTTTGTGACCATATTAAAACCAATTTGTGCTTTTTGGAAGGTTTCACTCCAATTATCACCATGGAATATCAGGGTAGTATCATCTGCATATGAAATTATTTTGCAGTTGTTGTGTGTGTGTTTGTGTGTTTTTCAATATTAAGTAGTGTGAGATCATTAATATATACTAGGAACATTGTTGGACCTAGGATACTACCCTGTGGCACTCCATGGGTGTCAAGTAAGCCGATACTTGTATAATTGCCAATTTTGACCCTTTGTGTTCTTCCAGATAAATAATCAGACACTAATTTGAATTGATTACCACGGATACCGAGTTGATATAACTTGTTAACAAGAGTGGGAATAGAAACCGTGTCAAAGTCTTTGGCCAGATCGAGGAATATAGTAAGGCATTTCATGTTATCCATGGTTTTGACAATGTGTTCAGTAAATTCATTTAATGCATCTTCTGTGGACTTGCCTGTACGGAAACCAAAATTAATTGATGTTTCGAAAGTATGTTATATTTTTCTAAATAATGTGTAAGTCTTTTATTAATTATCCTTTCAACGATTTTTGATAGAGAGGTCAAGATTGAAATAGGTCGATAGTTTAAGTGGTTCAGGAAAAATACCCATCTCTAAGCACATATTAAAGAAATGCGTAAGCGGTGCTATTATATATTTTTTTAACAATTTAACTAAGTTAGATGAGATTTCATCATCACCTGCGGCACAGTTACTTTTTAGACCGATAATTAATTTCTCAATTTCATCCTCGTCAGTATCCAGGAGAACAAGAATTGCCAGTTAAAGACGTATGACAATGTGGAACCTTTGTAAAGTCATAATTATGACGCTGTACCAAAGGTGACACGAAGTACACGCGCAGTATTCTTTGATCGGATCTGACTCTTCCTCGACGACGTGATTTTTATTTCATTTTATTTATTATGGGACAATAAACAGCTACAATATATAATGTTCACAAATAACAATAATATAGGTACACGGGGCAAACTTAATCGGTTTGCAGGGCACACCACAAAGATGTTGGTGTGCGTAAAATCAACTGGTGTATTACTTCGCCTATTTATTAGTGTTTGCTACCCGTTGTCCACGCACACACAATAAAATTTCTTGTCACTAATGTTGCAGGGAATATGACGCATAAATTTAGCTTAACATACAATCGTCTCCGTGGCGCATTAGTCGAGCGTGCGATAAATAATTACTTACTGCGCCGGCGCCGTAGGATCGAATCCGACTGCCAACAGCTTAATGTTTTTGTATGTTTTAATAAAATATTTTACATTTGTTTGTTCAATTTATTGCTTAACTATTAGCAAGTCTCTTTATATTTGGGTTAGAATGTATTAGTTGTCTACCCAAAATGACAAATCATGTTTAAGTTAGTAGTTTAAGTTCATCGTCATAATGCTATTGACTATTGGGGTTTCGTTACGTTTTTAGACATTATACCCTGCGTTTTTTGAGAAGTGCTTTTATTTGTGAATCAATATGAATCATTGAACCACACTTTTATGAGCAGAAATAATTCTTTTGCATGAGCAAAATGTTTCAATTAGTGAAATTGCGAGACGTTTAAAGATATCGGTGAGTAACAAAATGTTATTATGATGTTTAGAAGTTTAATATGTTTAAATAATCCACATGTTATTGATTGTTGTTTTTTGTAACAATATTTTATTATTGTTCACAGAGAAGGACTGTGCAATTGTGGATCCATCGTTATGCAGATTCGGGAAGCATTGATCCTTGCCGACCGGGACCAAAGGCTGGATTTGCATTCACAGATTGGCATCTGATATAGTTGCTACGCATACCGCTGAGCCCTTCCTCACTACTCGTTCCACGGCAACTAAACATGACGTGACATTACAAACTGTACGAAACCACTTGCGAGCAGCTGGTGTGAAATGTTGTAGGCCAGCCAAGAAAATTTGAATGTCAGATATTCACAGGCAAAACCGGGTACGCTTCGCAAGAGAATATTTAGATTTTGATTGGTGCAATAATATAGTTATATTTAGAGATGAAAAATGTTTTAAATCAGACAAGGACGGTCGCAAAATATTGTGGCGAAAAGATGGTGAGCGCTATCATAAAAAAAAATATTCTTCCATGCAGGTCTAGTGGAGACATTTACTTCGTGCATGAATAAGTCATAGATAGCGAAGGCGCACCAATAGGATATTAATAAAAATATCAGGGGGTAATTCGATTTGTTTTATGTGAGTGATGTTATTGTTAGTGAGATAACAATTTAGGATACCTGTATCTTAATATCTATCTTATTAACATGTTTATTCATTTCACTAATAAATAAATTACCCACTTGAATAAGAAAAGTAACGTTATTTCTTGTCCGACTTAGAATATTTGTCATGCACAAAACTTTTTAATTTGTGATTATAATATAAAAAAAAACCTAGTCAATAAATGTTGTTGATTTCTTAATACAAATTGTTTAATTTTTACTTCCATATTTTTTTTCGAATAATGTTCTTATTATCAGGTAAATTACAATAAAAATTCAACAAAATGAAAATAAAAGTTTTTTAATAATGCAAAAAGTTGACGCCAGCGGCGCAGATTCGATCCTACGACACTTGATTTACCAGCCGAATGATTACACATCTATGCCACGACACCGGTTAGTCATAGGGTTAAATTGATGCTTCATATTCTTTACCTCATATTATACATATACTATAGTGAAGCAAACACTAACAAATAGGCGTAGTAATACACCAGTTGATTTTACGCACACCAACATCTTTGTGGTGTGCCCTGCAAACCGATTAAGTTTGCCTCGTGTACATAAATGTAGTAATAACAATATTGCAGCCAACTACATTATCCGCATGTTAACAAAATTAAGATAAGGTAAAAGGCGCCACTAGATTAGCATTACTCTTATATATAAAATAAAAAAGAAATAATTGATTAATTATCAAAACACAATAATACAATTAAATAATAATTTGCAAAAAAAACAAATACAATTTTCTTTTTTGGTAAAATTAAAAATTAGAAAGGACATGGCCGGAATTTGTATAGAGCTGTGCCCTTACAAAAAATATTCATGTACATTGACATATAGTACGTCAAATTAAAGCTTACGGGTGTGTAATCATAATAGTTTATGTTTTATGATCAGAGAAGAAGCGAGAGATACTATAAATAGGATACAAAAAATGTGCCTAAACATTTTGAATAGCAATGATCATAAATTCCGAAACGAAACAATACGAGAAATGCTATTACCAATGGATTTAAAGGCCGTTTCTTCACTATCCGACACAACATTTCAAATCGAAGAAGAGCGAGTACTAGTCGTCTACAGATATTTCTGGATATTATGACTTCCAAGCGACCCAAGCGACTAGCAAAAAATATACAATTGGATAGGCAATAAAACACTAAAATGGTATTTGAATTTTTATTTAAGAATATCTAATTAGGTAGGTAGTATATATACCTACATTTGCAAAAGTATAAAATATAATTAAGTATCTACTTCTACTTCTTTTACAGACGTTTTAAGAAAAACATCATTGCAATTACTCAGACAAGACACATTTATTGTTTTCATCCACTTTTAAGTCCTTTCAAGTCCGATTAGCGTGGGGTCAAGTGAAAATATCCAATACAATAACGAAAAAACAACACAGTATTACGTGATAAGATCAACGCAAGACTGCACAGATAGTTTTGAGCTCTTTGGTTTTGAGCGTAGAAACGTCAAAATATCTCTAGGATATTTGGATACACACTCTTGAAAATAAATATTTGAATATATTCATCAAGACGCGCGGAAGGTCGAAAAGTGGTGTCTGCGATAATCGTGAAACCGTTAACTTTTTAAGGTACCCTAGCAATACAATTTGACAGTCACAGGTGTTTTACATACATTTTAGTCTGACCTTCAGGCGTAATTCAGATAGATACATTGTTTGTCTCATGCGTGTATCCAAACGTAGATGCATTTTGTATTGCATTCAATGAAACAAAACCACAAAAAAACTATTAACACACATAATTATTATTTTGAGATTTTTTGTCGCCTGTTCTAGAGATATGTAATTGTTGCGATTAATTTTTATTTATTTTAGAAGTAACTTTAATATAATAATAATTAGTGTACATTACGAATTATGAATTGATTCTGAGGGCAGGATTCGGCCATGTCCAAAGGGGTTTTTCCTTATTATCACAAATAAGAATTATGATTATGTAAAAAAGGAGATTGACAGTACAATACAATTCATATATTCATACAATTCATTAATAAACTAAATAAAACGGTTGAAATAGATTAAATTAAGAATAAAGAATAAAGGACTCACACTATTTCGTATAATCATTGGATAAGATTTTAAAAACATTGGACTTATTGAGTTTTGGAACATACAAAAATATCAATATCAATGAAGTTGCGATTATAAGATTCCACTATACGACGTACAGGGCAACGCAATCCTGAATTAGTTCGACAGGTATTTACAGCGAACAATGTACCTCCTCGGACACTACGCTTATTTACAGTGCGGGGGACCACATAACACAACTTAGTCGTGAGATCAATGGAATCGAAGTGATTATGAACAATACCATGTAGTACGCTAGCTTCTAGAAACTTACGTCTAGATTCTAATGTTAACATATACTTACTTAGCTGTGATGAGGTAAGTATAACGCGTTGTTTTTCTTAGTTTCTTTTCCAGGGGCCCAATTCTGCTATTACAATAGTGTCAGAATGGTCTATCATTGATTTCATAATGGTTGATTTTGACTTGTCAAAACTTGTCAAAATCAACAATTATGAAATCAATGACAGACCATTAGAATTACCATTAAAATGGTCTGTCATTGATATCATAATTGTTGATTTTGACTTGCCAAAACTTGTCAAAATCAACAATTATGAAATCAATGACAGACCATTCTGACACTATTGTCGTCTATTGTAATAGCAGAATTGGGCCCCTGGTATTTCTTCCATGTATTTTGATTTTATAGATTCTTGCATAGCCTTTTGGTAGTTTTCTTTTAGCGTACGTGCTTTTTAAAATGTTTTTTGTAGTTGTAATAATCTGTTTCTTGCTATTTCTTTTGTGTTTCCATTAGGAGATAACGGATTATCTAGAAGCAAGTCAATATATTGACTTGCTTCTAGGTATAAGTTTCTGTCACAAACCAGGTCATATATGACCTGGTTTGTCCGGGTCAGTATAGTTGAGTCCTTCTAGGTGTGGTCAATGTGTAACAGTAACAGCTTTGGATTCTCGTGGTCAACTGTTTACTCATGACGTATGCTTGTATATTGATCTCGAAGCTTGGATTCCATCGAGAACGAATCCTGAGTTGCACCACGTGATCGACGGTGATACTTGAAGATCCCACCCCAATAATATTTCCTCTTGCTGTATGCCTGGTTAGTTTGAGCAATTGTGTCGCCTTCTCACTGATGAATGACGCCTGCGAACCTTGGTCCACTAGCGCACGTAGAACAACAGTGTGATTATGCTCGTTCCTTGCTAAACTGTTGCCGTGGCCAGTAGCGCTATACTCGTGCTTTGTTTGGCACTGTGATGCGACGCGGACGTAGTGTTGACTATTTCATCCTTCTCTTCTGCACTGTATTGTGATGCATTCGTTTGTTTAGAGTCCTCGGTTTGTACCGAAGCAGAATTCTTATTTCGGTGTAGTAGAGTATGATGACGTCGACTGCATAAGTGACAGATCATTTGCAATTTACATTTATATGCGGAATGGCTTGGTACCAAACAAAAGCAAACTTTGTTAGACTTAATATATTCAGATCTCTCAGCAGGTTACAGTTTGGTAAAATCCGTACAATGGCATAAGGTGTGTTTTTCTTTATGTAACACGCATGTCCTATCTGCCGACGATGGTGAAGTGGTGGCTGTATCAGTTACAAGGTGTGAACGTTATTTTACAGGTTTTTCTCGGGTGGCCGATGTTGATATTATAATTTCTAACGTACGGTATCTTGATTGCAGAAACTCCTTCAAATCATTCCAGGTAGGTAATTTATATTCTTCATTTGTGCTAACAGTTTGTTCCCACTCTTTATGAGACTCAGGCTCCATTTTCTGTATCACAAGAAAAATAATTATAGAATCCCATGAGCTTGTAATTATATTTAAGTTTTGCAAGTTGTTCGAACAATCCTTTGTGAAGTCTAATAAATTCTGTATTTGATTTGCAAATTGACTAGCTTTTTTTTTTGATAAAATAATTTCTTTAACACTGAATTGAGAATCAATCTGTTATTTTCATACCTTGATTTGAGAACACTCCATGCTTGTTTTACATTATAATGTTTCGGCCTCACCGGTAACACTGCGCTTTAAAAAGTGCAAGTGTTTTAAGTCATAAGTCATAAGTCATTTATTCATTTGTTTAACATAGGTAAAATAATAATGGTATATCAAAGAAATAAAGAGTGCGCTATGTTATGCCAGAGGGCGTACAAATGTTTGTAAAATAAAAAAATAAAAATTAAATTATAAAGAATTGCATACTACAAATTAATTAATAATACCTAACAATAGAAATCAATGTCAATAAAAAGAGAGAAAAAATCAAAGTAATAAATAAAAAATAAAATGTCAAAACAGTACATGTCAAGGCACAGACTGAAAACAAATAACACAATGTCAATGTACAATACTAATGTCAAGATACAATTCAATGTCAATATACAATACTAATGTCAATATACAATTCAATGTCAATATACAATACTAATGTCAATATACAATTCAATGTCAATATACAATACTAATGTCAATATACAATTCAATGTCAATATACAATACTAATGTCAACATACAATACTAATGTCAATATACAAACAATCATCGTATTTTATTAGCATGTCAAATTTCTACCATTAGATTTTTGTCTGTTAAGAATTCCGAAATACTGTAATATGCTTTGTTCACCAGTAAAGATTTTAGCCGTTTTTTAAATAAGCTCACGTTCAATTCTTTGATTGATCGTGGTAAGTGGTTAAATATGACTGGTGCCATACAAAATACACTCTTATGCATTAATGCTGTGTGGGACCTTCTTACGCATAAGCTACTGTTGTCCCTTCGACTTCGGTTATTAATGTCCGACATTTTTTTAAACAACTTAGTATTGGTCTTAACAAATACAGCAACTTCAAAAATATATAAAGATGGAAGAGTCAATATTTTAAATTTAATAAATAATGGTTTACATGTATCTGTGACCTGTAATCCAAACATTGTCCTGATGCACTTTTTCTGTGCTTTAAAGATTATTTCTCTATTAGTTGAATTCCCCCAAAATATAACACCATATCTCAGAACCGAACCCACCAAGCCATGATATGCTGTAACTAAAGCGTCCACACTCATCACTGAGGTAAGTTTGTATAGGGCATAGGCAGACTTACTAATTCGTTTAGTTAGCTCCTCCGTGTGTGTTTTCCAATCTAATTTATTATCAATTGTCAATCCTAAGAATTTATATGTGTTTACTTGTGTTATGCGTTGGTTGTCATAGCATATATCCATCTTTGTGTTTGATCGTTGGCTAAACATCGTTAATCTCGTCTTTTCAATATTGATCTTTAAATTATTATTATCTAACCATTGCACTATGGAGGTTATTGTATTGCTAATTTCGTCATTGTAGGTTTCAGCGTTTGTGCTATTAATGGTAACAGTGCTGTCATCAGCAAATAGTGACATAGGGTAACTTGTAACTTTAGGCATATCATTTATATAGATTATAAATAAAGGAGGCCCTAAAACACTGCCCTGGGGTACGCCATATGTAAGTGTTCGAAGATCAGATTTATAGATTCGTTGACATTTAGATTTAATATCTATTTCAGATACTTCAACGTACTGTTTCCTGTTCTTTAAATAAGATTCTACCAACTTCAAGACATTACCTCTAATACCGTAGGCGTCTAGTTTACTTAACAAAATATTATGGTCTACATAGTCAAAGGCTTGAGTCATGTCACAATATATTGAGCACACAGGTATTCTATTGTCAACATTCGTATAAACATTATTTAAAAAGTCGTAGATGGCCAAATTGATAGTTTTACTTTTACGAAAACCTTTTTGTTCCTCTGTCAAAATTTTATTTATTTATTTATTTATTTAAGTACAAGGAGGACTTACAGCTAATAAAAACAAACAAAAAGGGAATAACAGTCACCAGATAGCCAATTACAAATCCTCACGTATAGACATATAGTAAAAAAAATATATAGTGTGAGCACAAACACAGGAAACACACCGCTTAAATCAAAGTAAGAAAAATATACTTGGTTTGCAACTAAATGACTAAAATAAAGTAAAAGGGAAAATAATAAAATAATAAATCCATAATACAACCTACCGCTACTTAAAGAAATTGAGGCTTAAGCACCTTTTGGCCGAATTCACACTAACTGTGAATGGATCAAAATCAAATTCCTTGCATATGTCATTAAAATTTCTGCTTGCGCGCACAATATAACTGTTCTGCCTATAATTCGAAGATGAATGAGGTACACGAATGGGTGGATTAAAACGAAATGTTTTACTTGGTACAGTCAGCATCAAAAGTCGATGACCACATTCAGATTTTCAAAATCACTGTACATTATATCACCCATAAATCGCTCAACAAGAAGGGCCCCAGTATTGAATGAACATCATTAAAGTTCAAAATTAACTGAACACCATTTTGTCAAAAATCGCTGATCGTTATAGTATCCGAAAACATCATAACATTCAGTTTTACAAAAGTCACTGAACAATATAAAATGCTTGATTTGGTTATCTAGTGAAATCACGACAACGTCCAAAAATAACTTAACATCTTAAATAACAAAAGTTACTGAACATTAGTTTGTTTCGGATACGTAGCGTGTAAACTTATACTATCAAAAGTAGCTGAACTGAAAACTTAAAAAGTGCTCGTTACTATCTTCAGAATTATAAATCCAATCTTGTCCTATCCAAACAAAATCATGTCAAAAAAAAAATGGATGTAAATTTCGAATGTAACTTTCCAAAATAATTTTGTTTTTGTGTCATAGTATCAACGAGAAATATTAGAAGTGGGTGCATAAGCATATTCCGCTTAAAAATTATTCCATCGACATCATCTAAGCTTTATGTGTTATGATTGATTAGTAACCTTATTTCACTCACTATCAAAAATCACGCAGATTCTGTTTGAATTTATACCATCGACGTAATTAATGATTTTTTTAATTCGATTGAATTATAACCTTATTCGTAAAGCAATAAGACTCATTTTCAAAAATCACGCAGATTTTGTTCAAATTCATACCGTTGACTTAGTTTATGATTTTTATAGTTACGATTGAATTAGAACCTAATCTGTATACATATAACACTCATTTTCAAAATTCACACAAATTCCGTTTTATTTCAATTCTTTGGGAAACATAGTTGTGGGTATTTGAAAAACTGTTTACCCTTTAATGTAAAAATAATATTTCTACTTAATTATCACTTTTTATCGGATGTAGACCATTGCGGTTGCAATTATTTATCATCTACATCACATCATCACACGAATGTTTGTCCTAAGTAGGTGTGGGGTGGGTGTGTACTGGGTAGTCGGCTTAACCTAAAGATCGACCATTTAATTTAATTTTGTTGATAATAAATAAAACGGTGGCGATTTACATTTACATGTGTCTACTTAATTTACCAAACACATATACCTACCGAAAAAAAATACACACACATATTAAACTCAAAAAACATTTCATTTTATTCAGGGACTTTAGAGATGAACGATGGTACGCTATTTTTGTCAAAAATTTGTTCAGAGACTTTAGAGACCAAGAATGTTATGTTTTTTTTACTATAACTTTGTATAGCGACTTTTGAAAAGTGATGGTCACCTACTTATGCCCTTTTATTATAATCATTCATTTCTGGCGCTTGTCATGTTCAGCGATTTAGGTATAATACGGTGTACAGCGATTTTAAAAATCTAAATGTGGTCATCAACTTTTGATGCTGACTGTACATTAAAATAAAACTTTGACAATAATTCAGGGTTATCAATATTGTTGTTGAAGATTTTGAGCAAGAATAAACAGTCAGCAATTTTACGTCGTTCTACCAGTGGTAGCAGATGATACTTCTTACAGAATCCAAGATAATCTGTTGACTGATGTGGTATCTTTTGATGGAAACAAAGATATTTTATGAAACGTCTTTGGATGTTCTCAATGCGGTCAATGTATTTATGATATCGTGGATTCCATATCTGAGACGCATACTCTAGCTGACCTCTTACAAAAGTGCAGTACAATATTTTTAATGTTTTAGCATCTGTAAAACACTTAGAGAGACGTATTATAAACCCAAGCAGTTTAGAAGCTTTTTTGACAATTGCGTCAATGTGTGTGTCAAAAACTAGCTTACTGTCTTGATGGACGCCCAAGTCACGTATAGTACTGCACCTTGGCAAGACCTGGCCCGCCAGAGTATAAGTAGTGGTTAGGACTGCACGTTTTCTAGTGTACGTGATCACCGAACACTTGGATGGATTGAGATCAAGTTTATTAACACGGCAATACTCTTCAAGCCGATACAAGTCAGCCTGAAGTGCTAGTACATCTTCGAGCGTTGAAATAGTGGCAAAGATTTTCATGTCATCGGCAAAGCATAATAGTTTGGATGAATGGAGGCACTGATCGATGTCGTTCACATAGACTACAAATAAAAAAGGACCGAGCAAGGAACCCTGAGGCACCCCGCTGGGCACGTTTACCCAACTAGACATAATTATAGTTATTGAGTACTACTGCTTGTGACCTATTATCAATGTAGGAAGAGAACCACCTCAAGAGGTCCCCACGGATGCCAATGTAGCTTAGCTTCTTTATCAGGGTATCGTGGTCGATCCGGTCAAACGCCTTGCTGTAATCTGTGTAAACCACATCGACCTGCTTACCATTATCCATAGCATCCGTGATGAAATCGTTAAATAAAATCAAGTTAGAAGTCGTAGACCGTCCTTTTAAAAATCCGTGCTGAAAGGAGTTCAACGAGCCAGCAAGGGCGGGATATAACTGGTTATAAACAATCCTCTCAAATATTTTAGCTATAATGCACAGCTTCGAAATAGGTCTATAATTAGTAACCTGGGTTTTAGACCCCTTCTTATGCACGGGTGTAATAAAAGCAGATTTCCATACTTTGGGGACAACACCTTGAGTCAAAGACTTGGAAAACAAGATTGAGATAGGTAGGGCAATGGAAGGCGCGCATTTAATAAGAAGTTTGGATGATATGTTATCAGGGCCAGCACCTTTAGCTGGATCCAAGTTACGAAGTAAACCGGTGACAACATCAACACTCACTTCTATGTGACAAATGTCAGAAGAAGTTCTGTTAGTATCAGCAGGGAAAACAGGAGGTGGACTGGCAGTATTAGATGAAGTGGGGTTGAGGAAAGTCGACATGAAATATGACGAAAAAGCTTCACAAATAGAATCTCCGATGAGTAATAATTCATCGTTATAATTTAATGTATTAGGTATAGTATTCGAGTTGTAACGATTTTTTACAAAGGACCAAAAGTGTTTAGGGTTATCCTTAATAGATTTTTCAGTTTGATTAAGATAACAATTATAACATGACGCTTCCATGATCTTGACTCTGTCACGCAAGTATTTAAAGGTTAACTCGTCAGATTTATTGCCGTAGATCTTGAATTTTTTTAGATATTTATATTTTTCTTTGATTGTTTTGACGAGTGATGGGCTATACCAGACCGGGTATTTTTTATTACGTACTAGCTTTTGTGGTATATACTTGTTTTGAAACCGTTTTATGGTGTCTATAAAGTACTCAACCGACTCATCCAGCGATCGGATTGTAAATTCATGTTCCCAATTAGTGCCTGAAATCTCGTTATTAATAGAATCAAAATCGCCTTTGTTATAGATATAGCGCAACCGCGGCGCATGATCAAGGGGAGGTAATTCAAAGATATCAATATTAGTTAACAGCGCAGGATGATAGGGATCAATGGGCACTAGAGGATCAACACACTCACTAACACAGGCTAACTTATTTGAGATTACTAAGTCCAACAGTTTCCCGTAACCATTAGCTACCGCATTATACTGTCCAAAGTCCAGCGTACATAACTCGTCCGCGAACAAACATTCATCACTAGTGGCGGGGTTCACTGGGACTAACGAAAGGTTATTAGATGGACATGGAGCCCACGAGATTCCACTCATATTAAAATCACCTAAAACTAAAAACACATCTGAAGTTTTATTCATAGCTGTATGGTTCAATTTGGTCAGGAAGTTATTTAGCTGTTGTGAAAACGTAAACCCTCTGTTTTGTTTACACAAGTAAACAGCGCAAATAAATAGGTTCACGTATTCTCGTGATTTCGAATTTTTAAGCCGCAAGTTAATCCAGAGATCCTCCGCCGAGGAGTGTAGGAGCGGTTGCGGAGTGACAGGTAACTCCCTACGCGTCGCTATAAGCACACCACCGCCTCTCGTTTGTCCAGTCATAGCATAATCCCGATCGCGGCGCCACACCAAATAACGATCATCAAACAACTCTGAGTTTAACACGCCATCCATTAACCACGTCTCCGTTAAAACAATAACATCGTAAGAATTATGTAAAACCTGACGATAGAACGAATCTGTCTTTGTTCGCAATCCCCGTACGTTCTGATAGAAGACAGTAAGACACTGTTCACTGTTATTAGCCATTGCACATATATCCAACAATAACTGAATAAGCATCAACAACAATATAATATAACCTAGATTGACTATTCATTTCGAGACAAGTTACGCATAAAAGAGGTATGAATTTATAATGTGGGTAAAAATAAATAAAGTTAGCAAGAATGTACAAATCATCGGATTTTAGGCAGGACATAACTGAGCGAGCAAGCAAGCAGCAACATATCACACGCATATGCGTAAGCGAGACAAACATATAGTTAAGTATTAGAACTCGAAGACAAACAGCGCGATAAGAAATACAATAGAAGCTCATTAGCAATGCCGGGGTGCTAAACCTTTTACAAAAACAAAGCAAATAGCAATTAATGTGCAAACTTCGATACATTTTAAAGCAACAAATTAGTTTAGGATGTAAATAGAAGCGATTTAAACAATTTTGTTTACATCAAATTCCTTTCGTATTATAAAAGTCTTGCAATTAACATCCTTGCGCACATGGATTTTACCATGTTTCACCCAAACGAATTCATAGTATTTCTCTTTAGCGGCGATTTTAGTTATATTAAGAAGTTTTTTTGATTCCACACTTAGATGGTCGTTGACATAAATAGGTACGTTGTGGTGCTCCTTGAAAACCTATGTCAGAGGTGGAGAGATCCTTAACAGCACGCGCAGCCGCAATAAAATCTTCTTTTATATATCTGTTGAGAAAGCTCACTATCACCAACTTTTCCTTGGAATTATGTATAGGCACCCTCGAAATGTAGTTAATCTGGGTCCTACAACACTTGTAATTGATTTTGCTGCTGATGGCATCAACGATTGAGAATAAGTTCTCATCCTTCTTTTTGGGTACTCCTTTAATCTCCACATTATTTAGCCTGGATCGCTGATCGATCGAAGAAAGCTCCAGCTTTGTTGTGGCTAAGTCTGTTTGCAATGAAGAGACAGTGTCCTGAAGCTTCTCAAACTCGGAGGATTTTTTTTCAAGTTCAGCAAGTCTGGTATCGAATTCATCGAGTCTGCCACAAGAGAAATCACAACTTTTCTTAAGCTCAATCAACTCATCCTTAATCGATCTTATGTCGCTGACTAAGGTTGGTAAGCTCAGCAGCTGCTGCCTCATTTCACGAATCTCACCCAGTACTGTATCCAGTGAAGCAGAAGGTTGAGGTGAAAGCAGGGCAGGCGACGATTTACAAGCAGGACATTTCCATTGCGCTCTTCGGTCGGGTCCCAGTTTTCTCCAACCCGCTTCAGACACACCTGCACACGAGAAATCCAGGAATTTCTTGCAGCTTCCACATTGCACCCCGTCGTTAAACTGATCATTGCAAATTACACACGACTTCATCGTGACTAAAATAATTATTAGGAGATGTGTAATTTTATAGTATCGCGAAAAAGGTTGGCGATCTATTTTTTTGAGCGTAAGTGTACTGTGCTAGTGCGTGCTCACACGGAACTGTTTTCATGCACTAATGACACAATTATGTCCTGCAACGTAGGCCAGTCTTCATAATTCCCACAAAAACTCGGAAGTTGTATCCTCGGTAGCCTAACAAGTTGATCATTATTCATACTTGCAAACGAATCGGTTTTCGTCATTGTGGCGCCTAAACTCAGAACCAGTAAACACGGCATATCCCATCGCCTCGGGGCGAGGCAAAGGGACGTAATTTCGCCAAAATTATTCACAGACGCACTGGAGGATGTGCATAAGATGCTGAACAGTACATCTCACACTTGAGACTTGCAGATGACACCGTCATACTAGCTGAATCGCTGTACGACTTGCAGCAGATGCTGGATGGCTTAGTTGACTCTTTAATCAGCATTGGTCTCAGGGTGCACTTGGACTAAACCCACATTATGCTCAACAAACACCCCAGGACCTATTGTTGTCAACGGCGGTCCTCTCGAGGTTGTTCGAGAATATATTTACCTTGGGCAAACTCTGCAGTTTGCTAAGAACAACTTTGAAAGGGGGTCTGCGTAAATATGATCATGTCTCAGAGCACCTGTCTCTCAGCGTAGGGAGCAAAGGGCGCTAACCACCTTGTTTTCTTTCGTTGTGTCTCCTTCTTCCCCTAGTTACCTTGGTCCCCACTTCCAATACATATGTGCCAACCATAATAGGAGTCTGCGCTCATCGCATAACCGAGTTCTTCAATGTCCCCCTCACCGCACTGATTTCATTCAACGATCATTGTTCGTGCAGTCTATTTCTCTGTGGAATGCGCTTCCCCAGGAATTCAGGATGGCAACCAATCGTTTGTCTTTTAAAATTAAAGTTCGCGAGTACATTCGGAAGAAGCTGGCAGTTTCGTCACAACGGTAATGTTTTCCCCATTGTTTGTCTTTTTATTTTAGTGTATCCGTGTAAATTTCTATTTAAATTAATATATTTTAATATACATAAATAGTATTTTAAATATATTTATAGTATTATGTATGTCCTTGTAGTTTATCGCAGTATTAATTAAATTATTTTCAGTATACACCTACCACTGCTTGTCTCTGTATCACCCAAAGGTTGACTGGTAGAAAATGCCTATGGCATTAAGTCCGCCTCTGTACTTTGTGCTTGAAGTGTTAAATAAATAAATAAATAAATAAATGTTTCCAGTACAGTAAACTAAACTTACTGTAAAATACTTTATTTAAGTTGAGGGTATACTTACATAATTGCACTCTGCGCATGAATAACACTTTGTCACAACACTAATTTATCTCGTCTGCTCGACATCCGTATGTCACTACAGGGATTGCCTGACACATGCTGAGCATTATGCTTCCGTGTGTTGTGCTCTGTCTTACATAGTTCGTTGACTGTTTTTTTTTTACTTTTCACAATATGGCGGTTTGGTTGTCGCCATATTGAATTGCGATTACTGTCATGTCTTTAAGGACACACAGAAGGAAAAATTAAGACGAATCGATTGATGTAAGAATGATCTAAATCAGCCCACGCGTTTGCTCTCTAGAGCGCCACAAAGGAACAAACATACGTACAAATAGGCTGATAATAAACACAGTCATTACCATCTCAGTCGGGTATATAAAAATAGGGATAGATTTTTTTTAAAGCGGTTCCGATAATATTTTCAAATTTATAACTCAAAAATTATTAAGAATCGCGGTACATAGGTACATGGGGTATTTTTGGATACCCCTCGTTATAAGGAATCTTTTTTTTATGACGTCACTTTGGACCACTCAGTATAATAGTGAAAGAGAGCGTCACCTCGGTGGAGCTCTGTGGCTCTAGGCGCAGCGGCACGCTCCGCAGACGCGTGGCCTGGCGCGAGCCGCAGCCGCACTCAGCCCCCTCCCCCGGGTACTCCTGCACCACGCTCCATGGCGCCGCGGTCTCCACGCCCAGCTCCATCACGCCGCTGCCCACGTTCAGCACTTGGAAACGCTTGCGCACCCTACAGTATACAGCACATCTACAGTCTACACACTATGGAGTTAGGTTAGGTTAGGTTTATATTATATGCAAGTATGTCAAGTAGGTAGTACCGGTTTGTATACCCAGAAGGTACATATTTATTATAGACTAGCACTTTGCCCGCGACTTCGTCCGCGTGGGTTTCGTACTTTCCTCTAAAAAATTCGAAGGCTGATTTTTCAATCGATAGATAATTTTTATTGACATCTGACAGTTTTTGTATGGAAGAATTGGCTACGTGAACATCTAAAAGTAGGAAACAGTATGTATCCAGAAATATGCGGGTTAATGGTGGTGATTTTGTGTAAAGCGAAGCCGTTTTATTGGACAACCTCGAGTACCTGCATCTACATATAATTCACCGTTGCGATAAACTTCAAAAAGGAAATTATAAACCCTTCCTGCTGCGACCAATTCACATAATCCACCGTATGTTGAAGGTTGAATCATCTCTGCATAATAATGGTCTGCTGTACTGTAGTTGTCACCATTGCAATCATGTGACATGATAGAAAATTCATCCCAACGATCTAAAATGTAATTGACAACTTCTTGACGTACGACAAAAGCCTTTTCTTGATTGCCATACATCAAAAACGAAAGTGATCGAAACAGGCAAGCCCCGTCCCCAATAATGGGTACAATCACTTGTTGCACCATTTCTCCGTCAATTTTAATGGTTTCCACTTTCATTTTTTTTTATATTATCAATCAGTGCAATAATAAAAAAGAATAGAATACCAATAAAATATTTAAAAAATCGAATGGCCTATAAAATACTCTACTAAAAATTATAATATTTAGTAAAGTTTAAATAACCACAGACCACACTTGAACTCTACAGTCAGTCAAGAGACAACTCGATAAATTCAATTCAAGTGAACGAAATCGAACCGAAACGAAAGATGACAATTTTCAATATGACAGTACGACACTGACAGACCAAAGACAAGACACCTAACAAACGACAAGAAACTTAACAAACGACAATGAGGGTCATTCTTCCGTGGAAAATCTTAACACCGCGATTCAGAAAAATGACGTCACAGCACAACGCCATCTATCGATCACGTAGTTAAACTGTCATAATATTATGCATTTACAATTCGTTCGTACAAAGTAAACACTTTTATGCTACGTAGACTTCCGAAAAGTACTGAAAATTTATTCCTATAAACATATTTTTACTCTATAGTTTTACATTGAATAAAATTGATTAGGATCGTGATGGCAGGTAGCGCCATTAAAATCACCACTCCTCAACTTATAAACGATGCACTTTGAAAACTTTAAATTCGCATATCTTTTGATTGGATTGGACTTAGACGATTGCTAACAAACAAAAACCAAATGTTTCATCGTATTTTACTGTAATTAAATTGTAATAATATTATGTATTTTATGTAGAAATGTATTTCGTTAGTACCATGTGGGCCCAATAGATGTCGTTGCATGTATCTAAATTCTTCTATACAAATTTTCACACCCCCTCAACCCCTCTCAGGAGGTAATTTGGAAAAACAAAAAATGCCAAACTTCATAATTTACTTAGATAGATGTTCGTGCCAAGTTTCATGTTTATTAACACAAGTAATAAGATTTTCCATACAAACAAAATTCCCCCTTTTCACCCCCTTAAAGGTTAAATTTCAAAAAACCCCTTCTTAGTGCTCGCCTACATTATAATAGGAAGCCGTGTGCAAAATTTCACATTCCTAGCCCCAGTAGTTTCGGCTGTACGTTGATATGTCAGTCAGTCAGTTCTCCTTTTATATATATAGACTAGCTGTGCCCCGCCACCTTCGATCGCGTAAAAGTCTTTCAAAATTCTTACTTTTCCGCCGTTGTATATTGAAAAAATGGCAATTTTTGAATAAAGTAATAAAACATTGTTTGCTAAGGTTCCGTGAGAAGTCAATACAAAAAACTCTTAGCTATCGGTGGTTAGAAAACAGCACTACTGAGGAAGACTGTTTTTTGCATGGGTCCAATAATATTTAATAAATTGCCAGACAGCATAAAAATTACACACTTCAATAATTTAAAAATAAACTTAAGGCTTTTTTGATACAGAAATGTTATGATTGATTAAGTGATTTTTTGAATACATATACATAGGGTCATATGTGTGACATTTCAACAGTTTTATAGTATTGACATATTTAATATCTACTATGTTCTTATGAGAAATACATTTGTTTAAACCGACTATTACTAGACTTGTTAAAATAATTTATTTGTACCTGTTGTAATCATTTTCTTCATTATTTCATAATTTTACTCATAATAATATTTATACTTTTCTGATACAGATATTTTGTTATTCACTAAAGTGATTCTTTTACTTTATCGATGACATTCCAGCAATTTAATATTATTGACATTATTTAATCATTATAGTAGTTTGACATCATTTTGTGCTTAATCTGGACTTGTTAAAATATTTTATTAGTATTGTAATAATTTTATTTAATATTTGACAATTTTTATTTTAATCATAATAGGTATACTATTGACATTGACATTACTTGTAAAAAGAGAATGACCAAAGTTGGTACCAAAAAGTCTCGCGCCTCAAAACCAAAATATTATAGTAATTAGTTTCATATTTTTTTACGGCATTACGCGTCGGGGATTTGATTTTTGAACTGGAAATATACTTTTCGAGTTTAAAAGTATGAATATTGTTTTACTCCCTTTATATGACGTTCCGTTTCAACTGAATATAAATGACGTTCCGTTTCAATTGAACAAACCCTTGTCTGTCGAGCGGACTCTAAAATTAATTACAATTAAGTAAGATCAGTACACCAAATCGATTTAGTTTGGTTTATTGCTATTTGCAACAAAATAGATTTTCTCAGCCTAAAGATTTTGATTTATCGATTACATCCCTAAATCCCGACTAGTTTATAGCACTTACTATACTCTATGGTTTATAGTTATCTTATCTGTGGCATCTGACATTTGTACTGTACTGACTGACTATTGGCAATATAAAGGTCTAAAATAAAATCGAGTTTCAGTCAAGCATACTGTGGATGTTACTTTAACTCGTAATTCTTACTAATATTAGTGTATTACGCTGTTTTTAGAGCAATAATGTAATGTATGTGTGTTAAAATACGTCGTTGGTAGCGTCGAAAAAATAGACCTACTTTTTAGGTTAGTTTCGATTTTATAAAATAACTGAAACGCGGGTTTTTTTTACAAAAATAATTTTTGTAGGAGTTAATACGATCAGTGCAGTCTATAAAAAACAAGGTTTGATTTTGATGCAGCATGGTACGGGATTCCATACTTCCATGAGCATTGTCCTTTCGCATGCCAAAACTCAGGCAGAATGTACCCGGATTTTATAAAAAGTTTATTGTACAATACCTACATTCAGTTTGAATACATGATTTGATTTGAAATTATTGTAAAATATTAATTCTCTATTCGAATCGGATTTTGTTAACAATTTCAAAGGTTTTTTTTTGTTGTCACAGAACCCTAATCCTTTTTTAAAGTAAAAGTATCCTAAATTAATTCTTATAACATCAGCTATCTGCCATTAAAAGTCCCGTCAAAATCGAGATTAGCCGGAAGAAACAGACAGACGGAAAAAAAAATTAAGTACCTTATACGGGGTGGAACGGACACCGACGCGAAAACGGTTATTGCGCATTCAGTACATCATTCTGAGCCCCCCTACATAGAATATTTGCATTGTTTATTTAAAAAAAAAAACAGCTTCAAAAGTGCAATATCTTTTTTTTTAAAGGGTCTCTTATTTCACCAATTTCAATATCGTATTGTATCTCATTACGTACTGGTGCGTTATTGTAATGTAAAACGCACGAGTTTCTTTTTAATACGATAAAACGCACGGTTTATCAAGATGCTCCGTCTAAAACGAACTGTACGTTTTAATCTTAGCAAAGTGTTCTTATGGTTAAAACATGGTCAACATTTTATGAATAAAATTAACTTTGGGACATAAAATATAATAAATAAACATTTAATTCTTTAATTTAATTAGTTTTGACAATAAATTACAACCATCTGTAACAAAAACACAAAAATATTAATTCACTTTACTAGTTACTAGTAAAGTGAATTACTACTGGCTGTTTTTGTGCCTTTACTTTAAAAAAGACCGCTGATGCGCGCGCATCGCTAATTTGTGAACAAGTAAAAATTATTTTATCTGCTTTGAAACAAATGATTAAAGATTTATTCATTTAAGAAAGTCAGAGTTTTATTTATTTCCTCATGACATGCGTGCGCTTTGATAATTACAGCCTCTGCGTAATACCGCCTCGGCTGTGATTTTCAACTTACCGCACTTTATCATAATGTACTGTTATGCCCTAGCAGACACGACCGTTATATTTAAATTTTAATCTTTTTCAAAATGACAAGTTAAAAAGTGCCAACTAAGTTAATAGTGATGATCCCGATTTAGGGTAAGTTTTGAACAGCACACAAATTACGCACATCATAATCATGTAATTTTCTTGCCAATCATTATTCTGTGTACTTTCATACTACTCTCAGAAAGTACCGGGATACACAAAATGTTAGTTATTCATCCAAAGTTATTGTAAGTTGGGTCGGAATTGACTAGTTCTAGCATGTCCTCAGCGACTCTTATGCGATTGAGTTTTTGGAGAAAATTCAGGTCTTTAGGGACTAGCCGAGCGGCAACATGTTCAAACCCAAATGATTATTTAAAATAGTACCGGATCGACTCGTGAGACATAGAAAGTTCAGCGGCTATCTCTTAGAATGAGGACTTTCAGTAACTATTTCCTTCACTTTTGCGATGTTAACTTCTGTTGAACACGTTGATGGCCTATCAGAGCGAAGTAAATCTTCCACCACATCTCGACTGCTTTGAACGTTTTGTATCACTTATAAGCACGCGTTTCTGATAAAGTCGATTCACCGTAAGCCTTCTGTAACATTTTCAGGGACTCCGAACACGAAATTACATTGCCGATGCAAAATTTAAGACAAACACTTTTTGAGGGTATGGAGAACAGGGTGTAAAGCGCTTCAACCCCCATAGAAAAGGGAGGATCCTCCTACCAGACGGGTGTTATGTCTGGTGGGCTACTGCCCGACATTAAAGTTGTTGTCGGGTTCTTCTATATAGTCTTAAGTCGCGAATAACTTTACTTGCGCGATGCAGGTTTTTTTTTTTGTATTTCGATGTTTAGTTTGTCCTCTGTGTCATAGATGGCGCTGTACTACTTTTTGTTCTTTTGACTTACCTGAGCACTTCCAGTGCGGGTAGGTGCAGCGCGCACAGACGTACGCACAGCTCGCTCGTGGACAGCTGCAGGCATGGCGTGCGCGGCGCGTGCCGCAGCCGCACCACCTGCGCCGGTGGCTCGCCGCGAGCCCAATGCGCCCTGCACACACGCACATACACGCTGCATCAGCAAGTACAGCTCTACCTAGTAGGACAGTAGTGGTGCACTTACCCTTGGATCTCCACGGGCAGCAGGCGCAGCAGCAGGTCGATGTCGAGCGTGGGCGCGAGCGCGTGCGCCGGCTCCGCCAGCGCCACGCACCACTCCGCCACCTCGCCCGCGCCCAGCGTCACCACCTCCGGCGACACCTGCCACACACGCACTCTTACTCTTATATTAATGTTACAATCTCTGTACAATAATGTTGAACCAACAATGTAGGATTAGAGCTGCACAGGCTGCACTATAAGACTTTTTTTTTTGTTATCCTTTAATGGCTCACGTTGGGAAGGCCTTCGCGTATCTTTAATCATGGTTTAACTTGAACTAGCTTTTACGAAATATACCCCATAATGCTTAAAATAAAACCATCATCATCGTCATCCACTGCTGACCACGACCAGTCCTATGCCTCTAGCATCGAGAAATTCGAGTACAAGATCAAATAGCCAACGAAATACAAGAATGTTTCTCTGAGCGTTTGGAATGCGAAGTCATACGGTATAGATGCTGTCGTTCTGTGGGCCGTAGTCGGGCGCGAGGTAGATCTCGAAGCCCGTATCCACCTCCTCCGCGATGGAGCATGATGCCGTCTCCTCGCCAGCCAGGTCCGCTACAAAACATACGCGCACATATAAAGAACACTAAACTTTGCACAAAGTTAGAGCTTGCGGTTAAGTTGGCGACTTCTCCCATGACTCTTAAATAAAGACACGACTCTTGCGCACTACATCACACGTGTCTTCTAGTCACTGTTAATATTAAGTGAACCTGCTGCAAGCGCGGATATTATGATCACCAAATAATTCCTTTGAGAAAAAGGGCAATTGAATTGTAAGATGTTAATGATACTTGCTACTCAGCTTGACTTCATCTTTAAACCTGATGTGGTGTGAGATAGGTGCGCACGCTACGGTGCAGGACTACAGGAGGTACGTACTGTCGAACGCGGAGAGGCAGGGGCAGGAGCGCGGCGGCGTGTCGAAGTAGCGCAGGTACAGGCGGAACGGCAGCGTGTCCTGCGGGTACTCTGCGCACAACATTAAAGCTTGCAGGCGCATAATCCGCGACGCTACCAATGACCTTAAGTAGCATCGACGACCAGCTCGAAGGAGACTGACGTCAAAAAATCAAAACCACCATAGAAACTCTCCAGTCTCTTCAGTGTTATTTTTTAATTCAGTGGATTATAATATACGACGGGATGAAGACAGGAAGCTAATCCGTGATTATGTTGAAGCAGCCTGAGGTGTGGCGGAGGGACGGGTGAGCGGGAGGGTGTGACACTCGCTCGTAATGACACGTGTCGCGCTCGATGGAACATTTCATATTATTTCCTCCTCAGGGTTCGTCTGCTCTCACTTTACTCACGATTCCGCTCCTCATTGTATGAAATTTCTATTTTATTCAAAGGACCGTAATTTCCTTTTCATCCAAGACCTAAGGTATTTTAATTAAAACTCTCTCGCGGACGATATTTTTTTGATCGGTTACAAGATTAACGAAACAATTGTTATTCCTCATAATAAAATTACAACGGATGTAGTGTTCATAAAATAAACAACAGTTAATTATTGTGAATTCATATTAAATAACTATCTGTGCCCCGCGACCTTAGTCCGCTTGACATTAGCGGTGTGAAATATACTTTACAACATATTCTCCTAGCTACGAAAAATACATTCTAGACCTAGAAAGGGCTCAAAGGTCTCTTATCAAAGTTATGTATTTTAAACGCTTTCGATATTCTACAGACAACCGTTACTAGGTTAGTAATCTGCTCACTGTTAGGAAACTATACATACTGAGCATGGCCGCCATACATCTGCACAATTATCCCTATCGATATATCCCTCCTATTTGATCCATTAATCTCTATAGAAGACGTAAAGACATAGTGGCTTATTCCCCTCAGGTCCGTACGGTTTTCGCCAGGAGTCAGTATAATAACAATATTTTTATTTAAAAGAGTGTCCGTGGAGTTTCTTGCCCATTCTTCTCCATAGAGATCTACGCTTTGGAATGTGCAACTGCAGTACTTTCTCAAGTTATTATGCCTTGTGACTGGGCCTGTAGCTTCGCTTCTTTTTGTTTTTTTTTGACATTCGAAAGTGACGTAATGGTCTAAATGAAATAAATGCTTTGAGTTTGAGTTTGAATACTCAATCAACTTACATTTATAATAAATTGAACATCTACCACATGTTGCGGTATGAATGTAAAAATACTCTAACGGGCTATAATCACAAACTTACGATGAAATTGAATTTTTTGTTAACCAGAATATGCTAAAGAAGAACCTGTATTCAATCATAACATAAATGAATCAATCAATCATTAACACACACACCCCGCATATTAACCGTCCCCACACATACACACGACACACACACACAATCACTGAACTTTTGTTTTATTTATCTAGATATATAAATTTAAAAAAAAGTCCTGACTGACTGACTGACTCATCAACGCCCAGCCCAAACTCTTGGACCTAGAAAGCTGAAATTTTGCACAGAGGTTTCCTTTATTCCATTTTGTGCTGTATAAAAATTGTATTAGAAACAATAAAAACTTTTTATTTTATATACATTACATAAAAAAATCACAAAATCGGTCGAGCCGTTTCAGAGGAGTGCGACCCTAAACACCGTGACACGAGATTTTTATATACATAAAAGCTTACTTCCTACGCCATGTGTGTGTGTGTGTGCTCTCACCGTAGGCGGCGGCGGTGTAGGCGTGCACGATGAGCGGCGCACGCGACACGTTGGTGGCGCGCAGCACGCGCTCCCTGTCTGACGCCGACGTCCTGCGAATATTACATAATTATCACATGACATACCCATATTAAGAACTGCCTAAAGACATGTGCATTCGAGAGACTTGCCAGGTTACCTACTTATGTCCGTAAAAATAGAATACCTACTAACAACTTAGTCGATTAACGTACAGAACGTACACGAGGGACTAAAAGCATCGCGAATTTTTATCATTCACAGGCCAAAATTCCTTCGTCGGCACATGCCTTTATGAATTACAAACACATGGTGATTTTGTGAGAGTACCTATTGGCCAAAGCTGGCTCACATCCTTCACAACAACACGAATATCTTAATTCAGACTATTTACCTGTTCCTATTTTTGCGGTAGGTAGTAATACGGTAATAAAAGGAAATAACATATTGGGGAGTGCGAGAGTAGTCCGATACTAGTAGCAGTGCTGCAACAACAGCATTTAATACATATCTGGAAGTGACGTCACTCGTATATGTATACGAGAGAGTGATTCTTGCCAGGCGCGTGCCGTTCACTCTTTTTTTCCACACAGTACTTTTTCGTATTGATGTCAGCTACATTTTGACACGATTTATGCGTGGCGACAAAACGGACGAAAAATGTAATTAATACAAACCATTAAACCTATTATGAGAACTTCATACGGAATTTGGACATCATTATTTTAGTGATATTTATTTAGAATCGACTTTTTATATTTTCCACGAACGCAAACTACAAAACATAATATTATGTTGAATTTAGCTTTAGTAATTTATAAAAAAAGAGAAAAAAAACTCGTGTATTTATGATCGTTACATTTCGTCCTACGTCGTGCAGACATTACTAAATCCATCTTGCTGACGGACATCTGACATCTGGAGTCAGTTTACAAAATGTAAGGCCCTTCGCACATGGAGCTACTCAAAAATGACTGTAACTAATCAGTAATTACGATTACAAACCAGTTAGAAATTGTATCTCGCACACGTCGCTACTCAAGTTGTAAGGTTTCAGTCACTTCTGTTATTTCTGTTTACAAAAGCACGCGGTTAACAAGTGGTAAACATGTCAACTGGATCGAGCGAGGACGACGACGATATTGTATTATACTATTATCATAATAGACGTCGAAGGAATATTCGCAGGTTTTAAAAAATACTCACCTGTCAAATTAAAGACTTTTCCCACTGCACTCCAAGCTCTTTCTGTTATATCCTTTCGTGAATATTCTGTTATTTTATAATTATATATGCATGGGTATTTTTCCACCTCCTTCACAAATTGAATATTTAATGTTTGCTCATTCATTTTTATAAGAAAAATCAAAGAAACTCGGGAAACCAGTAGCGTGGTGACCGGTACGACGGGTCGCGCGTGATCGGTTGCTAACGCGTTACTGACCAGTTAGTAACTAGTCGCGTCGTGTGCGAACCTCCATTGAACATGTATGGGCTGTGACGCTCAGGCAACTCGTTAGTAATTTAAGTTTGTGACTAGTTCTTTTTAAGTAGCTCCATGTGCGAAGGGCCTTAAACATCTATAGAGGTGCGGACTAGCGTCAGCATTATTTAGGAGCGTTTCGTTTCATAGCCCAAGTTACTTTGTATGTACTCTCGTACAGTCAAACAAGCGGTTTCTTATAATTGCATGCAAAAATACTAAACTCAGTACTACTCTGCCTATATTCATTTTTAGGGTTCCGTACCCAAAGGGTAAAACGGGACCCTGTTACTAAGACTTCGCTGTCTGTCTGCCTGTCTGTCTGTCTGTCTGTCTGTCTGTCTCCAGGCTGTATCTCATAAACCGTGATAGCTAGAAAGCTGAAATTTTCACAAATGATTTATGAATATTACTATTGCCGCTATAACAACAAATACTAAAAATTAAAAAAAAAACAAATATTAAGGGGGGCTCCCATACAACATATATGATTTTTTTGCCGTTTTTATAGATAATGGTACGGAATCGTTCGTGCGCGAGTCCGACTCGCACTTGGCTGGTTTTTGTTGTATGAGTAACTTATTTTGGGTTTGAAAGTGCTTTAAAAGCAATTACTACTCGATATTGTGACAACATTGTTTACAAAAATAGCAGGTGCAAGTAATTTGGCTATCACCTTATTATAATAACGTAAAATAATTACTAGATAACCCTGTATCTGCGGGTGGGGTACCCTAAGCCCTATCATTATCTTCATGCCCTTGGCGTAACGTCTCATCCCTCCTCAATATGTCCATACCAAGACAAACGACTTCCTTTCATTTTTCTGTAACCGGCGCCACTTTCAAACTTCCTCTAATATACTCATTCCCTACTTTATCCATTCTTGTCACTCCACACATCCATCTCAACATTCTCATCTCCGCTACATGCAATAGTTTTTCATCCATCTTCTTCACAGCCCAGCATTCCGATCCATACAGTACGACAGCTCAAATCACAGACTTGTATATTTTCCTCTTTAACTTGAGGGGCATCCGTGGGTCGCAAGTTGTTCCAGTAACCTGTCGCCATTTTATCCTTCCTGAGTTGATCCGGTGCGGTTGCGGTGCTATTGCGGTTACGTCCCGGTCTACTTCGCTATCTTTTTGGACAAGTGACCCCAGGTACCGGAAGTCGGAGCAGATCGGTATGGGTGTTCCGGCAAGCTCTAAGGACCGGATTACAAGTAGGAGAACACCTGAACAATACCTATCCAGAAAGATGGATTGGACGTCTGGGACCCATTCTGTGGCCACCCTGATCTCCGAACCTAAATCCATTGGATTATTTCTACTGGGGATGTTTGAAGGAAAAAGCTTACAAGATAGAAGTAGATGCGGTCGAGGAATTGCGTGAACTGCGTGTAAATACAGTGATTTAAACCTTTTAGGAAAATGTGGGTTACCTACCTATGTTGCCAGTCTAAAGCCTGGAAAAGTGTGATGGAAACATTCTTTATGAGATAGTAATAATAAGAGATAGTAATAATAACAATGCAACGCGGCGCAGCGGCCCGGTAATATATCTACAGACTCCTCTCTCGACAGAGCGTCGCCGCAGACGCAAGAAATGATCAGAATTCCCAGTAAAACTAAAACAGCACATACGAGGGCGGCACTGAAAATTTCGGGAATCAAGGAAGTGACACAACATTACTATTTAAAAATGTATTTATTGCTTTTCGAAGTATTCTCCGCGAAATTTGACACATTTTTCCATACGATGGAACCAATCATTGATGCAACCATTCCATTCGGAAGTTGGGGTCTCCAAAATGGCCGTTTTGTAGGCGTCTATAGCTTCTTCAGGTGATGAAAATCTCTGACCACGCAATTTATTCTTTATTTTAGTGAAAGTGTAGAAATCATTAGGGCTTAGGTCGGGGCTGTACGGCGAATGGTCTAATAATTCTATGTTTTCTTGCTCTAAAAACTCTTTTGTTCTGTGCGCGGTATGAGAACTCGCATTGTCGTGATGGAGGATGATGCGGCGGTTGCAGTTCTTTTTACGGAGTTCAGAAACGACCTGTGGCAAACAAATGCTAGCATACCATTCTGCATTAACCGTTCTTTGTCCCTCAAGTGGAATAGTCGCAACATGGCCGGTTTTGGACACAAACGTGGCCACCATTTTTTTTGCAACACTCCGTGAACGAACAATTTTTGTTGGCTTTAACTCATTTTCGAACACCCAAACTCGTGACTGGTTTTTTTGTTTCGGGTTCGGACGCTTATATCCAGAATTCGTCACCTGATACGATGTTGTATACAGCATTTGAGGATCCTGCGTGGAATCTTTCGAGAGTTCTGACGCACCAAGTAACGCGAGCCGCTTTTTGCTTTTCACAGAGTGAATGCGGTATCCATCGGGAAAACAACTTTTTTATACCTAATTGTTCATGAAAGATTATTTGTATTTGACTCATGCCAATGTCTAAAGTTGCCTGAATTTCGCGGTATGTCACATGTCGATCTTCCTCAATCAGCTTACGCACAGCATCAACGTTTTCTTGGGTGACTGCAGTTTTTGGACGAACTTGACGGGGATCATCACTGAGCTTGACACGTCCACGTTGAAATTCAGCAAACCAGCGATAAATTGTGGTTTTAGATGGGGCTTCATCACCAATCGACGGTTCCTACGTACATAAAGTCAAGTCAAAAACCGAGGTTTACAGGAGAGCGTAATTTGTGTTCAACACGACCTAGAAATAATTCTATGACCAATAATAAATATTTTCTTTCTACAATATTTTAACAGTTTTAAGAGCTTTATAATGCTATTTACACATATTTTATTTTTTTACGTTTTCTTGAAAAAACCGATAGATGACCGTTTCTACGCCGATAATAAAATAGAAGTATGTCAGTCATGTCTATGATACCTTTTTATACGCAGGAAACCAAAAAACAGTGTCCGATATAGAATTTAAATAAAATGTTTTATGAATATGTAGGAGTATGTTACTATTTTTAAATCAATACGTTAAACATCCTGAAATCGTCACCCATGGATATAAAAAGTACTTCAATGAAGACATATCACTTTATACGTGGTTTTAGTCATTCGGGGTAGGACAAGTTTTTGTATTGTAAATAAAGTCATGTCTTTTAAAATTATCAGGTTTGTGTTTTATTAATTAAACAAGGTTTATAAATTCAACATTATTTATTATTAAAAAACAATCTTCTTAACATCTAAATAATAGGTACCTATAGACTCACTGAAGGAGGAACTAAACATAAAAAACCACTGTTGTCTAATAATTAGTGATTAACAATCTTAATTTTAAGCATGTGCCTCAGCCTAATCATGTCTAGCAATGCAATTGGTACCTACCTAGTATTTAATAATCATCACAGTTTTATTAAGTAGGTACCTCAGCTAGTTAACTACCTATCGACTTATTAGTAAAATTTAATAATCATCACAGCATTGTTTGAGTATGTGCCTCATCTTTAACACCTAATTGGTAACATTTAACAATCATCACAGCTTTATTCTGACTGATTCATCTTATTACTAATAAAGTTCCCTTAGTAGTTAAATAACAAAACAAAATGTATAAAAAAGTAAAGATAAATTTAACAATCTTCTTCGTCATTGCCCTGTCCTTCCTCACTATGCTTAAGGTTTCTATACTGCCGTGCTAATTAGAAACGCAGTAAGGAAGGATTTTTGGGAAATTGAGTTTTTCATATATTCGGAATCCTCGTAATGAGCTCTGTATAGTGATGTAATCCTTATTTTGATAGCTGTCCCAGAAGTGGGACTTTTAGTAAGCCAAACTGCAGTATTTTTCTTGCTGAGAAGTAAATTACTAAGCACAACTGCAGTAAGACACATTACTGCTCTTTGCCTTCCAGTATTTTTTTGAACATAATTTATTTCACTAGTAAGAAGCGCAGTAAGGAACACTTGCTGCGGTTATGATTTGTTAGTAATAATGATAAATAATAATGTTTAGTGAATAATTTTAGATAACAAACACGACGAAGATCACGTTATTTTGTGGATGGATAATTGTTCAGCCCAAAAAAAAATTGGGCAATATTGTCTTTCTTAGTTAACATAATTAACAGCAACTTGATTTCCGCACAGTTAAATTTTTCGAACCAGGGCATACATTTATGTCTGCTGACAGTTTTCATCACAGAGTTTAGCAATCTTTACAAAAGAAAGGAAAAGTTTACGGCTTTAAAGATTTTATTTAATGTTTTCTGTTTTAAGATTTATTTGGAATACATTTTTTTAATAAAATAGTTGTATCATTTACCTCTTCTTGATATATTATAGATATAACCAAGTTATTGTGTTTTTTTTATGTATGTACACTAATTGAAAAGCTATAAGTCACTCTTTTATTGCAGTTATGGTTTATAGTCAGTCTAAGCATATCTTTAAGAAAATATTATGTCACTAATAAAACATGCAGTAGGTAATTGTGTATGATTAAGATAGTTTTATTTGTCATTTAACTCCCGTAAATGGCGATAAGTCTGACAAGACCGCGTTCGCACCGAGTGGCACGCATTTTAAAACACCGTACAAAAAGATATGTATAGATGTCCGCATCTACGACACTTATTCGTTGTTTTTATAATACTTGTTCTTTTATACGATTTGTAAAACAAGGTTAATAAATAAAATAAAAAAAAAAGCGTATGTCAGTATGTGCGCATAGTTAATCTAAATCCAATGACAAAATAAAAAAAAATGCTATTTTCGACATGTCTTTATATACGTAGGGACCGTCGGCAGAAATCATCCGGTCAACACACTGTGTTTGTGTTAAACCACTTCGAAAGTCATAATAAATCATCGCTCTTGAATTTTCTCGAGTCAATTCCATTTTTTCAACGACTAAACAAGTTTGACAAAACCTTGTGACAAGACCGAGAATCTTTTTTTAAATAAATAAATGGTATTCGAATTTTAAAACCAAGGAGTTTTCAATTAAAAAGATTTTAATATGACAGGAATAGTGGAAATATTCCATTCCCGATACTTTTAGTGCAGACTGCGTAAAACCTTTGCATTGTTTTAAATGATTCTTTTTCTCTCCGAATTAGGTCAATTGAATTAAAAATCATTTGGGGTGTCTGAGGTTTTGCGCATTTAACGTTACACGTTGTATACATATTAAAAAAAAATTGTTCGATTGTAAGCCGCTAATAGTCACGTCCTGTGCGGTACACTGTTTGAACTGACAATAACTAAATAGTTAACTATCCTACACATTGTTGTTCACATTACTTCACACTCACTTTTTTAACGTTATATCATAAAATTTCAGCTAGGCTGCTTTAAATGTTAAAACTTTACACATTTATTACGTATCCTAATGAATTAACGACCTGGGTCGATACTTTTTGTACTTTAAATTCTTCGCAGGAAACATTAATAATCCTGCCTTAAAAAATTTAGACTGTTGATAATTTATAGAAACACTGGCTTTGCACCGCGGTTCCACCCGTCGTTTTTTTTTTCTTCGGCTCCTAAGTGGTTCACGACAAGCTTTTGTGAAAACTATTTTTATTCCCTTGGTTTATTTTGTTCTTTTTAGTGCATTTTAATAAAAGTTTAATTAAATTTATTTAAAAACGGATTTTAAACAGGAAACTGAAAAGTCTTACTGACTAAACATAGAACTTTTGAACAGTATGAATCTAAAAAGTTGCATCTCGAAAATGCAGATTAGCTAAAATCCCTTATTACCCATCCCAGAACGTCACACATGTGCCTGCTGCACTACCACTGCGGGCAAATCAGCATGCTGAGGAAGAGGAGGACAGGGCTATATCTGCAGATAACCTGAGCAATGTGGAATTACGGAGCGCTCTGGAAGATGCGATTCGTGAGTTACGGTTCACTTCACCACGTTTGCCCATGAATAAAAAGAATAGACCACTGGTGTGAGCCCTGGATGCCCTGTTACCAAATTTTATTGAAAGCAGCGCAAACCTTTGTAATACACACTCAATCTTGTATTGCACGGCTGTTGCGGCATGTCGCGTAGCCATGTCAAATTTTCAAACACTGACAGTGCTACACGACCAAAATCTACCGTGCCAGCCTGGCAATGCAGGATTGAGCGTCGTTTTAATGAGGCCAGGGCACTCATCGGGAAGCTCATCTGCTTCAGGAAGGGCAATACACGTCCAAGGGTGATGCGTTTTGTGAGGCGGGCATTCTCGGGAACTGATATCGGTCCCCGAGAATACACGTCACGGTTCACAGAGCGCATTGACTTCCTGAAGCAGAAAGTTTATGCATGGGCTAACCGTATCCGTCTGTATAGGCGAAGAGTGGATCGATATACTCAGAACCGCATGTTCCAGAGTGGCAAATACAGAACATGGGAGCGGTAACGGGCCGCTCCCATGTTCTGTCCATCCATCCATTCAAGGAGTGACTGACGCGCATCTGACGGATTACGACGCCATGAGTGCTTTTTGGCGAAGTAGGTATTTGGTCGGTGCCCGTTGGTCACACTGAGGTTGATTGGACAAATTCTTATAGATTTAAGGTGCGTATCACAGATAATCAACATGCATAAAATGCACTACGATAAGCCAGGGTGGTGAGGGTGCGTCATTGCGTATCTATTGTTTGTTACTAACATCAACATAACTACTTACTTAAATAAGTTGATTATCTGTGATACGCACCTTAAAACTAAGAATGTATGTAAATAAGTTGATTATCTGTGATGCATAATTTTGAGAGAATTATTGTAAATTCGTTGATTACCTGTGATTCACAAATTAATACTGTACTTATTGCCTCGGTCTTTTTAAATTATTTTTAATCAAAAACATTGTTCATTCTTGGTCAGAAAGTCGTAATTAAAACATTTTAACAATCCGTGAAATATCTTATTGAAATCCCCATTACTGCATTTTGACTCTCGGTCTATAGCGGAACGAGTGGCAAATAAAAAGTTCCAATCGTCACCACTGGGAGGAACGAAACTTTTTTCCCCATTCGTACCCAGTGGAGACGACGAGGTGGGGACGACCGAGAATAAATCATCGTTAAGACGAAATGTTACGAATGAAAATTATCAGTAGCGCTTCACCGTTATTGTTGCACTTTAACTAGACGCCTCTGCACTAGCTCACTAATATGACTAATCACAAATAATTGGGTGTCGGAATAATACCGACGTTCACTAATTGCCGAGTCATCATAGGAACAGATACAAAAGGACCGGAACCGCGATTCAGCACATTTGTTTCAAACTTTGTACTGAAACTATTGTTACTTACATACTGTACGAGTATGTGCTGGCGTTATGTGTGGAATTATAGTACTTCTGAATGATAGCATTGCATAGTAGTTGCAAGCTGTGAATTGTAAAAGACGAGAGGTACGGCCCGGTGTGCCCGGGAGCCGGCCGCGCGCCGGGAACGTACTGGATTGTACGGAAATGTACCGGAATTTGCCGGAATGCACTGGAATGTGCCGGAATGTCTCCGTATTCCGTGGTAGTATGCGTGGAGTTCCGTTGTGCCGGCTGTGAGGAGGTTTCAGTAACAGATGAAGATGTAGCCATGGAAATGTGACTGTCGATGTCAGTTTTTTTTTTTTTACTTTTGTGGAATCTAAGTCGGGTTGTGGTAGTATTAATTCGTAAAAGCAACAAATTAATACAAAGAGTTAAAATAATATAATTGTTTTCATATGTAAAACTTTATAATTTTGAATAAGATTCAATTTGAAATTTGAAAGGACAGAGCTGGAGAGACAGTGTTCAGTGACAAGTGATGATTGTTGTGCGTCACTCTCTACACGAGTACATGAGGTACTAACTCAGAGGAAATAGCGGGGCTCCGGTCAATCTCGTCACATTGAAGCACGCGCTCCAGGAACCACAATCTTTGTGATTGGTACCTATTGCTTGTCGCCACTATATTATCTACAAACATTTACTATGCGGCACCAGTTGAACAGTTCCACAATCAATGGAATAGATTGTGGAACTGTTCAACTCATTGTGCATTTTATTGATTGATGTAAATATTTATATTATATCGCTTTTATGCCGCGGTCGGCGCGCTGAATTTGTAAAGTTCGGCGCCCACAGTACAAGTCAGACAATATTGATGACGACACTCATCTATTCTCCGCCGGCTAGCGAGTACCAGGGCGCACCCGTGCACCCCGGACCCCAGCCCCGGGCCCCAGGCTCCTGGGCCCCCGCCGCAGGGTACACACGCGAGAAGAAGCCCCAATCATTCTATTTTTAATTAATACCAGCTGTTATCGGGATTGGTTCTCTTAACTGTCACGTTCGTTTTACTTCAATTATTTGTCACGCGTCAGTCGAGTGCCGATTGTTGAAATAATTATTGGAAGGGTACGGTAAATTATAGACTGGTAGAATTATTGAATTTGTGTATTGAAAGAATACCCTACTGATAATTGATCGACTCGCGGCGAATGAGTCTTTTGTTGTTAGCCCAAACGGTGCTCTGCAACTACTGATCGTTGACTTAAAATTGTATATTTTATTCATTCGCTGCGTGTCGACGTCAGCATAAAATTGATATATTTGATATTGTACGCGTTTGCTCATACAATTATTTATATCAACTTCTAATAATTACGACTTTCACATAAAATTAATATTTTTGTTAAATTGTTGAAATGTTTAGGCATTTCATTGCAACTGGTAAGCATTCTGTGAGCGAAAAGCTGTGCTAAGTGCATATGAATATTAAAAAAAATCCTTTGTAAAGACACAAAATCAGGACTTAATAGAAGTTATTAAGGCTAAGCGTATACAGAGACGCAAGTGACGCAGCACAGTACAGTACAGATTTTGCAGGGCAGGCGAGGCAGACATACGCCGTGAGCGACTCAGTGGATATTAATACGCATACATGTCGTGTAGATTTACATCCATTTCCTAACATCAGAAGTGGGATTGTGCTCTGGCTTACTAATATGATTTCTAATGGTTTTCATTTTGATATTTTCATGACCAATGTTGGAGCTATCGGTGTGATGCTTAAAGCTGTGACGTCTGCGGACCGCCGCGCGCCGGCTCGATTAAACAAGGACGTTAACTACGTGTTGCTCACTCTTGACAGCGGAACTGACAATTTTTCTAATCTAACTGACATCCAATTTTTCTAATTTGATATTTTATTGTAAGTATATAGATTAGGTTATTAGTTTAAATTCTAACGCTGCCATAGTTTCGGAGCCAAGTCATGGATTAAATGGAGCAGCAGTACGAAATAACTAGGGGACGGTCGGGCAAAGCGGGCCCCTTAAGGTTGATCAATTAAAATCCATATAAATTAAAAGATATTTATTGAACAAAATAAACTCTCATGAACACAACCTCTTTGGCTATCATAATCAACATAATTAATGAAACAAATAATCAACATTTAGTAGCAATATCAACTTTTTTTTTAATTGCAAAAAACCCGTTTTGCCCTTAGGGGGTTGGCAAAACGGGTATCGTAGGCGGGCAAAAAGAGTAAAATATCTGGCTTACATTCTAATCAAAACAGAGATCACAAAAGTAAGATCCATGCCCACTATAGGAAGAGCATGAGTCATGAGCCCACTCTCGACATTGTGAGCATTGAATCCAGTCCTCAGAGGGGGGACTTACGTATTTTTCCTTGCATATTATGCAATAAAAGTCACCATTTTCTTTATCCGTGTCCTTCTTACGTTTTCTTTTGCCCAGATGATGACGGCTTCGGATCGTTAGCTTTCGCTTGTCCAGGTTTTGATGGCTTTGGCTTCGTGGCCTTAACTTTTTTTGTTTGTGATTTTTCAAATTTATCTTTTTGTTGAGTCTTTATCGGAGTGCTGGTCAGAATTTCAGATTTTTGTGGCTGTCTGCTTCTGTTTGTTTTTCTGACTGTATTTTGTGGCAATGGGTGAATTTCCTGAAGTATACTTGTATTCTGATAGCTGATTGGTGGTGGCGTAATTGTACCATGTTCTACGTCTGTTATATTCAGCTCAGATATATCCATTGGTTCTATAACATGAGCATTTTCAGGCTGTTGGTGTAATCTTTCAGACCTGATGTTTGATGGAGCTATCGGAGTCTGTATAGGTTCTGTATATTGATCGTTTTCCATCGGTTGTTGTACATTTTCAGATCTAGCAGCTGGTGCCTCTCTTTCCTGTTCAAAAATCTGAGTTGGAACATTTTCAGTTATCGTGGCAGGGTTACGGTAATCAGCCTGATCGTGTTCTTGAGTTGGCAGTTCAGGATTGTATACAGCAGATGGCGTAAAATAGTCTTCCCCAATAGCATATCGATTATTATCGATCAAATGGTTGAATACCTGCCGCTCGAAAGCCGCTTAAAGCATTTTGCGGCGTAGCTGCTTTGAGATAAGCTTCTCTTAACGTGTGCTCTGACCAAGAAGCTCTTTGGGTTTTTCTTTTGTAATTAAACACCATCTGCAATAAACATATTAAATTGTAGCCTTACATTCATACACAATAGCAAGCGGGCAAAAAGGGTACTACCCGTCTTGCCCTCACCCGTTTTGCCCTCCACCCCGAATTTTGAGCTAACGGTAATAATTACACAAAATGAAGTATTTTGCTAGCTAAATTTACTCACATTAGATACATTAAAGACTAAGCTTCATCATGACCAGCAATGATGCACAGTAAATTTCACATAAATCATAAGATACACAGCGTACTCACCGTTTGTATTTTTTATTTTTTGGCGCGAAAACTTGTACAGGCTCCCGTGCACTCGACTGGCTCGTGCCGCTCGCCGCGGGGTACTGATTTGCCAGCGGGGGGAATGTGCTAGCGCTATACGAAACAATATTGTCTAGCTCTTGTATTAGATCGGAGATAGAAGAAGTACCCGTTTTGCCTACCGTCACCTTCTTGCCCGACCGTCCCCTAATGCCGGTAAGGCCTTTAGAGGCTCTGCTTTAATTATGTTACCTAAAAGTTAGAAATGAAAAATCCTAGCGGAAACTACTGTAAATTATCAACTTAAACTATTTAACAAATGATTGTTTAAAAGTTAAGCTTCAGTTAAAAACTTTTCAAAATCAAAATATTTTTATTTCACATAGGCCTACATGGGCACTTATGAAACGTCGACAAAAAGGTGCACGGTTCGGGTTGGTCGTTTCCTATGGAGAAGAACCGGCAAGAAACTCCATGGTTACTCTTTTAAAATGATTAGATTTTACAATATTATCATGTTACAGCATTAGTACTCAAGTATGGGGGGACAGCATAGGCCCGACAATAAGTCGTTGCTTACTACACAAAAAAACGGAAAACAAGATAAGAGGTTAACAAAAGTTATCACACCTCTAGGAATCTACAAGGCCTTCTGATGTCTGGTACTTGCATAAAATATTTTAATGTTTAATTTATAGAAAAATAAGTTCCTATCTCTAATTAAATTAATGAGATGATGAAATTGAAGATTGTTAAATATCCAAAATTGGTTTTAGACTATTTTATTGAAGCTTGGCTTATAAATGGTTTAAATGATAATACCAATATTGGTTTTCTTGATAATTCTATCACAAAAATGAGAATAGGATGTATGAACTTTACGTAGTACGACGCTTGATACTCACGAAGATGAGTTGGAGAATAATAAACAAGTTACTTATATTTGATAATTTCTATCATTTTAAGATAAATTACAAAACTGTATGACTATTTAGTACTTGAATTAATCAAGTGGGTAAACAAACATATTTCTTTGATGCGATAAACTAATACAACATATTGTTTATAAATTATTATGACAAATTCAAGGGTGATACTGATAGTTCCCTTATTTGACTTTGGTTTATAAACTATTACTAAAAAAAAAGTGAAGAAGCTGAAGATTCTGTTGTGAATGAACATGTCATAATCTGAAAGCAATCATGACTTTTATTTATTGACTTAGAGTAATATACATACTTATGACTATTGACATCACTTAATACTGCTGGACAGCCCTGGCGCCAGGTGTTAGTCAGGATCTCATGTACAGCAGGTCGGATCCCTAACATGCAAAGATCAGAGACATTATCACTTACTAAATGATTTATCATGACTTATGTTTATTGACTTAGGGTTAGATATTTATGACTGCTGACATTTGATATGGACTTACTGCTGGACAGCCCTGGCACCAGGTGTTAGTCTACTTGGCTTAGGGTTATATATTTATGACTGTTGACATATGACATGGATTTACTGCTGGACAGTCAACTATACTGGTGTTAGTTTGGATCTTATTTACAGCAGGTGGGAGCTCTAACATGTAAAGGTCAGGGGTTATAATACAAATAACTTATGACAGAGTTCGTAAAAAAAAGACACTTGTTACTATTGAACTACGTGCCACGTATTTCTATACATTCTCTTAGAGGCCGTCTCCACGAGCGAGAGAATCGCGGCGATATCTTATGACATGATCGTTGTTTTTTGAGGCTTGTACTTCGAGAGCGAAGCACAGTTGAGAAAATGGCCGTGATAGATTATTTTCAAACTGATTACTGTTTTGGTGAATATTTTGGTGTACTACTCTGTCGGGAAGGTACCGGGAAACTATCAATAATACACAAAATGTTAGTTATTCATCTAAAGTTATTTAGTCGGCTTCAAAGTATGCTCCGTCAGAAACGACACATTTAGGCCAACAAATAATCCAATTATCAAAACATTTTTTTAAACGCTTTTTCCGGAATTGAGTTTAGTTCTCGCCGCGAATTCTCCTTCATGTCTTCCACTGAATGAAAACGGGTGCCACGGAGTGGAAATTTGAGTTTAGGAAAAAGAAAGAAGTCTGCTGGAGCCATATCTGGTGAATATGGTGTTTGCTGAGTTTTTGGTCAATAATTTAATTCGTTCACTATGATGACCTTGTGTGAAGACGCATTATCGTGGTGCAAAATCCAAGAATTTTTTTTCCACAATTCTGGCCTTATTCGTCGAATTCTCTCTTAAAAGCCGCATAACGCTCAAGAAACAAGTAACAGATGCAAATCAAACACCGCGCCAAAATGGACAACAGTTATGCCAATGTGACTGTCTGTCATGTATTCCTAATATAAATTAATATCCGATTTCTAAACGCATTTCTGAATACTAGCGCAACATCTGGTTGCAATATAACTCTAGGCTGAGTCATTATAAAATGAAATCGTTGAGCGCACGAAGGAATGAAGGAATGAAAAAAATAAATAATAAATTGTATAGTAGATTCTCCTGAGCTTTTAGAAAAGGTGAAATTTAGTATCCCACGTAGTAGTAGCCGCTTGATTAACCGAAGGACTTTCGTCCTGCCTCATAGTCGAACTAATATAGGTAATTTTTCATTCATTTACCGCATGCTTTCTCTTGCCAACTCTATTCGTAGTGAAATAGATGTCTTTGCTGGTTCTGTAGCCTCAGTTAGGAGTCTTAATTGTATAACATGTTGTTGTTTTTATTTTTTATATTTTTATATTTCTTATGTTTAATTTTCCTTTCCCAAAACTGTTTCATTGTTTGTGTAAAAGTTCTCAATTTGTAAGCAAGTTTTGTCTAATTGTCTTTTTTTGTTTTGAATAGTAAGTGTTTTACTTATAATATGCATGCTAGATTCACATCTAGTAGATGTCAATCAGAAATATTGTTGTGAAACTTTTTTATTGCATTTGTGATTGTACATCAGTTCTGTGAAATAAATAAATAAAAAAAATATACCACGGACTTGTGCGCCCGAAGGGATCCTTTAAACAATTGAGACGTTTGCACAAAAACGACAATAAACCAATGCTGTGAAAGTATGTGAGGACGAGCCAAGCGTAGTGTTTTGAGAGAGGCTGGAGACGGGAGATGATACCTGGCAGTCGGTTTTAGACCGCTATAGGGTCCGGACGATATAAGCTAGTTTAGTTAAGTTAGGAAACTTAGTGAATACTGAGAGTCTATGTCCAAGTGGGTTGTCGTAAGAGTGCAATAATGATTGAATAAGTTAAATATAGTTGGGTTAAAAGCTCTGTTTAGACTCAGTTTCACTCACTCAGTTTAGACTCTAGTATGTGTGTGTGTGTTTGTTGGTGAGCGACTGGGTGAGTCGTTTATTACGACAATTGTCCTGGGCTGATGTTGTAATTAAAGTTCATAATACTACAGACAGAAACGTGTTGCTGGTGAGTTTGTTGCGCCATTTCTCCTCCCCAGCTCCAACACTAGGAAGTGGTGAAGGGTGGGAGCTTTTGGGGCTGTCTATAGAGTTGCAATAGAGTTGCAATAACGTATATTATCGTAATCGAAAAGCTGCTTTGAGTTCGTTCGTTCTACAATAACTATTGCTCCATGTTGCAATACAAGTAGAAAATAGTCAGTCGGTATGCAGCCGGTTGACTCGTGGAGAAAGTAGTAGAGTTCATGAAGTGCATACCACATGACGGGTGTGTGCGCCGCCGCCGGCGTGATGGCGAACTGCAGCGGCGCGCCGCGCGCCTCCACCCACACGTCCAGCACGATCGGCTCCACGTCCTCGACCTGCACACAGATACAATCTCACTCCACAGTTCCCGCGATACTCATACGAGAGCACGGCTTCACAAAGTTAATCTGAAGCCGATAGTCAAACATTGAGTGCGCGACACGCCTGCAGGCTGCAATTTGAACTGTAATTAAATTCTGGTTGGTTGTCGTTTAGTTTGTGGAGCAGAATGACGAACAATTTGGAAATAATTGATGTATTTAAACTTCATGTACAAGAGTAGTACATAGGCGGACTTAATGCGACAAGGCATTCTCTACCAGTCTAACAATTTGGGTTAAATAAGAAACACAAAAATAAATAAATAAGAACATTATGATAGGGTACAAAATAATATCTAAAAAGATAACATCTTGTTTTCGAAATTGTATGAAACAAAATATATTTATTTATTTATTTATTTTACTATTTATGTACACACAGTAGACAGCACAGGAAAATAATATTATACTACATGAGTACAAAGGTACTGCTTATTTCTCAAGAAATTAATTAATTTGAATATTATATAATTATTTTATTATTTTATGTTATTTTATTATATTTTATATTATATTATTATTTATTATTTGAATATATTTTGTTATATTGAACAAATACCAAATAAAAAAAACGAGAAACCTAAAAATAATTACCATGACTCGACTTCTAAATTGAGAGCTATTTAGTCTGACTTAAATAGTGGTTACGAACTTTTCTTTTGAAAAGTAAATTTGTTTTCAGCTTTTTTAATGCCACAAGGTAGCGCGTTCCAGAGCTTTATAGTACAGAATAGCGTAAGAATTTGACATAACACCGGTGCGGTGTGAAGGAATTTGGAGAAGTAGATTCTTGGAAGCTCGAAGGTTACGACTGTGAGAACTGTCCTACACTTTGAAATAAGTTTTTAGATAATCGGGAGCACATAGATCGTTAATAATCGTTAAGAGCATGCAAAGAGAACTTAGGGACCTCCTGAGTTAGTTAGTAGTACATAGATTATTTATACTGCTGGAAATAGTGCGCGTCGTTATATTATTCTTGTTTGTTACTTCATTTATAGTAATATCATAAGTGCGAAATGAAGTCTGCTGTTTGTCTCTTACCTCACTCGGCTGAACGTATTTGAGTGCCAGACACACTGGTAGACCATGACCTGGACTAGGATAAAGAATGCTTTTGTTTTGGTAGTTTTTTCCCGTGGAATAGTTTCCATTTTATTTTGAAAATGAAACCTAATGGGAGTAACATGTCAATCATAAAGTTTGAACGTAGTTTATAATGATATCAACAAGTGCGTTCAGAAATTAGGAACAGCTACAAGACAGCAGTAGATTGTTGACTGCGCGACGCATAATATATCTGCGGGACGATGTGAGAACGCATTTACATGGCTTCGTTTAGTTCAGCGGCGGATGAACAGCGCAGCGTGTTGGACGAATGTCACTCTCAGCGTTGCTGTCAGCGACGCCGCTCTGGTGTGATCTCGCCTTATTATCCAGCGGGAGTCAATCTATTGTCATCCCTTCATGAAGCTGGAATTGCCATACCAGCTTCACAATCGAATAGCAGTGCATAGGGGAGGTATGTTCTAGTAGTCAATACTCCCGTATACGAGTAACATGTTGACGCATTCTATTACCTCGAAATTCCCTGAAAATATTAAAAATCTGGCCACAATCGCTGATTTAATTTACATTGAAGGCTTTGTGAAATCAACATCAAATGAAGTAAAACTCTGCGTCTTCAGCAAATTGCCAAACGGGGTGGATGTTGACCGTGAGGGCGGCGAGTACTTGCTCCACAATAGAACACTGCGTTGCTTGCTGCCGGCGCACGCATGCTCCGAGAGTATCGCGCTCGACCAGAATGTAAATTTTGACAAACAATCACGCTTGCTAATGATGACGTCATGTCGTGTCGTGCCACCTCGTGTCGGCTCGGGCAGCTCGTGCCGTGAGTGCCGGCTGATGCGATAAGCAAATACGTCTTTTACAACTTTTATTCCTTCGAACTTTTAAGAATCAAACTCGTGACGATTGGTGGGAAAAAATCTTAAGCGATCTTTGTGTTTAGTTTCCATAATACAAAGAATTTTAACGGAGATATTTTTAATCGAAATAAAAGCCGTATTTGAAAACTGACACATTTTGTCTCCACCGTAAAATTACTTACAGCTACATTGGTTTTAGGAGACAAAGCAAGAATTTCGATTACTCGCCAAAAAGTGTCGGATATTACCCTTTCACTGTTCAGTGTCGGTGAGCGGGCGAGCTCAGATGAGTCACGTTGTTATGAGATTTAATCAGATCACGTCATCCTCGAAAGAACCAGCATGTGCTGCGATAACAGCTTTCGTGACAGTGACGCAAAAGAACGAGCAAGTGCTGCGACAACAGCACTCGTGACATTGAAGCAAAAGAACGAGCAAGTGCTGCGACAACAGCACTCGTGACATTGAAGCAAAAGAACGAGCAAGTGCTGCGACAACAGCACTCGTGACATTGAAGCAAAAGAACGAGCAAGTGCTGCGACAACAGCACTCGTGACATTGAAGCAAAAGAACGAGCAAGTGCTGCGACAGCAGCACTCGTGACATTGAAGCGATTTGACTACCATAATGGTTTGAGCAAAATTGGCGCCGTTTCGAAGTTCCGCGGCCAATAATGAAAGTTGTGTATTATGAAAGAACTGCTTATAGCCATCAATAGTTATTAAGGACAAACTTCTCGAAACTATATCCAAACAGATATTTAGTTACGTATGTTTAAGAATAAATTGCATCGACCCCAAACAGAGGGTTAAATAACAGTAACAAGTGTTATATGTACTATTTTTTTGCTTATTTATCACTCTAAGCAACCATACAAATTATTATATTATATTATTTTTAACATAGAAAAAGTATTGATGTGTTTACATTGACGACACTTCTGGAATCAATGTACGAGTATTTATATAAAATAGTAAACTGACTGACTGACTGACTTGGTGATATATCAACACACAGCCCAAACCGCTGGTCCTTCTAGAGTCATGAAACTTGGAGCGTGCGTTCTTTGTGAAGAGTAAATATCCACTAAGAAAGGATTTTTAGGATTTCCACCCCGTTAGGAATGGAAGTTTATATGAAACTCCGTCAGTTTTGAAGTTAGGATCTTCAAATTTTGTGTGTAGGCTGACGTTTGAAAATTAATTTATACGTGTTTGAGCGTTTTGGATAATTCTACCCCCGAATGGTTAAAAAGGGGGATGAAGATGAAGGTATGTAATGTGCATGTATATTTGTTCGGATGGAATCTTGCAACTCCATTTTGAAGCAGATATCTTCAACCGATTGAGCTGAAATTTTGCACACACCTTTGGTTCTGATGACAATACATTTTCATGGCAGCCAGGATTGTCTCCTCAAGAGAGATTTAGAACTCTTCAACGGTTAGTAGCACCGACACAAAACTTTTTATACGCTTTCAAGTTTGATAGATAAAGATGATTTCTATCATGCTCTCATCCTGCAACCAGGATCGTCTTCTCACGATTTAAATATAAGGTCGCGGACACGAAATCAGAGGGTGCGGGGCAGCACGGTAATGCACCGGGCTAGACTAGCAGGCGGGCTGGAATGCCTGGCTGAGCGTTTGGCTGGATTTAGGTAGATGACGGTCCTTAGTATGAACATAATCTAGCCTACAATGTTCTTACTGCTGGGACACTTGGCCTCCTCTCTATGAGAGGAAATGGGTTATAATCCATCACGCGGGCCCATTGCGGGTTGGTAGATGTCACATGTCTTCGAATTTTTGGTCCTAGGACGTGCCGGTTTCCTCACGATGTTTTCCTTCACCGTTTTTGAGAGCAGTGGTGATAAACTTAGCTCAGGGTGCGCCGCGCCGTAGCGGATAGGCAATAAGAGTGCGGTATACGCTCGAGTGACGTCACCATTTTTTCTAGCAATAAAACTGTAATAAGCACGTCCTTTTGAAAAGGGCTTCCTTTTGTGTGTGGTGAGCAGATAAAGGGAGCGGTCGCTGAGTGATAGCGGGTCACGCGGGTTTGCGCGGGTCGCGCGTGTAAGCGCGCACACGGCAGGGGCGGTGAGGGGATGGACGTGCGTTTCATGTGCCTCTGACGGTCAGGGGTAGACAAAGTTTTTTAGGGTTCCGTACCCAAAGGGTAAAACGGGACCCTATTACTAAGACTCCGCTGTCTGTCTGTCAATCAGTCTGTCACCAGGCTGCATTTCATGATCAGTGATAGTTAGACTGTTTAAATTTTCACAGATGATGTATTTCTGTTGCCGCTATAACAACGAATAATAATAATAATAAATTAAAAGTGGCTCCTCTACTACGATGGTACGGAACCCTTCATGAGCGAGGCCGACTCGCACTTGGCCGGTTTTTTAACTTACTACATGGAAAGACCATTTAGAGCGTTATGTCCGCTGCGAACTATTAAAGTAGGCCAGTGCGTGAGGAGCCGTGGTCGAGCGATGTTCGACGTCCGCTTACAGCAAACTAGCTTATTATCGCGGCTTCGCCCGCCTGGAGTTCGGTAATAGTCCCACAGTATTGTAATAACGCTATAAAAAGTATTACATGTTTTAATCCAGGTTATAAACTATCTGTGGGCCAATTTCATCCAAATCCGCTAGTAATAGTTTTTGCGTGAAAGAATAACAAACATCCAGTCATCCATCCATACATCTTCACAAAGTTTCGCATTTAAAATATTATATAATATATAGTACGGTGTCGGCGGCTCCCATATTTTGTTTCGTTACTGAAACAAACGAGGTACTACAGCGCTTACACGATTAAATATAACAATGCGCGCTTGGTACAATAGCACTGCTAGCTCCATATTCAATTTATGAACCAGAGTGGCTTTTGTTTCAAGCCCGTGCCCTCGTCTTTAAACTTGAGACGTCAAAACGGACGAGTGCGAGAGCGCGCTCCTCGGATTACATATTTTTTCAATTATTTCATGAGACTGCTTGGAACTCAAAGAGATACTTAAATAGCTGGCACAATCCTGAAAAGTCCAACATTATTTACGAGAGAGAAATATCACGACTTTGGTATTCCGACCTGTGTGTCGGATAACAAGTGCTATGATATATTATGTGTCCGAGGAATCTTTCTTTTTGTAACAAAGACTACAGTTCGTACAGTCGTTTTGCAGAATAACTGACTGTTTTTAATAATGTTATATAATGTTGGTTACAAAGTCTGGCGGCTACCAAATTCTGAAATAGTTTTGCCGCTCGTTGCCTCTATTAAGCAAATTGTTTACCGACCGCGAAATTAACTTTTTGCCACGAGAATGTCGTTTCTTAAAATCTATTTTGTCTCATCATAGGCACGGATTACGTTGTTACGAAATACATTGAGATTTCATTATAATTATTACGATGGCCAGCCAATTTTAAGTCGTCTGAAAGTTATTACAGGATGGTAACTGGCTGAAAATAGCCTATTATGTATAGTTACCCGAGCCAGCGGTGAAGCTTAACTTTGATTTTTAACCCCCGACGCAAAAAGAGGGGTGTTATAAGTTTGACCGCTATGTGTGTCTGTGTGTGTCTGTCTTTGGCACCGTAGCTCTTAAACGAGTGAACCGTTTTGGAAGTGTTTTTTTATTTGAAAGCTAGTTTCTTGTCGATGGTTCTTAGACATGTTTTATCAGAATCGGTGCAGCCATTTACTACATATGGGGGTTGAACCTGGGTATGAAAAATCGAATATTTTCAATTATACCCAAGTGGGGTCACAAAAGAAAGCGCATGATGTGTATATTACAATTAGACACATTTTCTCAAAATCGGTTCAGCCATTTTAGACATAGGGGTGAAAGCGGTGACGAATAATCGAAACTTTTCAAATATAGCCAAGTGGGGTTGGGGGGTGTAGCCGGTTTTCAGCAAGGTGTTTGAAAAGGTAATGCTTAATCAAATGCTCACACACTTTAACACCAATAAAATCTTACATGAGAAACAATATGGTTTCACCAAAGGACGTTGCACGACTGACGCCGGTGTCACCTTATTAAAACACATATTTACGGCGTGGGAAGAGGCACAAGATGCCATAGGAATCTTCTGTGACCTCTCGAAAGCATTTGATTGCGTAAACCACGAAACCCTACTGTTGAAACTTGAACATTACGGTTTAGGGAAACTTGCGCTCAGTTTAGTTAAATCGTATTTAAAAGATAGACATCAGCAAGTACAAATAAATGGTGTCAATTCAATGGGTTTAAAAGTAAGTATGGGTGTACCGTAAGGTTCGATATTAGGTCCTTTCCTCTTTTTAGTCTATATAAATGATCTACCCCATTTATTTAAAAACCAACCACAAATGGTGTTGTTTGCTGACGATACCTCTTTAATATTTAAGACAAACAGACGTGCCACAAATCTTGACGACGTAAATAACGCCCTATTGCTGGTCCATAATTGGTTCACCGCGAATAATTTAGTATTAAATGGGAAAAAAACGAAGTGTATAAGATTTGCTCTACCGAATGTCAAAAGTAGTGATAGTGACATAGTATTGAATCAAGAGAAACTAGAATTCGTCGAAAAAACTGTTTTCTTGGGGATCACGCTCGATTCAAGGCTTCAATGGGGTCCGCATATAACTTCTCTTGCAGGACGGCTGAGTTCAGCAGCATATGCTGTTAGAAAAATCCGTCAATTTACTGATGTAGATACCGCGAGGCTAGTCTATTTTAGTTATTTTCATAGTATTATGTCATACGGTATTCTACTATGGGGACGGGCTGCAGACATTGAGTCTATATTTATTCTGCAGAAAAGAGCTATCAGAGCCTTATATGATCTACGTAGACGCGATTCTCTAAGAGAACTGTTTAAGGAAATTAACATCATGATAGTACCTTGTCAATAAAATTAAAAATTAAAAAAAAATAAAATTATTTGATTTAAATACGATGATGTTTAGGAGTAGACTACGTAAATTTTTGACGGATAAAGCGTACTATAGTATAAATGAATTTCTAACAGAGAAAAATATATTTGTTGACTAATTTTAATGATAATAATAATTTGTTAATAGAATGATAATTTTATTGTAATGAAAATGATAATTTATTAATTAATCTAAGTACTGAATAATAATTGTAATGAAAATGATAATTTATTAACTGTTATACTAATGATAATTGTAATGAAAATGATAATTTATTAATTGATATATTGAATGATAATTGTAGCAATAATAATATAATCGATTTGATCTTTAAGTGTAAGCACAAGTTTCTTAAATAATGTAAATGTTTGCATGCCGAATGGTAAAATATGGCTGAGCTTTGATATTTCATAACAACTATTGTGTATTACCCATGTTTGCAAAATAAAATTCTATTCTATTCTATTCTATTCTATTCTAATACATCTATGAAAACATCATGTACGTTAGGAAAAATTTGCATTTATTTAGTAAAAGAGGTGACCGACACCACTATCATTCTAGAAATAGGGACCAACTAACTCAACCAGGTTTCAGGCTAGCTAAAGTAGACTCATCTTTCATGGGGTACAAGTTGGGGGATTACATTGATGATAAAAATGCTTGGCTCAATGCTGGTCCTGCTCCACAACCATAGGGGCAAACTAATTGATTACCATGTGAAGTTATTGTGGAAGCTGCAGAAGATTGTAAAACTATCTTATAATTGTATAGATTCAATCTCTTAGTATTATATAATCGCATAGCACATGTGTGAGTACTATGTACTGTAAAGCTACCATTTACATTTAGTTATCTTCATTGACTTGAATGTGCCCTGGTGGCTGAGAGAATGTCATGCTCACACTAATGTCTCGCTGATGGTGGCGGGTGTGTCGGGTCATTTAGTTCCCTTCAATGTGGTTGAGTTGAATGGCGCTGATCCATGCGTCATTTCGTGAACGGGCGCTGTCAGTTGGGACTGGTCATCTCTTAGCTGTCACGGTTTATTTTAATTACTTTATTTTTAAATTGTTAGTTTAATCTTTTACTCTGGACGCTCTTAATGTGCACGTCTTTGTACATCGTTCTCACATATATGTATAATCTCAACATGAATGATGTAACCAAGATTTTGTAACAATATTTTGATTAAAAAGAGTGTCCATGGAGTTTCTTGCCCATTCTTCTCCATAGAGATCTACGATTTGGAATGTGCAACTACAGTACTTTCGCAAGTTATTATGCCTTGTGAATGTGACTGTAGCTTAGCTTTTTTGTTTTTGACTTTCAAAAGTGCCTGTAATGGTCTAATTGAAATAAATGCTTTGAGTTTGAGTTTGAGTTTGGGTATCAAAATTAAATGAAACATTTGTTCATTCAAGCGACGGGGTACCGCTGAACTAAAAAAAAAACAAAGCACAATTTAACACCTAATGTACTACTAGATTACTAGCATCTAAAATTTGATCGTATCGAAACAATTTGGACGGAAATACTAGTAAATTCATAGATAGTCAATCGAATAAAGGGTCTGACTTAGATCAGCGGTACCCCGCCGCGACATTGTAGCACCACTTTTACAAGCAAATGTTAAAGTGCCATCCATCTATTTCTATAATTAAAAATATAGGTGTTACTCGATCGTATTTGTTGGCTCAACAATAGGTATTATTTTTGACTTTTTAAATGTTTGTTCGCTATTCTTTTTTGCGTTTGGGGTTATTAAAAATTGACGTAAATTACCCTGCCGCTATAGGATGAACTGAATGAAGTTGCCAGTTGACCAGAACTTAGAATTTGACCGGAGAGTTACAGACAGTAACTGACTAATCGATTTGGAATTTGATGCCCTCAAAATACTATGAAATGAAGAGCGGGTGAGCGTGGCAAACTGGCGACCAAAGGACTTCCTAGACAGACTCATACTTGCATTTAATAGTTGCATATAATACTTGCATTTAATACGAGTAGTTGCACATAATACTTGTATTTTAATAGTTTAACGTTAAAGTTGATGAAAAACCGTATGGAAGCAGTAATAAGAGCTCGCGGAGGGAATACAAGTTATTAAATAAACGTTTCTTACATTTTTTTTTCATTTACGCGTGTTGTTTTACCCATTTCCTTCATATTCCATACAGGGTAAAAATTACTCATTATACAAAATACGAAACCTATGAAGACTTAATTTGAATTTAGAACAATAACATTAGGATTTAAAAACCTCATGCTACTCACTATTAAATGACATTTTACATTTATTCCTAAATATACACATTTTTCTGATAATCCTTATCAAATCATAAACTGCGAGGTGTTTCGATTTTTTTGATGAGAAGTGTATATTGTGAGGTGTCGCGTTGTTGACAATGTGCTGGCACTTGAGAAACCTAATTACTCGACCGACGCGGGGCGGGTTATGACAATGTGATCCATAACAACACAATTTTATACCACTTCGCTTCCAAACAAGTTCTACTATTTAGTAACGATAACACAAACGGTAAATTACGTTCACTATCATGAAAGACACCATACATTGTCCAAGCTCGATGAAATACTGCAATATTTGTGTATTCTGTAATTTCAGATAGCAGCCATAAATAATATTGATATTTACAATCCTTTAGCGCTGAGCGCGGGGTCCTTTACTCAATTTACATTTTATCGAGTCACGAGCTGCGTTCACCAATTGTATATTTTTAATATTTTTAAGTAACTCTTTTATAATTATTGTGAAAGTAGTGTTGTGTATCTATAACCTTCTGTCGTGGACACAGAGTGACCAGCGACTAACACGCATGCGCGATGCGATACCAACTCGCTGATCTTGAGCCTGTAGTCATTGTTAATTATTTCATCATGTATTGTATCCAACATATACCGCCAATCTCATATACAGCAGTGAGCGTCCGGTGTTTTTGTCAAATACGAAGCTTCGCGGCGACTGGGCATCAGCGTTCGTATATTATGTACGGCAAGCGGCGCGGGCGTGCTCCGTGATTCGTGTCGCAGCTGAAACGTCGCCAATGCACTGCTCATCAATTATTTCAATAGGAACACAATCTTCTTGGGAGGTCCACTGCCGCGCGGTGCGCACTGAGTACTGAAGCTTTCAACCCTCAACCACTATACGTACACAGTTCTGAAAGGAATGTTCCCCAGCGAGCGATTCGCCACTCAACGATCTCAGCTCCCAGCAGAAGTCACATTTTAAACAAAATATATCAGCCTCGAGTCGATTGGCAGCTCGCCAGTTGAGAACCAATCAGAGATTTATTAAGGTTTTCAATATAGATACTAATAAAATATCAACCGGGAGACATTATTTTAGACTATCTTATGGCTGCGGCTTTGCTCACGTGGATTTGTCCCACGAGTTCTGACTGTCCCACGGGATCGTACCGAGATAATAAGTATCCCATGTGTGTTAGTCCAGGTTAAAAAATATTTGTATGCTTCAATTTCATATAAATCAGTTTAGTAGTTTTTGCGTGAAAGAGTACCATCCAAACACAACAAACTTCCCATTTATAGTAGTAGTAAGATAACATAAAATAGATAATTATTATTAAGTATAATATGTTGAAATTACGTTTAACGCACCAATCGCATCTGTTTGAGCTTAGCTGCTGGATCTGATTCCTAGTTCTGGTTAAGTGTTATTGAATTTTCCTATATAGGAAGCAGAAAACTTATGAACGCCCATTCTTGAGCATAGGTGATCCCTTCGGCTAACACCGGCAGCGAGATGTATGATGCATCGTAAGTAAGTAGGTAGGTACGCTCGTTTAAGGTTGGAGCCAATTTCCGCAGCTACAGTTTACGAGTATACCAACTGCCTACCTCTTCTGGACATGGCTACTCGTAATATCCGCTGTGGGTTTAGCGGCTATGGTCTAATGACCACAGACGTTATTAAAGCGATTACACATTTTTACAATATGTCACTGATGGAAACTCAATGTTCTTGTATTTTTGGGTAATGTAAAGCATCTAACATTTCAAATAATTCATATCAGGCACAATAAATTGACTTGTTTTTATCATCATCTGCCTAATCTTTTCCCAACAATCTTGTGATAGCCTTCCAGTCTCACCGGATGTAGCTGAATACCAGTATTTTATATGGAGCGACTGCCTATCTTACCTCCACAACAAGTTAGTCTTGGGTAAGACTGGTTGTCAGGCTTTCGGGCCACGTGCTTTCTATGGCACGGAGGAATCTCGGTATGTCACCCATCCATAGACCAACCTAGGCAAGCGCGGCTTAACCTGAAGATTGACCCGAGCGGCTGTTATTATTTAGTCAATTGACAATTGACTAGTTTTTAATGAGGGAAAAAGCTGTGAGACTCGAATCGTTAGGTGGTGAATTATTTTTGTAAACGCAGAAAAACGTAATTGGGCACATCGAGTTAGAATAAGTTCTACTTTTATGGAGTGCAATTTCTAAATGTCTTACATAAATTGAATGACAGTGTCCTTCTGGAGCTGGATGTGTAAAGCCTCCCGTACCTGTATGAGCAGCTGGTCGTGGTACAGCCCCCAGCAGTCGGCGTACACGCGCAGGCTGAGCGGCACGAAGGCGCGCGCCGCCAGCACGCCGGCCGCGGGCGAGCACGCCAGCGCCACGCCCGGCGCCGCCACGTCGGGCGCCCAGGGGTCTGTGGGAACGTTACAGCCACTGCCACTACAAGCCGAGTGCAGTGGTGGTGAGTCAGCGCCGAGACAGAGGCTGAGTTCAGTGCACAGTTTCTTGACACTGATTCGCCACTGTAGTTGTTACGTGCACCTCAGCAAGGCATTGGGCGCCATCTCCACGAGCGAGAGTATCGCAGCGAGAGTAACATGTCACGGCCAGATCGATGGGCTCTCGCCCGCGGACATGGTAATGGATATGATTTTATAATGGCCTTCCTCTACTCTTTTTCATCCTGGCGGCTGCCCGCTGCTGTAGCCGCACGCGCTGCACTGCTGCTGTGCGGCTGAGGCGATGGATTTATTTATCGCTAGCTATTGCCCGCGACCTTTGTTCGCATGATGTTATTATAAAAAGAAATACATCTCTTTTTTGATCGGATTTTGTTAACAATTTCAAGGGTTTTATTTTTTTTGCTCAATAAAAATTATTTTCCTAAAATAAAAATAGCCTATGTTAGATTTTATAATATCAGCTATCTGCTAGAAAAAGTCCCGTCAAAATCGGTCGGAGATTAGCCGAAACAAACAGACAGACAGACAAAAATTTTAAAAAATGATTTTCAAATGCATTCAGTAAAAAGCTGTTATTTTGATAATACAAACAGACACTTCAATTTTATTTATTTGTATAGATTTATGGATAAAACGAATAAGACTTCGTTTGTTCTTCTTCTAAGAATAAGCTCTCCAGTCATTCTTAGCATTAAAGAATAACAGAATATGATTCTCTCAAACAATAACCTCAGATGACAAAACCAACTTATTACAGTACAAAAGCTATATAGTTTATTTCACTACAAAACTGTTCTAGCTTTGAAGTGGAACTACTCTGAACTACTTTATGAAATAGAAACTAAAGGAAATCAAATAGAGTTAAAGTATCATAAAGTGGTACGATTGCACACACTAACGAGGTTCCACTCGAGCCGAGATTAAACTTAGTTCAGAGCGCGGGTGCACTGCGAGCCGCACGAGCCGCACCCCACCCGCGCTACTGCGCCACACTCGCGGGAGCACGGCTTCATATGCACATATTCATAGAGACGGACCGCGGCAGCCTGCGAGCGCTTATCAAGTCCTTCTAATGTAGACCAACGTGTTTAGCTCGAAACAACTTAAGCTTTACTTCCTTCCTCATGCTCAGGCTTAAGGCAGTTTTATTGCCTGCATCAACCTGATTACCCATGAGAGAGTGAGAGAGAGCGTATCGTCTTATTTTGTCTCCGTTAGTTTTTTATAGTAACTTATTGAATGCCACCACCTGCATGTTACCCATGTATCGCAAATATATGATTTGATTTGATTTGCAAGCCAGCGTGGTCGTGCAGCGTGATGGCGGAGCTACACCAGATGTAGTGCAAGCGCGTGCTAGATGGCTCGCCTGAAGTCGGACAACAAGCTGCTTCACTATAATATCATAATTATGTTGGCAAGCAGACTCAAGCAGTTGTATCATACATAGTACATATCATTTGTTTATTATGAGCAGATGGAGAAAATATTCAACACACATTCTATAGCGATGAATAAACCGTTTTCCGCGAATACATCAAATTGCATGCTATTAGTCCGAATATGAAAATTTTAAAATATTTAAATAATTCAACGACATTATCTTTACATTGGTGCTTTATTTTTCTGGGTACGATGAGTTTTAAAAGTCTAACTTGCAGTTTGGAAATTCTTTCAATGTATGATTTAAATGTTCGCCCATAGCTCGTAATTCCGTAAGCTATAATTGATTCCGCTAAGGAGACGTACATTTTGAGCAGTATTTTGAACGAGACTTTAGCTTTCAAAATGTAGAACTTTGCCAGTACAGCCCGCAACTTATCACAGACTGAGTCCACGTGGAAAGTCCAGCTAAAACGATTGTCCACAACTAATCCAAGGTAGGCGTGGTGCGGTACTTGGTCTATTGCCTCACATCGGCATGAAGCACCCAGCAGAGTGGAGTGAAGAAACTGTGATTGTGTGCGATTATATTAAAAGGAGTAATGTGCTTTAGATGGCTAGAGTGGACATGGATGATTTTGGTCTTACTTGCGTTGAGGACCAGTCCAGCATCATGTGCCCACTTCGAAACTCGAGTAAAATCTTCCTGTAACCATTGAGCTGCTACTTTTACGTCTCTGTGGGTAGCTACAAGGCATGTGTCGTCTGCATATTGATAAACAGAACAGTGATTGACCACCATGTTCCATGTCGTTAACATAATTATGTCAGATAGTGCAAGGGTCCCAGTACTGAACCTTGGGCTGTTCCTTCAGTGACTTCAATGGTCTCACTGGTTTCACTACAGATCTTGACATTGTATTTGCGGTTATTAAGGTAGTCCTCACACCATTTGAGTATTGGTCCTCGAATTCCAGAATTATCTAATTTTGTCAGCAACGTATCGGTCTAAGCGTATCGAACGCCTTGCTGAAGTCGATAAATAGTAAAATTACATTAATTTTATCATTAAGAGATTCGTGGACCTCATCCGTGAATTTAGATAATAACTGTGAGGTAGAGTTATTGGGTTGAAAACCGTATTGTGTGCTGGATGTCACGTCATTTTTACATAGAAGTTGTATAGACTCGGTTGGGACTTAATAGAGAAACAAGTGGACTGTGTTTAAATATAGGTGTAATACCAAAATTAACATTGATTTAACTTGAAGACCGTACAAAGAAATGCCCGGAGTGGCCGGCGTCTGTGAGCTCAGTGAGTGGTAGCGCGCAGCGGCGCTCGCGCAGCCGGGTTTGGTACCCCGAGTCCCGCACCCTCCCCGCGGTTGTCCACGCTCATGTGAGGCGCCGACAGAAGTCTTGTATCTGGTTGCAGACATATTTTTCTACTATTTTGTCGATAACGGGTAGAATAGTGATCGGTCTATAATTTCCATAGTCGGAAAAACTGCCTTTTTTATGTATGTGGCGCACTACACCAGTTTTTAGTACATCCGGGTATTTTCCTTGTCTGACACTAGTATTGATCAAAAACTAATAATTACTATTTGCATCACATCGCTCGTGTCACGTACGATATGTTGATGGATGCTTGAGCCTTCCGCGCCAATGACAGGCACTGCACTCGTCACGACGACGTCGCTCAACAAAAATAACAACAAATGAATGTAGCAATCACGATCATCATGACATGTGTATCTGTATAACTGAAGGTATCATATCGAATGTATCGAGGAGGCACGTGCTACTTAGAGCGCGATTACTCAATGGAAAACCGAATGTATTCACTTTTTATAACTGGAACGTGTTTAACATTTGAGATCGCGCGGCATCGAATCGACCGCACTTGATGCATTTTTGTTTATAATTTCGATTATTTCCGTCACAATTTTTCCTCGTCTCAAGTTCGTCTTTTAAATTCATCATAATAAAAAACACGAAGCTCATTTGCATTTTAGATACATATATACCTATTTATATTATTATTATATAAAATTTAGGTAAGTGTCTGTTTGTAACATTAAAGTAACCGTGTTCTACTACATGCATATGAATGTATATAGGTACGGTACATATACCAAAATAACATTTTTCATAATTTTTGTCTGTCTGTTTGTTCCGGCTAATCTCTGGAACGGCTGGACCGATTTTGACGGGACTTTCACAAGCAGATAGCTGATGAAAAATAATTAGGGTCCCTTGCAAAAAATTTTTTCGTAATAAAATCCGATTAAAAGGGGGACTTATATTTTTTTTATACAATAATAATTTCACGCGAACGAAGGTCGCGGAACACCTAGTCTTTTATAAAATAAATATTTTATCTATTTAGTGTGATAAGGTGCGTTTGTGTCTAATCATTGCACTATACAGTTTGATATTTGTTTAACGTTAGTAATATGATAATTGTATGCATTACAATTGTATGTATTCGTAAATGTTTTATATAGGCACCATAGTCTGCACAAAACACCCAATCATATTGTTTAATGCTTTTAGAATAAGATCTGGAAAGGTGGAAAGGTTTCGCTAGACTTGTTTGTGAAGTCTAATGTCAAAAACGTTACTCACCACTAATTTAGCGACTATACGGGGTGGAAGGGACACCAACGCGAAAACGGTTACCACGTATTCAGTAGGTACATCATTCAAAGCCATCCAACATAGAAATTTTTATCGGTTATTTAAAAAAAAATAGCTGATGAGAGATGACTTGATACAAAAAATCACCACACACACCACTATAATATATTCACACACCCATTGCAACTCCTCAGGCATACTCCTCCTTTAGGGAGGTACCTGCACTGAATCAAGCGGGAGGAAACGCCAGGGTGTCACCACTGCAAGGATCGCCCGGAAGACACGGTGGAGCACACCGTGGAGGTCTGCTCCGCTTGGGTGGAGCACCGCCGTGTCCTCGTAGCAGCGATTGGCGGCGGCAACCTCTCGCGTCCAGCCCTGGTTCAAGCCATGGTCCGGAGCGAGAGGTAATGGGAAGCCGTCACATCCTTCTGCGAAGCAGTCATGCTAGCGAAGGAGGTGGCGGAACGTGAGAGGGAGGGAACCTCACGTCCCAGCTGCCGCGGGAGACGCCCCGGGCGTCGGGGGCCACGTGGTGGCTCTCGGTCACCGTAGGCGCGGGCCTGTGGACGGTGAGTAATGGGCTAGCTCGCCGTCCGTCCGTCTTATGACGACAGGCCGTGTCGAAAGCGCGTTCGTGTTACACGCCCGCCTCAAAGAGATGGTTGCAAACCGGAGGGGCCCGCAAGGGATGATGCCTGCCAGGGCTGCGGGACTGTTCGAAAGAGATACCGTGGCCCTGGAACACAAAGAGCAAGAGAAGGAATATGGATGGCTTTTAGTCAGTAAAAGTCTGGCACAAGTTTCTCCGCCCGCATTTCCTTTTAAGGCGAGGTATTCCTGCAAAAGTAGGCATTTAGCGCTGTAGGCTGCGCGCAAAATACTTCGCGTGGACACAGCGCGTTCGTGAACTCGCGTGACCTTGCCTAGCGACACAGCATAGAAATATGCAGTTGGATAAGTAATATTACTTGACTTTTATGAAATATTTTTTCTATGATCAAAATTTGTTACTATCTAGTAGCGATAAATTAGAGCTTTGTTAATAAATGAAATAATTGTCTATAAAATATAAGAATATAAAATAATCATAATTGGGCAGTTTGAGTAACTAATTGAAAATAAACAGCCAGTTCGCTATTAGTAGGTTCGAGAACTGTAAAGATAAAATTTTGATTTGTTTATGTGTTTTTGTGTAAATTGCAATAAGTGTATTTTTATTGAACCTTCCTATTTCATTCAAACAAATTTCATTTTTTTAATTAAAAATATAATATTAACAATCACAAAACTAGAAAGAAACTCAACTAAGTAGATGAAATTAAAATATTTACTATAGGCCCGGCGCAGCCCTATCGCGTACGTACCACCCGGCTGTAGGTAATTATTTCAAAGACAGGGCCGAGTCACAATACTGTATATATTTGTACTGTGACATATCTTTGGAGTGCATTCTTTTTATTTGTTACTTTTATTGCTTTACACGACTTTTTCGCTTGCGTTGTTTATTGCCCATTATAACTTGCAACAATTATAATAAACTTGGTCAAAAACAGACGGTATGGTACGCGAAATTGTCGCGGAAAAAACTGACACAGGTCCGTCGTCGGTAAGCGCCAGCGCGCGACTAATCGGGCCTGTCCGAGCAGCCGCGAACGCTTTTAATTCATTTTAAAACATAGTAATTAAGAAAATAATGTTATCAAGTCAAACTCTGCCACTTTGTCTAGAACTAATTAGTTTCTTTAATTTAGTATAAAAATTAAATGTAAAAAATCAGTAATTTAGTCATAATATTGAAAAAAAGTTACAAAAAGGGGTAACTTTGCGATTTTTTTCTATCGAGTGAAGTTCATCAGGTCTTACAACTGAATGCGACTGTGACTAGATAAAATCCTTAACTATAACATATATATTTTTTTTAATTTTTAAACACTATATTCTTTGTCTCAGATGGCTTTAAAAAACTCAAATGTGCGCCCACCTCGCCTTCGCGGTCGTTTATAACAAAAGCGGTCGCGCATAACCTAAAAGACCTATTGGAGATTTTGAGGATTTAAAACACCAAAATTACTTTTTATTAAACAATTTAATTGATTATTTAATCATCTCTAACTGCAATATATTAAATATATCCTTATTTTTGTAATTGCAATTCAAATTCCGGTGTGCAAGCTTTTGTAATCATTCTACTTCTAAACTTCTCTGTTGACAGCGGTCTAAATAGGCAATTTTGAGCATTTTGAAGGGGGTGCACTGCTTATAAATATTATGTATCATCAAAAAGGAAAACATGGGGGCATAGAAGACGTTCATATTTATTTTACTGTACAAAATCATGGGTTTAAAGTCATAAGCTAAAAAGAAAACAGGCGAGAGCGTTTGTACGGAGAAAAGACCACCCACATTTCCTCTTAAGCAGCCTTCGTCGGTTTGTAAAAACACGTTTTATTTAGTAAACGTTAGTATTCAGATTAGATTGACATGCAATCATTACGGGATTAAGAAATAGAGCGGTCGATGTACATCAATTAGTGTGCAATCCACGCGCCCCGGTGCAGCGGTGCGCCGCACTCATAGTAGCGTGCAGAGCGGCGTGTAACTCGATATAGCCTCGCTCTCATTGTGCCACCACACTCCAGTCACCACTCGACAATCGTTGCTCGGAACTGGGAACCGACACAACATCGCTAATACGACATATTCAGAAGCGGAATGATAGTAGTAATAGTTTTGGCAACGACGAGTCGACGATAGAATAACTTATTCATGTTTGGGTTGGGAGTAGGGACTGTCTCTGCGATACTGCCGCTCGGCAATATTGTGAATTGTATCTGCGAGGGCACTAACAATAAATGTAGGCTAAACATCTTATCAAGCTTCATACATATTACATTATTACACCGAACGGTTGTTTCTGTAATTCTTTTCGCTGAAACTGCTAAATGGACAACCGATCACACGACCCAATGTGTAGTGAAATGAACGAAATATGTAAATGGCGTCGATATCGTGTGCACAGCTCGGTCGACGTGTCCCCATGAGTAACAATGGCGCGACAAGTGCATGAGTACTGAAGCGCGGACCGATACGTGACGGTGATACCTTGACCAACTACTGCTATAAAAAAAAAGTAAAAATAAAACATATAAAAAAAAATCAACTGTTCCGTAACCGTGGATATTGCACTTTTGTAGGAAATAGCGATTTTTTTTTCATTATTGCAGATGAAATATTTTTATACAACCGTTTGTGTATCGAATGAACATCCGGTACTGTATAGCAAACAGTTACGTTCTCAATTTTGAATAACGCAAAGTAATGGTGGTTTTTAAGTAACTGGCCTACCACAAAATCATTGCTTTTTATTTTATTTAACACTATACTAAGTCTAGCGGTTAGACTTTAATATGCCGAAAAATTCGGCCGAAACTGGGACCAGGGCCGAAGGTTCGGTTGTGGTTTCGCCTGAAAATTCTGTTTCGGTCGGACACTAAAAATAAGTACAAAAGTTGCTGAAAGTAGTTCTTGCGGTGACTTGCCGTAAGACTTAATTTATCATAAAGCCTCGAGCAGACCGGATGCGTATGCGTAGACGTAAGCGTAGACGCGTACGTACCACTGAATTGTAGTGTATGGATTTGTCTCGTAAAGCTAAATTGATTTTATAACATTATTCATCGATCGAATGCGCAATACCTCATTACGCTCTAAGACAAGCATCGCCGATGTTAAAATGGGACTGGGCGGGTCACATTTCCAGGATGGGTCAGGACAGATGGGCCAGAATCATCAGACAGTTGGTGCCTGAAGACGGTCGTCGCCCAAGTAGCACCAAACTGTATTATTGGATGCCACATAGGGTCCACATCGGTAACTTTAGCATTTATGAAGACTTATTAGAGTTCACTCGAACTGCAAAAGCTGAAAATTACGCTTTCGTCTATTTATTGACTATATTAACAACCACACAAATAACATTGTAATGTTCCCAGCGTTAATATAGATGTTCAAATTACATGTCATTGAAAAACAGATATTTAGTTTTTTTTTGTATCATCAACTTATTTTATTCTATAAAGGACAATGACCAAAGTTGGTACCAAAAAGTCTCGCGCCTCAAAACCAAAATATTATAGTAATTAGTTTCATATTTTTTTACGGCATTATGCGTCGGGGATTTGATTTTTGAACTGGAAATATACTTTTCGAGTTTAAAAGTACGAATATTGTTTTACTCCCTTTATATGACGTTCCGTTTCAACTGAATATAAATGACGTTCCGTTTCAATTGAACAAACCCTTGTCTGTCGAGCGGACTGTAAAATTAATTACAATTAAGTAAGATCAGTACACCAAATCGATTTAGTTTGGTTTATTGCTATTTGCAACAAAATAGATTTTCTCAGCCTAAAGATTTTGATTTATCGATTACATCCCTAAATCCCGACTAGTTTATAGCACTTACTATACTCTATGGTTTATAGTTATCTTATCTGTGGCATCTGACATTTGTACTGTACTGACTGACTATTGGCAATGTAAAGGTCTAAAATAAAATCGAGTTTCAGTCAAGCATACTGTGGATGTTACTTTAACTCGTAATTCTTACTAATATTAGTGTATTACGCTGTTTTTAGAGCAATAATGTAATGTATGTGTGTTAAAATACGTCGTTGGTAGCGTCGAAAAAATAGACCTACTTTTTAGGTTAGTTTCGATTTTATAAAATAACTCTGAAACGCGGGTTTTTTTTTCAAAAATAATTTTTGTAGGAGTTAATACGATCAGTGTAGTCTATAAAAAACAAGGTTTGATTTTGATGCAGCATGGTACGGGATTCTATACTTCCATGAGCATTCTCTTTTCAAGCAAACAGTCATATTTATAGAGCGCGTGAAAGCATACATAGCTCTCTTCGGCGTCCACAGCCGCGCGGCTATACATCGACATATTACCGAGGGCGAGCGACGCCCGCGCCGAGGTGACACCGACCGATATGCAATACATACAATGTTATAGTAATTTAGTAACATGATTTGTAAACTGAGTAAATGATACTGCCCGCCTTAAAACTCAGCGGTATAACATTGAAGGGGGATACCCTATAATGTTATACTGCTGAGTTTACCAATTTAATTATTATTTCAGTGCTACTTCGGCAACTACTAGAAAAGTATTTTCTTAAATAACATCATCATCATCATATTTTCTGCCTATAAAGCAATTTACTTGGGGTTGGTGCCGCATGTTTTCTCCTTCCATACTTCTCTATTACTCGTTATGATTTAAATATAATTACAAGCGTCATTTAGTAGAACATCGCTTTATTAGCGTAATATGTTATAAGTAAAACAAACAAAAGAAGGAGTAACAATCCAACTTGCTTCTTGTAAGAACTACAGATACTTCTGTGTGTGCAAACAAACATCACTTCGTCTTGTGTTATGTCATTATGTTCACGCATTGCGTTGCTGTTCCACTCAGTGCATGTAATCCCGCAGGCTATCAGTGAGAACACGTCCTAGGAGAGCGCGCCGGTGTGTGTGTGCGTACGTCGGTGCCACACGCCGCGCGATAAGTAACAAGTACGCGCTAGTTTAGATTTACATAGTGGAAACGTTCAGCGGGGCAGTATGGGGAACTACCTTAACCGTTGCAGATATAGGAAAATGGTCTTAGGATCCATAATTTTTCGTGAAATTTTATAATAATAATAATATAATATAATTTATTTGTTGAGACAACAATGATCCACGGGTTAACATACATAACAACAAAATCAAAAACATCAACAAACCCACATTACAAAAACATCGATGATGCATCTTACCTGCCTCACCAACACCTGCATGAAGTGATTCATCATCGGTGAATCAAATTTGTCCATTAACATCTTCAGAATGCCACTAGGACTCAACCGCGTTCTTTCTAATAGTGACATCGTTTTCTTTCTCATCATTGCGTGGAAGTCGTGAACACGCGCCTGGGCGAACTAGTCAGAGGCACTACAGAAACGCGGTAGCCCCAGTAGCAAACAAAAGCTGTTATTGTATTGGACCCTCAGGGCGTCCATTGATTTCCGTTTATTGTTTTCCGTCCGCGTGTAACTGGCCCACAAGCCACATGTGTAGAAGGTCTGGCAGTAAGCCTTAAACAACGTAATTTTAACCTTCTTACTACAACACGCAAACCTGCGAACCAGCATATTGCCTCTCACAGCAAGAGCCCTGCGCTCACATTCGACATCTTCATGATCTTTAAGGTCCTCCGTTTCACAGTGCCCTAAGTACTTGGCTTGCTTCACCCGCTGTAGGGGCTGGCCATTGAGGGTGATCATTGGCTCGTATGACTGCGTCCTTCCAGTGGCCTTAAAGATCATGAAAAGGCTCTTCCTACAATTGTACACTAGACCGTGGCTAGCAGCATACTGTTCACACAGCTTTAAAAAGCTCCCTTATGGAGCCAGCCGTACGACCCAGCAGCACCATGCCATCCGCGTAGCTTAGATTATTGACGCAAATGTTGTCAATTCAACATCAAATCCGTTTGCTGCTGAGTCCATCGATTAGCATTGACGTAAAGGTTAAATAGCTTGGGCGAGGTCAGCCTCCCCTGCCTCACCCCACATCCCAACCCATACGCAGCAGAGAGAGAATTGTTCCATTTTATGTAGTTCACTTGATTGTCATACCAATACTGGAACACACATAATTTCAGCTGGCACGCATGCTTCCCCGAGCTTTTACCATAATATGTCATTGGACACTAGGTCGAAGGCTTTAGAGAGGTCGAGGAAACACGCGTACACAAGCGTACGTCTGTCAGTATAATATCGGACAGTCTGCTTCAGACTCAATATTGCACTTTCAGTGGAAAGTCCTGCCCGGAACCCAAACTGAGCATCGTTTAAATTCAAGTAATTATTTAGAGTTTTATCTAACAGACTGTCCAATACTTTGGGTAGTACAGTGGCAAGCGATATTGGTCTGTAATTATTTACATCGGAGACGTCACCAGTCCTACTCTTTACTATTGGTACTACTATGGTGTCCGTTAACTCAGGAGGAAGGTAAGAATGACTCAAACATAAAGAATAGAACATGGCATAACACTCTCGGACAATGTACACCACCATGTTTTAAGTGCTCAATGCTGAGACCGTCATGCCCTGGAGACTTGCCTCTGGCCATTTTTTGTATTGCAGACGAAACCTGCTTGGTTGAGAAACAAATGAGAGGGCAATTGTGACAACTCTCAGCCTTGACCATTGAGCTAGACGGCCCCAGCCGCGAGGAAACGCGAAAATGGTTCAGGAAAGTGTTTGCTATACTTATCCTCTGGTGCACTGCAGCCCGCCACTGTCACTGGCAAAGCTGGTTTAAGATCAAGCCGGGATGTCGACTTCCAAAACCGGCCAAAATTTTTGAACGACCTTTGAGCTGATATTATGTTCATCTTGATTTGTTGTTGATGATTTTGGCACCATTTAAGTTTACCCTTAAACAGCCTTTGACTCTCGCGCATATCTTCCCAAACTCTACCGGACTTAGGTTTATTATAAGACACCCAAGCCTGATACTTAACCCGCGCTTCCGTGTGAGCAGTGCGAACATTCTTATTCCACCCAATAATACGCCTTTTTCCTCGCGGCCGATCACCCTCATGTGTCTGTATCGCAGCCTTCGACAAAAAACCTACAATATCTTTGTACATTATTCGCAAGCCACTTCTATGTTCTGCATTATCACAAACTTTGTCAAACACTCAGTAAATTCAATAAAGTTATCAGTCGAGTCTGTAGGCATGTAAATACTGAACAACAAAATCGGACGATGTTCCACCAAGCACGCTTTAATGGCTGAGATTCGAACACTAATGCTCTGCACCACAGATACCGACTTGAAAAGCCCCTTACGCCACAACAATGCTACTCCTCCATAAGGCCGTCCGATGAGCATTCCGGCCGACGTGTCTACCACTGATTTTCCAGTATATTCAAAATTCATATGAACGGTGCCAAGAAATAAATGGCAAATCATGTGGCAGGAGCCATGTTTCTTGCAGTGCCAGTATGTCAGCTGTATCACACAAATGTCTTACACTTTCCATTGAGTGCTTCACCGACTTAAAGTTAAACGAAATTATCTTATTAGTACTAGTCATCATGATGATATCGGGCCTTTATCACTAATAATATTATTGCTTATCGCTTTGTCTCGAAACTGCACAAAGCGCCTAAAATAAATGCCACCTGGCCACATGTTATTATTCAAGTATAATCTTAACTTGTGCCGAGATACATGGCATATAATCGAGTTGTAATCTCTTGTCTTGTTTCATTTTGATTTTTTCTAATGTGATTCTGTCCTGTGTTTTATTCCAAATATATTCTATTATCGATGGCCCCACCGAATAAACGTGCAAGAGCTCTTACACGATTTAAAAAAAAAAAATCGTGTAAGAGCTCTTACACGATTTTTTTTTTTAATGTGTAATGTCTTCTTACACGTTTATTCGTGTGTGTGTTGTAATTAGCGAATTGAAAATATTCCACCTTTTATATCATTTTTTTTTGTTAGTCTGTAAGTCTTCTTTAAAATAAAATAAATAAATAAATAAATTGAAATGTATGCAAATTTTATTAGTAATGTTTTAAACCACAAAATTAATGGAAGTTTGAATATAAATAGGTTATTAAAATTAAAGTATTGCATTGTCTCTTACTATAATTATTTTTTTCTAACAATTGTGTTAAAGATTCAAACATCAATGTTCTTTGCATATTAGTTTAAGTTTATAACTAGTAACGCTAAATAACAGATGTTTACGCGATAAATTCTATTGCAATCGTACGTAAGATGCGAGTGAAATTAGTTGATTAACTCGGAAGGTCAGGCACTATTACGTAATTTCGTTTCGGGCAATTACATTCGATTATAATTTCCTTTATTCATCCTTTTTCTTATTTTATATATTTTTAAATATTTTAAAAAACAAAAGTAAACAAAACATTTAAAAATATAAAAAATAAATTAAATAAGAAAAAGGATGAATAAAGGAAATTATAATCGAATGTAATTGCCCGAATAGAAACAAGGTCCAGGTTGAGAAAGAACTGCCTCACTATGCGTGCCATGTCCAGGAGTACTGCGCACTGACCCAGCCGCGCAATGAGAACCTCCTTTTTTTTTGGGATGGGAAATCATCAACTAAGTCCTCCTGCTCTGGGCGGAGCGAAAGGGAGTGTCAGACTTTTACTGACTAAAACCTATCTATGTTCCTTCTTTTGCCCTTTGTGTTCCAGGGCCGCGGTATCTCTTTCTAACAGTCCCGCAGCCTTGGCAGGCATCGGCCCTTGCGGGCCCCTCCTGTTTGCTGACATCTCTTTGAGGCGCGCGTGGCGTGGCGCGTAGCTGCAACGGTTATGGTAGTTCCCCTTATTACCCTTGCCTGCAAAGGCGTGGCACAGCGGCGTAATAACCTAAGTTGGTTTCTGAGCCAGGAATTTAAAATAACTCGTATGTGTTATGCCTGGAAGTCCGAGTTGGAATTTTAATCTCTAATGAGCTCAAAAGTTCACTGCAATCTATCGTTCCACTAAATACTTTTGTGCAGGATAGTGAGGTCCAGTTTCTTTCTACGACTGGCTAGTGTATCCAAGTGATAATGTTTCAACGGGTTATTGTACATTGGCCACAAAGTAAACTCGCCACAGCTCTATTTTCATGAAAAAAAATCCGCCATATTGTTTATTACCGTACAGACAGCAGAAAAATCAAACAATCTATATATATAAAAAGCTAAACTGACTGACTGACTGTTGATATATCAACACACAGCCCAAACCGCTGGTCCTAGAGATATGAAACTTGGAGGGTGTGTTTTTTGTGAAGAAGATAGGATTTTTGGGAATTCCACCACCAAAGGGGTAACCTGATGGAATTTTATATAAAAGTCCGTCAGTTTTGAAGTTAGGTTCTTCAAATTTTGTATTTAGGCTGACGATTGAAAATTAATTTATACGTGACTTAGCGTTTTTGGGAATTCTACCCCTTTTTTTTCGGATGAGAAATCATCAAATGACTCCTCCTGCTCTGGGCGGAGCGGAAGGGAGTGTCAGACTCTTACTGACTAAAAACCACCCATGTTCCTTCTTTTGCCCTTTATGTTCCAGGGCAGCGGTATCTCTTTCGAACAGTCCCGCAGCCCTGGCAGGCATCGGCCCTTGTGGGCCCCTCCTGTTTGCTGACATCTGTTTGAGGCGCGCGTGGAACACGAACGCGCCGTCGACACGGCCTGTCGTCATACGACGGACGGACGGCGAGCTAGCCCATTACTCACCGTCCACAGGCCCGCGCGCGCGTGGCCGAGAGCCACCACGTGGCCCCTGACGCCCGTAGGTTCTCCCGCGGCGGCTGGGACCCTCTCACGTTCCGCCACCTCCTTCGCTAGCATAACTGCTCCGCAGAAGGAGGTCACCTCCTTCCCATTCCCTCTCGCCCCGGACCATGGCTTGAACCAGGGCCGGACGCGAGAGGTCGCCGCCGCCAATCGCCACGACGAGGACACGTCGGTGCTCCGCCCAAGCGGAGCACAGCGGATCTCCACGGTGTGCTCCACCGTGTCCTCCGGGCGATCCTCACAATGATAGCACCCGGGCGTTTCCTCCCGCCCGATTCGGTGCAGCTACGAAACAACCGTGTCCGGTGAGGACCTGCGTCAGGCGGAAGGTGAGGGCGCCGCGGCGTCTCTCTAGCCACTCCTCAAAGAGGGGTCTTATCGTCACTATTGTGGCGTGCCCTGCACGGGGTTGCGACAGTCGCTCTCTCCATGTCGCCATGAGATCGCGCCGGAGGTCTGTCCGCTGAGCGACAATTTGTCGCGGCAGCGAGTTTCCCCCCCGCGTAGTGCCTCCGCGCGCCACTCGTGCAGGCGCGCGTGGAATATGGCCTCCAGATCCCATGGCGGCAATCCGGCAAGGAGGCTCGCCGCCTCGCCGAAGATTTTCGCGTTCAGGTAGTGCGCGGCTCGCAGCCTCAACGAACGCGCCCACACCGGGGCCCCGTTAAGGGTCATGGACCGCACGATCCCCGCGTAGAGCCTCCGGCAGGAGGCGTTTGAACGCCTCAGGTTGGGCAAGAGCCGCTTGAAGGCAGCCCCGGCCCGTTCCAGTTTGGGAGCCAAACGTCGGAAGTGAGCCACTGGATGACTGGACCGATGCATTGATGGGTACGGCTAGAAAGAGAGCGAGCAAGCGCGTGATAGCATGTGCAGGAGCGCAGGAGAAAAGAAAGATTTTAGAAATCATTTTCATTTCGAGCACTAAAAATCAATGACTTTGTTTTCTACCAGTACTTTATGCAAAAAATATGTGCCTATGGAGACTTGTGACGAATTTACACATATTTTTTATGCATGTGGCGAATACACTTTCAATGTATGGAGTTTACAAAATGTGACGAATTTACTTTGTGGCGAATGTACAATAACCCCCAATCAGAGTAGCTAGTCAGTTGTTTAGCCAAGTGTTGTAAACGTTACAACACTTGGCTAAACAACTGCGGGCGTGGTTTGTTATCTTGTTTTGCTCCTAGTCGGTAGACGTTATTTATTTCTTGAGGGTTAATATGAATGTTCATATTTTATTTCGTGGTAATCTGAAAAATAATTAATATAACAGTGTAGTATTTCCCTTACGAACGTATAGACTCGCGAATTTTAGATGGTAAAAATGTTTTTTTTTTTTTTTTTAAGAATTGTAACATTCGTATCCTTTCTCGTTTGCAACACATGAATCGAAACGTCACTTTTCTTTTTCGCGCGTTAACGACATCGCAAGAAAAAAGTTCTTTCTCGTCAAATTATTAAATTAAAACTAAGTTTACATTACATTTTACCAAAATAACAAAATGTCGAGTGACAGGAAGTGTATTAAGTGCATCGTTAGTTAAAATCGTAAACCCGAGACGCAGAAATCTGAGCAATCTTGCACGACAGGACATCAAATGCAGGAGACGAAACAGGAGTTCCTGAGATTCCTGACTACAACTGGGATGTAACTCGAGAGAATGCCAGGCTTTAACTCCCTCCGGATACGGGATATCTGCAGGACTTACTGAAGCACTATGGCGGCCATTAACACTGTAAATTACATGTGTGCTGTAAGCTTGTTAGAGTTTTTTTTTGTCCCAGTGGGTGCGTGACACCCCAGTAACATCACATGTTACTAGCTGGAGAAATCGTCCAGCTATCAGTGTGACACGAGATGTCTACCTGAGCAATCTTGAGCAAGTTCAAGGCCACGACTGGACATCAAATGCAGGAGACGAAACAGGAGTTCCTGAGATTCCTGACTACAACTGGGATGTAACTCGAGAGAATGCCAGGCTTTAACTCCCTCCGGATACAGGATATCTGCAGGGCTTACTGAAGCGCTGTGGTGGCCATTTAACACTGTAAATTACATGTGTGCTGTAAGCTTGTTAGAGCTTTTTTGTCCCAGTGGGTGCGTGACACCCCAGTAACATCACATGTTACTAGCTGGAGAAATCGTCCAGCTATCAGTGTGACACGAGATGTCTAGCAAAGTTATTGAACAATGCTAACACTGAAAATCTAATTGGCATGGCAGGTAAGTCTCATTTGGATGACCTCACAAGCTGGATGGCAATGTATCAGTCCGAGACACGTGATGTCTTTTAACAAAGTTATTGAACAATGTTAAAACTGATAATCTAATGGACATGGCAGGTGAGTCCCTTTTTTTCCGTGACCTTGGCCAGGTAACGTTAAAAATATGTTGTTTACCCATAAACATGAAGGTTGTGAGACGACCTTGCTGTAATTTGCATATAATAATAATAAATAAATAATAAATATCCGACATACATTTGTTATGATTTACACAAATGATGAAGTACGAGATACTTACATCATGTTATGTCACATAATGTGGTCAAATATGATACCATAGAGGCCCCTTGATATAAATGAAGGTTACACATATGTATATAATCTAAACACCAGACTAATAAAATGTTTTAGGCTATTTTGATTGTGGCTATGCCAGACTTGGCGTTTTAGGAGGTTAAAAAATACTTAACTCAATCAATATTTATATTTACATGCTTAAAATACGAGATATTTCAAGCATAATATGACCACACTTAGTGGTTTAGCTTCTGCATCAAGTAAGATTTTTTGAAGCATCCAATGCAATGGATAACAACTACTTACTAATATTATGAGTGTAATTGTATTATCTATTACTTTTAACATAGCCAATAATATGTATTGACATACATACAAATATTGCACAAATGTACACCCATGGGTATGTTACAGTGAAACAATAATGCTAATATTGCAAGATCTGGTTATTTTTTCCAACTGCGGCAAACATGACAAACAACAACATGATAAATGAATTGTCATCCTGTGGCTATGCCACAAACTTGTCATTTTAATCTTTCAGCTACAAATTGATCAATAAACAACATATTTAAGCATTAAACTTTCCATTCAAAAAACAGAACAAGATTCTTTGTTAACATAACTCTATTGGAGAACAGTTGATGGAAAATGTTTCAGACACTTATGACAAATTTTTTAACAGACAGCTGGAATAATCAAACCGGTCATACAAATGACTAGGTACTCCTGTTCCACTACTAAAGCTAAGGTGAACCTGCCTAACCAAGGGATTGAGATATTATAAGTAAAGCAATCACCAATCTCTTAACGACAAGAAAGAAGACTTAAGTCATCTATTGAGTGGCTTGAATGACAATGCATAACACGATCTGCCAACGTTCACCACCACCGTGTCGACCCCAAGATTAAATTAATATTAATTGTACAAGAATTTGAGTGAAATAATATTTTATTAAACAAATACTCATATTATACTAATTGAAGAAATCGTACCAGACCTGGATAAGGAAAATAATTATATAATTATGTATTTTAAATAACTAATAAATGTAGCCAAAGAGTTTTTGCCACCAACAACACCAGGGAAGTGACAAAGTTTTGTGTCAAATACATTGTCATGTCAACAACTAAAAGAAGATCAATTCGTCTGTTTGGGCCTGGCACAATTAAAACATCCAACAAGTAGCCCATTAACAGGCAGCTTTCAACATTGAACACAATAATAGATACTGGAGTGTTAAGTCAGTAGCTCAAAAGAGCAACACATCAAGGGTGATACTGGAATAAATCAACCAAATACAAAAAAAAATGGTTTTATACTAATGATTCTTGGTTTTAGTACAAGAGTTCAAGAAACCATTTGTTATAACATCTATGCACTGTAATGTCCCAATACTAAAAAACTATTAGTATTGAGAGGGAAAAGGCTTATAGACTTACAAAGTTTGGAGGTCTTAAGAGCATCTCAATGCACAAATGACTTTAACAACTAAACCTATTTAAATCAAATTGCAAACTTATTTCCACTCTGAAACCCCACCCCCGTCTCAGAAAAAAGATAATATTCTTATCAATATCATAATGCATAGGTCCAATCTAAAATACCATCTCCAATAGTAGCTCATTGCTTCATCTAGCAATCCATAGGTACAATATTAAACAAAATTAATAAATGAATTTGAATAAATTATGGGTAGGCATATATATTTTTTGGGAGGCCATATGGCCAAGATTATTTTTTGGGAGGATTTTTCCAATTACCAGCTAGTCCCTTTTTTGTATTGCATTGCATTTTAAAATCACTTAAACCTTACCCCATAATAATTAATTACCTTTCCTTTTTCATATCATTGCAGACATAAACCTTAAAATTATTAGTGAGGGACAAATGTGGAAACAATGTTTCCCTTACTTTGACTACCAATTACCAAATTATTAAGACCATTAAAACATAACTTAAAGGCTACTTTAAGTGAAAGTATTTTAATCTTCGGACTTCAAAATTAACCAAGATGAGAACAAATTAATGCCTAACAAACAACAGAAAATTTGTTATGCCTGATTAATTCATTTATTTTCACTACCAATCTGAGAATTGGCTTCAGTCGTTTTTTCAATGAAAGTAAGCACTAAAGCAAAACGATTTAAGAAACAAAAGGGGGGGGGGGCGGTGTATGAGAGGTATATGGATTATGATTAGATCGTTAAGAGATCAAAAGCCAAACATTTCATGTAGAGTTAATATAAATAAAATCTAACTGCAAGTCATATAATTTGGCAATATAGCCAATTAAAAAATGTTGCTGGAATACATTTACTCAGATACAGATTTGAAAATCAGAAGCACCCAATTCAGTTAGTTTTCAACTTGTCAAGCAATAAGTTGAGGTTGTTGACGACAAAACCCCTTGAAAGGTATTGTTAGGTAGACACTGCTGTGTATTTTTTGATAGACATACTAATTATGTTATTATGAAGAGACAAAATAGTGGTACTAGTTCTGCCTAAATCTACTGCACTATAACAAATATTTATAATTGAGAAAAATCTCAAAGTATTATATTATTATTTTTTCTTCTATGAAAAGACAAAAACTCGTTGCTTCCATTAAGTGCCGGGAAAAACATAATTATAATGTACAAAATACACTAAAAGTATTAGTCGGAAATTGATTTCTAAAAAACATTAATAAACAGTTTTGGGAAAATAGCTCACTTGTCTTTGTCGAGTTAATTAAAGAAAACTTGAATTTTATTCGACCAGCAAGGAGTAAATACTTTAATATCCATAATATTTACTCATAAGGCTCTTACTTACTTAGCCAATGTTGGAGCTTTATTGATAGTAAGTAATAAATAATAGATTAATTGAATGTAATATTAACAAAAACAAGGTTTTGAACAAGACTCAAGTTCATGTACTATTGAATAATAGTTGACCATGATATCCCTTAGTCAAGCCACTATATATTAAAGCTTCTACATCTATGAGCTGAGCTCTATCTGTTCTTTGAAAGTATTCTTAAACAACTCAACATTAATTAATACACTTTATGAGGTTTCTTTTTTGCAAACTCATCCATTCAATAGGTACTTTCACTACAACTGGGTTTCAAATTATAAAATCACCGAAAGATTTGAGGCTTTGAGGCTAATATTGCCTCAATCATAGAATTTATCAAAAGTATTTAATCTCATTATAGTTTGATAAAATAGACCCAACTTTGGAAAACAAAACATCAGGTATTCTCCTAGCTCTTTTAACCATGGGCGCAACAAAACAGTACAAGCCCAAATAATTTTAAGTTCGTTACATCTAGCGAAACTGATATTTAAACTTCATAATTAACCTCTCAGTACAACAAACAACAGCTCAAATCAGAGCTGGCTTCAATTAAGTCGGACATAATGTTGAATACATTATCAATTCAACATGCAAAATATTCTTAAAGTAATAAAAGCAAAGTAAATTAAAGCTATATTCTTAAAGTAGGAAGTCATTAGTAATGATTAAAAATTGACATCCAGAATTTTAATCACTAAGCTTCATTAATTATTGCAGCCAACTCTAAACATCTACACTGTTATATTAATTATTTTTCAGATTACCACGAAATAAAATTGGGAATCAAACGAGCTTACCTGTAAGCGAAGTCTTGATTCTAATTTTATGAGTGGTGATCTGAAAAATAATTACCCACCCGCCACTATATATGTATATAGCTAACACCCACAAAGCTGCAATAATTGGTCTACCTAATTCAATGTTAACCTTTCAGGAAAACATATGAATGTAGGTATTTGAAACTACCCCTGTATAGAAAACAGTGGTTGTTCCCAATGATAAGATCTCTAAAATAAGTGACGTTTCGATTCATGTGTTGCAAACGAGAAAGGATACGAATGTTACAATTCTTAAAAAAAAAAAAAAAAAAACATTTTTACCATCTAAAATTCGCGAGTCTATACGTTCGTAAGGGAAATACTACACTGTTATATTAATTATTTTTCAGATCACCACTCATAAAATTAGAATCAAGACTTCGCTTACAGGTAAGCTCGTTTGATTCCCAATTTTTTCTAGCAGTTTTGTGATGGATCCGATTGAGGACTCATTGTTCTGTTCCGCTTTCATACCAAAGAAAATGACGTTACTTTTTCTTTTATGATCTTCCTTGTCTTGTAAGGTCTTGATTTCAATCTTCAAGTTATTATTTTCCTCCACAAGAGCAGTTAATTTTTCGTTGACACTCTCGGAGACCTTTTTGGTAACGGCTTCGGTTATCTCCCGCGTTTGCGCTGACATTTCTTGCTTAATTTTTTGGTAAAAAGCATCCATTTGTTGTTCCATAATTATGATGTTTTTGTGTGGTATGTCACCAAAAATCCTGGCAAGTAACTCGCACCAAAATATAGCCCACAGTATCATATTATACTTAAATTTTATTATGAAAAAGCCGTGCATTATTTTTTGTTTTGGCTCCTGTGCAAAATTTAGATTTTTCGTTTTGTAACGGTTTACCTTTATAGGTGCTATAAGTGAGTCTAGTTCTGAAGACATCACATTAGTAGGAGCGACTGAACTTAATTATGAAAGTCGTGAAAATGAAAGTTGTGGCGTTTGTAATGATTTCGGGTAACAATGAAAAAGTGGGCAATAAACACGAACATCCATTCCATCCATTCATTATGGAATTGACATCTAAGGAGAATTCGTCGGAAACCTAATAAGAAAATAAAAAGATTAATGATTGTTTGCATTTTGTAAGTGCGACGTTTCGTGAAACATCACACGGTGGCTGAGAGCGGATCCATCCGGTTGCCGCCCGGCAAGGTCTTCACTCGCTCTAATGGAGCCAACGTGAAGGCTTCTACCTCGTATATATAACAATATTTTCACAATATTTCACGCTGGCGTGGTAAGGACGCTGTCACACCGGCGCGCGACGCGTCTCGAACACTCGCAGAACAAAAACGTTTGACGAAGGTGGACAGCAGGTGGGCTCGGCTCACACTTTGTGTACAGAGGAGAGTATCAAAGGTTATTGATCAAATGTTTATTGCAATGTTAGCAGCATCCAACAGAGTGAGCTAAGGATAAGCTAGTTAACGGGCTCTTCTCTCGTGATTAACGTTGCTTATTAAATTCCATCTCGCAACGTACAGCCGGATATGTACACGTATAGTGTATGCTTCCGTTCGTTCCAATCAAAGGACAATGCTCATGGAAGTATGGAATCCCGTACCATGCTGCATCAAAATCAAACCTTGTTTTTTATAGACTACACTGATCATATTAACTCCTACAAAAATTATTTTTGAAAAAAAAACCTGCGTTTCAGAGTTATTTTATAAAATCGAAACTAACCTAAAAAGTAGGTCTATTTTTTCGACGCTACCAACGACGTATTTTAACACACATACATTACATTATTGCTCTAAAAACAGCGTAATACACTAATATTAGTAAGAATTACGAGTTAAAGTAACATCCACAGTATGCTTGACTGAAACTCGATTTTATTTTAGACCTTTACATTGCCAATAGTCAGTCAGTACAGTACAAATGTCAGATGCCACAGATAAGATAACTATAAACCATAGAGTATAGTAAGTGCTATAAACTAGTCGGGATTTAGGGATGTAATGATAAATCAAAATCTTTAGGCTGAGAAAATCTATTTTGTTGCAAATAGCAATAAACCAAACTAAATCGATTTGGTGTACTGATCTTACTTAATTGTAATTAATTTTAGAGTCCGCTCGACAGACAAGGGTTTGTTCAATTGAAACGGAACGTCATTTATATTCAGTTGAAACGGAACGTCATATAAAGGGAGTAAAACAATATTCATACTTTTAAACTCGAAAAGTATATTTCCAGTTCAAAAATCAAATCCCCGACGCGTAATGCCGTAAAAAAATATGAAACTAATTACTATAATATTTTGGTTTTGAGGCGCGAGACTTTTTGGTACCAACTTTGGTCATTCTCTTTTAATTCACAGTTAAGACAAGTTGAACTTTATAAAGAGTGTAACAAGGCCTTAACGAAGCCGTAGGGCACTTGTTTTCCCCGTCATTGCGATCATTTTTTTATTCTAGACCATAATATCTGGGAACCTTCTAGTTACGGAGATATTGGTTCCAACTTTTTTTTAATACATGTTTTTAATGTAAGATTTAAACACCTCCACGACCCCCGTACTATTCAATCCATCCATCATCACAATGTTTTGAGTGCGTTACATCGAGTCCTACCGTAAAACGTGATTTTTCACCTCAAAACAAATTCGTTTCCCAGCAATAATTTATGCGTAAAGTTATTTAGTTTGATGTACAGAATGCGTGGGTTTCGTTAAGGATCTTGTTACAGCCTGTATACTCCGTAGTAGAGGTAAAATTTGCAATTCGAAATCTTCTCTTAATGGAAATACCAAATAGTATTAGCAGTGAATTAGATGTGGTTGTTATCAAGCTATCAGATTTGGTCACAAATAGATACCTGTGTAGCCGTATGTAGGGTACCTCGCCGTTTCCACTACGTACACACTGGGTTATTGTTATTATTGGTAAATTTGCTTCCCAACATTATTCATATTAAAATATTTCTGAGCTCGAACATCATACGTGAACTCCCACAGCCCAATGTATTTGGTACTTATATATAATATTGTAAACTGTAACCGATAGTTCACAGACGCGTCCGTGTGGACCGACTCCAAAGCGGATCATCATCAATTGGAACATTCTGTAACGTTCCTTAAATATAATAAAATGTTTTTTTTTTTATATTCCGCTGCCAGTGACCACTAACCTCGCTCAATATCGTATTCAATAGAATAATGTAAGTTTTGTAATGTTTCTTAGCTATAATAAAAAGTCTCAATGTTCGGCCACATGTCCGAAATAAATGTCCATCAAATAAAGTCAATTTCATGGATTGAGAATGATGTACTGAATACCTACGTGGTATTCGTTTGTGTTTTTCCTTCCACCCTGTATAATAAAACTGTTCAACAGAACCCACATGATACATTGATAAGGCGCCCGCACTCCGGCGCCGTCGGTCAAAGCGTCCAACAAACCGGAAGGCAAACTGACAACACACAGACTTATTAAGTTCGTTAATAAAGTTTAATGGCTGCTATAATTCCCAGGAATCTGACTTGCGAAGGGGGGCACTCATAAATTGTCAATTTATTTGCATAATTGGCCTCGAGGGCCACGCCCACGCCCGCGACCCCGCGCCCCTCACGCTCACGGACCTCCAAGCTAAAATGCTGGAGCGCAGCGTCTCCAAGATTGTGATTTGTTTTTGAATTAACAGTATTAATAAGGAAATCCCGCTGTCGGCTTTACATTCTGAACAATGAGAATTTTATGTTCAGACTGTCTTATGAATATTTATCCCAAAAGACTGATTTTGAATGGGACAAATTTTGTAAATACATTACAATTTTAGCAGCTTTTGTATTTGAAACGTGAAGCGAATTATGAAGTATAATATTATAGCTCAGAAGTGTTTCCGTAAAAACATTTTTTTGTTATTTGTAGGCTCACGTTTCGTTAGCCACCCTATTGTGTTGACTTGTACACAGGCTACGCTGCGCCCACTACTACCTTGCCTAGTACTGACCAGTGTCGAGTGTCCGGTGGCGCGTGCGCGGGAAGCGGCGCAGCACGGCGCGCCAGTGCGCCGTCATCACGGACTCGTTGCGCAGCAGCAGCGTCCGCGACTGAACTGCGGGAGATACATATTGTACAGGCATGGGAAATCATCGTTTAGCTTATTGACACACCACAGGTACGACTGAGCAACAGTCATAACGTATGGCTTATAAAGACTTACAGTTATTAAGTATTTTCTATAGATATTATACATTTACGAAGTAAATAACTTACTGTACCAGGTAATCTATTATGTTAATAAGTTAATGTTCAGTTACATATTTAATTGGAATGAAAGTTCCTAAGCTGTTGACGTTCAAAGTTTACAACATAATTAATTCGGTGAAACAATTAGCAATTATTTATTGCGAACGGTAAGTTATTCGCGCTCAAAGTTTCGCGAGCTCGAACACTCTCGTACTAATTATAAGTCGAACATTATGCGCGCATCACTCTTCAGGTAGTTCACTCACATGTTCCACGTTATACAGCTGTTTGCTTGGCACAGCTTGTGTGATAGCTACATTACTAACTATTTGCAACTCTTTGTTGAAGGAAAGTTACGATAAAGGAGACATTTTTTTTTGTTTGGAGAATAGGCCCACCACAAAATGTAGCCTATAATAATGAAACGTATGTTGATTTCTTTCTTATAATCTCTAGATTACAGTGGTAATATTAGCTAAGCTTGTCTAACGGGAATATTGAGAAATTCGAAAATGAAAACGTGATTCTAACAATAACCTAAAAACGAACAATATTGTCTAACTTATTGGATAGGTTTTACCGGTACTTTGAGTAAACTGCACTGTTCAATAACAAAAATAGTATAAAACAAAGTCACTTATCCGTGTCCATCCTACTTGAAAGATTTTGATATGATTTTCACGATTTGATAGACTGATTTACGAGAAATGATTTATACTCGTAATTCATTTCGAAATAGCGCGGCATCGCCTAGCCCTTTCATCTATTTAATCGTGACAATTGCATCGAAATACTTTCAGTAAGAAGTTCCGAAGAAAATCACGGACTGACAAACAGACACGGTGTGGAACTATATTAATTTTAATATTTATTGATTGATAAGTAAGCACAGGGACATATAAACACCATTATGGCACCAAAGACTAGAAGATAAAACAAATATATGTTTTTAAATTATACATACACTGATAAAAATTAGGCAAGTGAGGTGTTCTAAGCTGGACGTGTACGAAAAAAAAAACACATTAGATACTTCAAAAAAATATTTATTGATTTTAATCATCGTCATCAATTTAGTAGTAGGATTTCATCCAAAAAAAAAGAAGCAGGTGGTTCGACCTCACCTTGATGCCGTGCCCGAGATAGGAACCACACGACAGACACTACATGTGCAAAACATCTGTCATATCAGGCGAAGGCGCATTGGGGGTGGTTGTGGGATGTTACTACTTTCTATGTCCATTGGCTGTATTTATATATCCCTGATATCTCTCTATGGACGTACGGTGAGTAATGGGCTAGCTCGCCGTCCGTCCGTCGTATGACGATAGGCCGTGTCGAAGGCGCGTTCGTGTTCCACGCGCGCCTCAAAGAGATGTCAGCAATCATGAGGGGCCCGCAAGGGCCGATGCCTGCCAGGGCTGCGGGACTGTTCGAAAGAGATACCGCGGCCCTGGAACATAAAGGGCAAAAGAAGGAACATGGATGGTTTTTAGTCAGTAAAAGTCTGACACTCCCTTCCGCTCCGCCCAGAGCGGGAGAAGTCATTTGATGATTTCCCATCAGAAAAAAAAAGGCTTCATCACCCGTGACCCCACCTGTCTGCACTGCAGAACCCAAATTATCGAAATAGTTCATAAATCTGCAGGACTGAAATAGATCTGGGCAGGTAATGTCTGATGGATGTCGGCACAACTCATAAATCGGAAAAAAAAACTGGTAATTATTTTACTTTTAGCTTAATAACTCGATCATCGAACTCGAAACGATTGGGACTATTTTTTTCAAAAAGTAACAATATAAAAAAAACACGAAAGAATAAATTTAATGTTTTTTTTTTGTGAAATAATGAGAACTCAAATGCATATGTGTGTGTAAAACGTATCCACGATCACACGGCAACACATGCGAACGATACCCATTGAAAAATTCATTTATCGATCGATTCTCATTATTTCACAAAAAAAACACCGGCCAAGTGCGAGTCGGACTCGCGCACGAAGGGTTCCCTACCATCTATAATATAAAAATGAATCGCAAAATGTGTTGGTAAGCGCATAACTCAACAACGCCTGGACCAATTTGGCCAATTTCTTTTTTTAAATGTTCGTTGAAGTTCAAGGATGGTTTTTACGGCGAGAAAAATTTAAAAAATTGCCTTGATAAGTCTAAAAACAACACTAGGATACTTTTTTTTTTGGTAGGATTAGGGTAGGAGTAGTGTAGGAGTAGATTTAGAGTAGGGTATGAGTAGTGTAGGAGTAGTGAAGGATTAGGGTAAGAGTAGTGTAGGAGTAGGGTAGGAGTGGTGTAGGAGTAGGGTAGGAGTAGTGTAGGAGTAGGGTAGGAGTAGGATAAGAGTAGTGTAGGAGTAGGTTAGGAGTAGGGTAGGGTAAGGGGTAGGACACCACGCGAACGAAGTAGGGCTGGGCAGCTAGGCCAGCTAGTTATCTATAAAAACGGCAAAAAAATCATATCTGTTGTATGGGAGCCCCCTTTAATATTTTTTTTTTTAATTTTTAGTATTTGTTGTTATAGCGGCAATAGTAATACATCATTTGTGAAGATTTCAGCTTTCTAGCTATCACGGTTTATGAGATACAGCCTGGAGACAGACAGACAGACAGACAGAAAGCGAAGTCTTAGTAATAGGGTCCCGTTTTACCCTTTGGGAACCCTAAAAAAACATTAAATTTATTCTTTCGTGTTTTTTTTTCTCACACACTAAAACACATTTTTTCCCACTTCCCTCCGTCTAGTGTAGCTGGATAAAAAAAATAATCTCATTAATCTCTCGAGCTGCGAGTATAATTTAAGGAATGTGCCCCTCTTATTAGTTCATTACTGGATAACTAAATCCTAAGGGGTGCAGTTGTGAGCAAGAGCTAGTAAACAAAGAGAAAGTGGAATAGGAGGGTCAGGAACAGTTTTTCATGGTATCATGCTATTTATAACACAGGGATGCGACGTAAATAATATAATCAAGTTCACATTATCAATCTTCGTTCGCTTTATCATCACTCACCTCGCGAGAAATCCACACACATATCAAGTTGGCGCACGTCTATTGCAGTCTCAGTATTCGCATTTTGCGTTGAAATCTTACAATGCACAATTGACACAACGGTTTTGTGGAGTATGTGACGTACTTACAGGCACCATTTTCACGAAATATTTATGAATAACTCAGCGATAGTCGAAATAAACGGAAAGAGTAAATGCCAAATGAAGTTGTCTGTCAGCCACCAAAAAGGCGGATTTACAGCGTTCCGTGCCACGATGATTGTTTAATTTAAACCTTGTTTATTCTATCTGTTGGGTTGGCAGGATTTATTCCGTTAGGCACGTACATCATGTGGGCAGACGATGAGTTTCGTGCAATGAAAATACACTGGGTGCGATACACTTTTCCTATAAAACTAACAAATTACAACTTAACACAATAACACGGCGCACAATGAATCGGGTACAGTTCCAGGACGTCTCAACTCCGCTGCGATATGACTTTCCATGTCATCTACGCCTCGAGCTGAAAATATCAGGGCTCTGTAGAAGTACGCTGTGGTGGTGGTAGACTTGTCAGTAGGTCGCGTGATGTCACCACTGGCGTACTTGCGATTAATTTTAAGCCCGTACCAATGACCGCATCCGACATATACATATGATTTAAACCATCTACGCGATTTTAGCGAAAACCTTTAAGGATAGTATTAAAAAAAGTACAGAATTTAATAATTTCTTTTTCTTTTTATATTCTATAAATGTATAATTATAGCAGATATTCTTACCACTGGGTACCTTACTTTTTTTAAAAACGCCCCTATTCACGTAATATTTTCTGTCAAATGACATTGACCATAGCAGGAATAAATTGACTCGCAAAAAATATATAATTTATTTAAATATTAATATGATTTCAAGATTCCGGTTCGATTTCTATGTAATTTTTCGTTTATTTAATATAATAAATTAGTTAATTTTTTTTGGTGTATTTAATGAATATTTTACGTAAAAAAATTGTCTCCTTTGGTCAAGTTTCCTGTTCCTGCGAGATCATATTTTTTATTTTTATTTTAACAATTCAGTGATGTTTACTGAAAGTACCTGTCCTGAGCGGCACGGCGGTGAACTGCAGACAGATGGGCTGCTCGAGCTGTGGCAGCAGCGGCTTGCTGCACCAATCGCAACGACACACGCGCGTCAGCGACGGAGGCTGCGACACTACAGGACATCAAACACAACATTAAATTTCAAAAAGGCGATGAGAAAAAAAAAATAGCCAACATGTGATCATGAAATATGTATAAGGTTATGATCAAAATCCAGATTCTTCATTGTGACGAAGAATTATGAAGAGACTTCACTTTACTGATTACAATGTCAATGTCAGGTTGCAGTGCCAAGCTTCAGAGTTGACGTCTAGAAATAGGTATCCGCATAAAGACTTATACTAGTAGCATAACGGACAAAACTCGAAACTACTCGGAAGGTCAATATTCTTATCAGAAACAATAAAAGGCCCAGGGCCGGCAGTCTCGACATAGATACCGACACTTTCGCAAACTTTCGATCGCTTAATAATAAAAGAAAAAATCGGTTGCAATAACGTTGCTTGTGAGAAATGTAAGTCTGTACACGCAAGATGCGTTTCTCGCAAGCATTGTTATTGCAACCGAATTTGTTCGTTATAATAAAGCGATTGAAAGTTTGGGAAAGTGTCGGTATCTATGTCGAGACTACCGGCCCAGTCCTCCATCCTTGAGTAACGCCAGAACGTCTGTCTGTGATCGCTCTAGAATTCATAATTGCTCGGTCTGACAAACTGTTGAAGACCGCAGAGGTTGTCAGCAAGGAGTTACAAGAAACCCACCCATACAGTTTTGCCAGCAGAATGTCTGTTTGTTGAAAACACTGTTTACATTCGACAACAGACGAATTTACAAACAAATATGGCAGCTCGGGGCACATGACGTTCACCCAAACAGCGCGCGAGGTGCGTTCCGTCGCATGCCATTTCACAATTTGACGGTTTCACTTCGATATATTATAAACTACCGTAAAATAATGCGTTAAATTGTAAGCAGTATGTTACGGTTCACAATCTTTTGACAGTTTACAATCTAACGGTATTTACAATTTTATGGTGACATAACCACGTTACTCCGCGATACGAATCAGTACTCATCACATACTTGTGGCATTCATTATGAAATCAAATGAAGAGTAGGTATCTATGTCATAAGTTACGTAGCTACCTAACGAAATGCTCGTTAGATATCTAGACTTAAGTTGGCCTTTAGATTAAAGTGTACATTCAATTAGTTTGTTTTACACAACTCTTAGAAATAGTTAGCAGTAGCGACAAACGGTCATATCTTTTGATCGCGTTAGCTAACAAGTCTGTTTTTTTTTTCATTATGATCATTTCAGCTTGTTGCCTCCACGCGTTCCTGAGAAAGAGGAACTTCTCAGGAAGGTCTTGATAGTCAGACAGACAGACGGACAACAAACTGATCCTATAAATAAGGGTTCCGTTTTTGAGTAACTTTGAGTTTTAATCTTTAAGCAAACTGAATATATGAACATATATTGAGATAATCTCCATGATCGTGGGCGTTATCTCTCTTAAAGTATTCTAGACGAACATTGTGGTGTCAAAATGTATGATGTAACACATACGTGCGAGTACTAGGTAATAAAGCGGCTTGATATGGCGCCGAGACTTCAATAATGAAATAACTTTAATATTCAGCGCTGCTCTCATAAAAACTGAATTAACCACGTCAAAGAGAATATTTCACCTACCATAGAGTAAGTTCAATTTTTTTTTTCTTTTCATTTTAATTTACAATGGTTTTTTTTTTTTCTTTTTTTACAATGGTTATCACATCACCTAAACACCCTTTGTTCAGAATAGTTGCAGCACTGATGACAATATTTTTGTCAGTTGTTTAATTTAGTCTTTTATAAAATTTTCTTGCCTTTGTATAGATTCTTTTTAACGATTGTTTGTGAATGTGTGAACAGTGTAGGCCTTGTAGATTCCTAGATGTGTGTTAACTTTTGTTAACCTCTTATCTTGTTTTCCGTTTTTCTTGTGTAGTAAGCAACGACTTATTGTCGGGCCTATGCTGTCCCCCCATACTTGAGTACTAATGCTGTAACATGATAATATTGTAAAACGAATCATTTTAAAAGAGTAACCATGGAGTTTCTTGCCGGTTCTTCTCCATAGGAAACGACCAACCCGAACCGTGCACCTTTTTGTCGACGTTTCATAAGTGCCCATGTAGGCCTACGTGAAATAAAAATATTTTGATTTTGATTGATTTTAAGTCTGAGTTGTTGTGTTATCGACAACGCTCTGAGGCTTATGGTTATTTATCGAGGCCCATAAAGGCATTACCATATTCCTTTTTTTTGTGACTGTTTTGACATAAATAATGGAGACGAGAAGGGCGTTATTTGGAACAAATAATTATTGTGAATGCTAAGCATGATTTTCATTTGAGGCACTAGTGACTTCATATATTACTACAAAAGAAAATAATTATGAGCTATTTGGTAGAGGTTGGTCTTAAAGGGCCGCTCGTCCTAGATAGTGCCGGGCGCCCGCCGCACTCACGAGGTTTGATCAAACCATATATAATAAATGTATCAATTACTTTTTCATGAAATATAATTGAATGGGATTAAAAGAACTAAGAGGGTTGTATTGATGATTTTAATGATTATAATTCTGTAACTACATACGTGTGGTCGCGAATCAAATTTGGTTTAAGAAACAGCCTAACACTGACCAGCAAATTGCAGAAATCCTAAGAAAATTTGAATTTTGCAGGCTACCCTGGCGCATGGCCCCCCATAAACCTTGGATAGGACCGAGAATTTTAGATTTTTCTTGGATTTTGGATTTTTTAGATTTCCAGATTGCTTTATAAAATTAGTATTAAAATCAAAAGTAAGTTGTTTTCACTTTTTAATAAATTTCAAGCTGCGATTAATAAATTGTGATGAAGAGAGAGAGCTTTGAGAGCTCAAAACTAGGTTTAAAAAAAAACTTCTTCTATATTAATAATTTCGTCAAGGGGTTCGGTAGACTCGATCGAAACGTTACCTGAATAATAAAACATAAAAAAGTAAAGATTTCGAGTCAACAACATATATCCGCAAAATTCGGATTGTCGAGTATTTTGTTGAATTATAATCGTAAATGCTGACAGACAAATCGCAGTCGCCATATTAGCCACTCTAGCGAAACGTCACTGACACCGGATGACATCTTGAGTATGTGATATTCATTAGCTCTTACCATCAGTTCAGCCCATTTGCCTTTTGAGTTTTGATTCTCAATCCTATTATGACCAACCATATAGTGATTCTAGATTTATGTTCTTATCTCTGACAGATGATTCGGTCAGGCTGACACAAACATGCGTCTTGCAGATGCGCTAGCTGTACAACGAGCACATGATCCATGGGGTGGGATTGGAATGGTTTGATACCACATCTATTTTATAACCAGTCTAAGGACTGTTAGGGACAATGTCTACTATTAGCATGATGATCGACGTTCTGCTGCTGAAAAGCCGCCTCGTCACGTTCACCAGTTTGAAAGAACTGCTAGGGACAATGCTCACTAGGAGCATGATGTCGACGCATTGCCGCTGAAAAACAACAACAACATCTTAACATCTTGCATGCTTTGTGTGTGCATACTTATGTTTCTGACAAATAAATGAACTCTGAACTCAGAACTCTGAACTCTAAAGCCGCTTACGTCACTTATGGAAGCGTTGCTCTGAGTGCTCCAAGGTAGATGTGAAGTATCGTGTGAGTCACGATTGACCAATAACTTATTACGCGCTAGCGTAAGGATTGTTTACAAGAACTATTGGTTGCCATATAAATATACCATCTCCCAGTTATGTGTTACCCTTTTGAAACCACTTTCAATATATTTCATTAACTATGAATTCCCTAATCTGATTTACTATATATTTCAATCCTTTCCTTGTTCTAAGAATGATACGAGGCATTGGACTTCTTCATGTTAAGGAATTCAGCTGTCTTAGTCGGTGGGAAAATAACCAGTCTGGGACGAACCTTACAGAGCCGTGCGGATGGCGGGGCGCGGCCCCTTCCCTTAGGGGGAAACCAACCTTAATACAAATATTTACATGATTTGGGAAAAACGAAAATTTTATCAGCCTAGGGTAATTTAGGAACAGTCACATTGCGTCAGTTTGCACTGACCGGACGCGTGTATCAACATGAAACATTGAGACTGTGTGACCCCGCAGTAGGTCTGTACAGCTGATATCAACTACTCGCAGTACGGACGTCATGAGGTGAGGTGAACCGGATGATATGACTGAAATTACGGATGGTGTGCAGCTGTTGACGGAGCCAGGATACAGCATGAGTTCTATCATATTGAACACGTTTTCTGTATAGTAATTAATATGTCGTCACAATATATAGTTTACTCCACCAAAGAAACTGTAACACCGCTGAGGACAGTCTCTTCAAAGATAAGTATTGAACGTTCGTATTTACCTACATTTCATGTATTGTATTATTCCTAGTTAAATGCAATATTATGTGTCAATATGACTTACGATTTTACGTTGTGTGTACGTGTGTTGCATACTTCTTGTAAAAGTTAGTGAATAGTTTATAGCAGCACTTTGGCGCTTCTCCACCTAAGTGTTGTAAGATCCAATGCAGCATAAAAGTAAAGTGTGGTAATGACAATAATTAAGGGATTTGGGTTTGAGTTACCGATCTCGATGGGAGTCTGCTCCTCGGCCAGTCTGGGCCGCATGGGGCGCGGCGGCGGCGGCGGGATGTACACTATCTCGAACGGGCAATGGCAGCGGTTCTCTGCAACAACACAAACAATTTAACATCACGTCAAATTGAACTTCAGATCATTATCATTGTTATACAAATGTGGTATACTAAAAAACTACACCTCTGCCTTTCCCTTTTGACAAATACAGGCGTGATTTTATGATACATGGGGTTCATTTTTGTAGATATTAATTTATAATGATAAAATTAACATAATGTTCGACGCGTGTTATTGTTTTAAACTATCAGAAAAATATGACACCATAAAATAATAATGTAAATATGTGAATATGTCTATCATTAAACGCAAACTCAGTAATAGTATGCAGACACAGTGACGTCACGCTCAGACAGACGACGTTTATACCACTAGATCTAATACAAGGCTAAGGGCGCACCAGTGTAGGCACTGTAGGCAGACAACAAGTTGTGCATAGCTTCGGTGGAAAATAACAAAATTCATATTTATTTATTTATTAAACTTTATGCACATAATGTACAAAGGCGGACTTAATGCCTCGGGCATTTTCTACCAGTCTACCTTAGGGTGATGCAGAGACAAAACAGTAGGTGCAATAATAATACAGAAAATCAATCAATCAATTTAAACTATCAAAATGTTTATTAAGGTGCAATTCTATTTACCAGTCATTCATAGTTATGGCCATAAACGGACTAAATAATACCGTTGTGTCCCAATCTAAAGAACAATTAATTACTTCGTTTTCTTCCAAATCCAGATTCCAATAAAAAAGGTAACCAGACTAACTTTTTGACAGATAATATAATACATTAGCGGGAGACAAATGTAGGAGCTTCCATCAACTAGAAAAGTTTGAGTTGAAATAATTTGTTTAAAAAATCTGCGGTTCGCTCTTCGGCGGACATGCTCGGAATACACTTATTACTTTAATATTATTCTCATAACTAAGAGTATATCTTACTGATATCCAAGTAGTCACTATCATGACCGCGGCTTAAGGAACGCGAAAGTACACAATTACTGGATACATAAGAAGCTGACAAGTTGTACACAAGAAGTTGGCAATCAGTAAAGTAAATCACTAAACTGAGTAATAGTCCCGGGGGCCTAAAATGGCCGCTTTAGCAGAATCATAATAGGATAATAATATGAATTACGTTTAAATTCTTAAAATGGTCATAGACGTACCCAGTATTATGAATTGTCACCTTGTGACCATTTTACGAATTTAAACGTAATTCATTCAGCTAAAGCGGCCATTTTAGTCCCCCTGAACATAAAGGCCTACAGGCGTTCTGGCAACTTGTGAAACTGTCAACAATACAGTATTTGTACATTCCGCGGCGATTAACATTTCTGTAAAAGTGTTTTTAATTCACTACGCGTCTTTGTATGTAGAAATGACAAAAATGTACGCGCATAATTTATTTATGGTTTGTTTAATTTCTTAAACAGTTGATTAAATTGATACAAATGAATTATTTGGACATTTTACAACCACATCAGTTGGTTAAAAATGGTAAAATTATGAAACAAACACATTTAACTGCTTATGCATCGTTTAAATCAGTTTCGCCTGCGGTTGACTACGCACTCATGTTTTATTCAACCGGAGCGTGTCCCAATGCTCACAATTACATTATCTGAGTGAAAAGTTAATACATTTCATTTATTAAATTATAATAATAATCATGTATTTATAAAAGGCCAAGTGTGCCTGTTCACCGCCAAAAGGAGTCTGTTCAATCAGGCTCCTACTTTCCGGGGTACATCTGTACCAGTTACCGACAGCCTCGAGCTTCTTGGTACGAAGTTGAGTGCGAATCTCAACTTCGGTGTCTACATTGAGTCGAAAGCTCAAACAGCGGCAAAAAAGCTGGGTATCCTAAATAAGGTTAAGCGGTACTTCAAGCCAGAACAGCTTTTAACCCTATATAAAGCTCAAGTTCGGTCTGGCATGGAGTACTGCTGTCACCTTTGGGATGGCTCAGCCAAATACCAATTAGCCACACTCGACTCTGTTGAGCGCAGAGCCAAGAGGCTCATTGGTGACGATAAGTTGGTGAGTACCAAGCTTCATAGCCTGGCCCACCGGCGCAGAGTTGCATGTCTGTCGGTCTTTTACAGGCTGTACTTCGGTGAGTGTGCCCAAGAGCTCCACGAGATCATTCCACCATCTCCCTTCTTCCATCGGGAGTCCAGACGTACTGCGGGTTATCACCCATTCCTTGTCGATGTTCCACACATTCGCACGAAGCGCTTTGCTACATCGTTTATTATGCGCACAGCCAAGGAGTGGAATTCCCTGCCTTCGTCGGTGTTCCCAAGTTCATATGACCCCAATCTATTTAAGTCGCGAGTTAATAGGCTTCTTTTGGGTTAGCTCGTTCCATCGTCGACCTCATCTCTGTCCTCTGGGCTAGATTGAGGTCAAGAGTAGGCCCATCAAACATAAAAAAAAAAAAAAAAAAAAAAAGGCATTTACAATAAAATATCTTAACAAGTAAAAAAAAACACAGTAGCGTAACTTCATTCAGCATTGCTTGTGCCGCAATCTGTTAAGCAGAACTTACCGCTGTCACTCCGTGTATGACCATAATTATCTATTCTAATAAATCGAGGATCCTCAGTTATTCGTCGCTTCCGGTCGTCGTACGAATATTATGATTAAGGGATATTATAAATTGCTTATCAAATAAATAATTGCCTATCAATACATACTCATCATTTATATTATTTTTTACATCGGTTAAATTTATTTTTGCACAAAAATACTACATACATAGCATAAATACTGACTGCACAGCAAATTTTTGCTGACAGAAACCCTAACCCTAGACGGTCAACGTCAGGGGCACCCCGAGGTTCGGTTAGTTAGGTTCCTGTAAACCCTGCAGACAGAAATAGGAGCCCCGCGCAGCGGGGATCCGTCGACCTGCTGACGGAAACGCTAACCCTAGACGGTCGACGTCAGGGGCACCCCCAGTATAATGTGCATTAAGATTATTAGCTGTGCATTGATGAAAAAGCTTTTGCTATTTTGAGTTGAATATTTTGCTGTGCAATCAGTAATTTTGATGGGAATTCGGAATCTTATTGCATAGAAAAAGGATATTTTTTGATTTGCGTTTAAATACTACTCTATGATTAATTGAAATCGTTACCTGTAGGTACCTACCGCGATGATCAGAAACCCTTTAAGTTTGTGCACAGGACTATAATATGTGGAATTTCAATATTGCGCAGTCATTGGGTCGTGGATATTAATGTTCCGTTACGTCTGGTTTCAAAGTTACTGGGACGGAGGCTAGACGGATGACGATTGTGACAGTACTATGATTAACTAGTTACTCATAGTTTACTAACAGTTCGAAAAGTCTATTTATATGTCATTCTGTTTCGATGAAGGTCGGCCGGACCCTGTGATTAGTCGTTGTTCGCCTGTAGAAGCGGTCGCACGTGTAATTCTTATTTTATTTATTTGAGAAAACAAATAGTGACACATTATATGAATACTATAAAAGAAAACCATAGAACAAGTATGAGAAAATGTCTTACCAACCACATTTTCCTCGAAATAATTACAATAAATTACAAGCAAAAAAACCTTAAAACTTCTTAAAGCCACATTTGTCTAATACCAGGGTACGAAGTGATACTTATCATTGATAATTATCTCGATAAATAACAAGAAAACATAAAACAATAATTTATAAGGTTTACTTGTATTCGAACGCGATTTGCCGCTTCCGCGCGTATCCAAACACGTTCATTGTCAACTTAAAATAAACGGTGTGTCCGTTTATTGTGTTTAATTAATCAAAAACTGTTTTTTGGTACATTTTTGTTAAAACTAAAGAAAAAAACAATAAGTAATTATAAACGTCTTTCTTTCGTCTACATTATCATTATTATGTACATATGGATATATTTATATTGATTTTATACTGCTTGATGTAAGTACCTATGTATATTGATATGTAACTGGTACACCACCGACTACTTGCAGTATTGTATCTGCTTCTGCCTGTAATCCATCCAAAGGTTGTCTTGAAGTGATCGCTTTTAGCGATAGTGATAGCGCCCAGTGTGTTACCATATGTGAAATGTTTTCTTTTATGAATTTTACTCGTATGCTGCACATAATAAAGAATATTCTATTCTATTCTATTTGACATAGGAATTGCATGCATCGTTCAGAATTGTCGCAAGGTCACGTCGCGTCGCAGGCATCGCACATCAACGCACGTGCGGCAGACGACACCACCGTCATGCGACACTTGCGACAATACTGTCACAATACTATACTTAAACTCTTGGCACTCTTATAAGCACTGCACCGGATCGGACCACATCACCTATAATGTGCTATGAGCTTAAAATGTAACAAGCAAAGTTTCTATGATCCCGGCGCGGATAGCTGCTCGGCTGCCGGAATGTCGCACAATGTGCGCAAAAGTTTACTTGTAGATAAATATACTATCAGAGTTAAGAAAGTAGGGCAAGACAAAAGTGTCGTACAAGCGTGGAAGTAGTTCCAGTTTGTGGCTAATCAGATATAGTAAACAAGGGGATTGGGACACACATGCACAACCCTGTACAGCGTTGTCGCTAAAATATCTGTATCAAATAGTGACACGTACCACAGTATAAATATATACAGTATTGTGACTCGGCCCTGTCCTTGAAATACCTACAGCCGGGCGGTACGTACACACGCGATAGGGCTGCCGGGCCTTTAATACCTATTTTAATTTCATCTACTTAGTTGACTTTCTTTCTAGTTTTGTGATTGTAAATATTATATTTTTTATTAAAAAAAATATGAAATGTGTTGTCAATGAAATAGGTAGGTTCAATAAAAATACAAGTTGTCTTTTGATTAGTAGATCTAGAGATATTTTCGCCTCGACTGAGATGGACGGAAAGCTTTATATATTATTAAATTTAGTTGTATAAAATCTGCATCCGGATAAAAAGTTTAATTAAAAATACTTTTGGAAAACATGGAAAAGGAGGAGAAAAGGAAATATCTTTCACTTGGTTAATATATTTTAACTAGGTTAACATAATTAGTAAATACTTGTACTTATTTCAACCAAATATTCACAACTCGCACGCTTACTGCTTACAAAACCATCAATACGTTAATTTGTCAGTGCGGCGCATTCTTGACTGGTAGCGAGCTTAGTGCATGCCTAACTCGAGGCGTGTAGGTATGACTCGCGTGCCGACCGTTTGCATGAAGATACACTACTGTAGATATTATTACCGTGCATGTACAGTCGAGACCTTTAAACCTGCGTCGGCTACAAATTCTTTCCTTTCCTCAGTCAGGACTCATCATACTTTTAGAAGCTATAGTACAGGGCAGCTATTGTTCACTATTTTTAATTACTTTATAACAAAGGGTAATGGTTTAAACAAAGAAAACGTGACCTTCTAATATTGTTGTACCATATTATCAAAACATGTATGCACGCTTAATTAGATAAAAAGAGAATGTTAAATTGGTAAAGCTGATTCTAGAGTGCGATGAGCAGAGAAAATAGCCCTTCAGTTGTACGTCGTTTCATTCGAGTAGATACAAAAGGTTTGGCCTGGTGATTCAAAGCTGACAATCGTCGCTACACGGTGTAACATACAGATATAATGAGCACGTCACCTTAATATTCTGAGGAGTGAGAACAAGACGCGGATGATGACAGCCAGCGCAAAGGCAAAGCGACCAGTAAGCTGTGCTGTAGAGAAAAGGGCAGGCTGTGATTAGAGACGCGCGCTGCCACCCGCCGCCGACGTCGGGCTGCCGGAAATGCCTACATTCTAAAACAGTATAATTGCTACCCTGCGCACTATTTAAACATTTGACGGGTCCTCGGACAGAGGAAATATTTTGAAGAAAAAGAAGGTTAAAATTGAGGTGATTCATAAAAAAACTTTTGAATAAAACAAAATTATGATAGTTTCTTAAAAACTTGTATTTTAATTTAGTTGTTTATAATATCTTAATCTTCTAACAACAGCAAAACGATCTGTTTGAGCCACAACAACTAAAATAACAAGAGATGTTTTGGTTGAAACTATGTAAACAGAGTAACCATGATGTTTGGTGTCCATTAATTTCCATAGAGAAGACGTAGATGACTTGATATTAAAAAATGTTTAAAACAGACGATCTGACTTCGATTTCAATAAAACATTTGAACCGACATCCAGAGACCGCGGCATTGTCCCAAAATAATTCAAACACTCAGAATAGAAGCGTCCCTTTGTGTAGTATCGCTCGCACCGGCCGCGGCGACTCGGAGTGACGATGCGACGGAACGGCGGCGACTCGGACGGACGGTAATTACGTCATCACATGCATCCTTCCGACACACGACGCCGTGACATCATTACCGAAGATATACAGCGTGACCTTGTGATCACATCGCTTACTACCTGTTAGTAATTGGGCTTTCTGGCACGTAGCTACACGATTAAGAACCTTATCGAATCAATTCTAAAATTTCTTTTCATTCAATATTTAACAATTTGTGTCAGAAACAAGTGCGTGACTATTGTCGATTTGTGCGAAGCTATTCCAAATCCAGATGACGTACATGGAAATTCGATTAAATATCGACATTGGATGTCGCCGTTCGTGCTAAGGGGAAAAGTCTGTACCAAGACAAGGTAGTATTCTTCTTAATACAAAATGTTTTACAAAAACACATGAGGAAAAGAATTCGTTCGTGCGAACTGTTACAAAAATAAATTATTTTCTTAACAAGAACTTTTTTCCGACAGAAGTGGCAAATGACATGTTGTGTATTCTTAACACAATCGGACAGTGAACTAAACGCATTATGAAACAGAAGGACCACCACATAGTAAAAGAAACATAAACAAATTCATATATACAATCATACCTAAAGTCTTACATACAATGCTGAAGCAAAGATCTATTAAATAAACCCCAGTAAAAAACAACACATTTATTGTTATTCTTTGTGTTCTATAAACCTCAATAAGTTTTGTATGAAATGAAACTGCTGTGTAGTTCATGGCATATTATTACGTCCGAGTGGAACTCGGAGATAGCGTTAACATTGGAGATGCGAAAAGCCGGGGTCTGTTGCGGAACAGTAGCGCTACGGTGCTACGCCGTAGCATATCGTAGCATTGCGTGCCGCCTAAAGATATGGCGCTAAGCTGCGGTTTGCTGTTACAATACATTTTTGTTATTATCAGTTAAGAATTTCCTTGACATTATTGTATTTCTTTGTGGAAATATTTACTTTTTTCTTGGAATAAATCTAACCTAATGTAATAAATATGAAAGTGAATTTGTGTGTTTGACACGACTTGACGCCTTAACAGCTACACGGATTTGGATAAAATGTGGCACAAGGATAGACCACGACCTAGGCTAGGATATAACGAATTGTATCCCGATAGTACGTTTACGTGCGAACATTACGCGGAACAGAACGCGGGTGAAGCCGTGGACTAAACCTAGTTAGATATGGAATACATGTAAATAAAGTTAATGACACTTCCCTTGATTAGAATTTGCTGCGCATTCACCTAATGTCGTTTCATGTGTAAGCTGTGGTAGTAAGTAGATCTATGGAAGGATGGGCGTTATGTTATCTGTTATCAGACGAGTCTACTACAAAGATAACGTTAAAATATTACAAGTAAAGGAATTTGTTAAATAATAGCTTTAAATGTTGCATCTCTTTTCAGGTAAGATTTGTAATTTTGTTGCATAAAACGTGCATAATCTAAAAGAGAAATAAATGTAAAGCACTGTTTAAGAAAAAATTGACAATTTGGATTTTATTTTGCGGTTCTAAGAAAACGAGGCCTGTGTATAAAGCTACATCGTATACATTTAATTCTAACTCTGTCTGGATATCAGAGGTGTAAACACAGTAACGAGCTCTCTGCAGCTCGCGGAGCGGTGCGAGTTAACAGCGATCACTCACGATCCGACGCCGGCAACCTTGTAACTTTTATGTTTGATTGATCGATCACCGCTCAGTAATCTTACGCACATATTTTATAATATTATGTATCTTCGATCTTTACATCTTTCAATATTTCGTGCTTTTATGGACTATTTGGAATATCGAGTTTTCAAGGCGCACAATTTAAACTGTGCGGACGTATTTTAGTTGGTACGTCAGTTAAAACGAAGAGCGCTGAATATGCCGTTTATGAAGAGCCGTCACATAAGTATAAGTGACAGATACGATGGTTTACAAAGCTGATCATTTTCATAAACTCAATTTGAAAATATTTGTCGGAGACGGTCATAGTTACGGGCTTAAAATGAATGAAAAGTTACCCCACCACTGCGTATTTCTTCAGAGCCCTGAGGTCTTCAGCTCGAGGCGATGGTGGAAAGTTGAGTGTCCGATCGCAGCGGAGTTAAGACGTCTTGGAACTGCACCCGATTCATTGTGCCCCGTGTTGTTGTGTTTAGTTGTGATCTCAAGTAATTCGTTAGTTTTGCTAGAAACGGTGTATCGCACCCAGTGTGTTTTGATGGTACGAAACCCATGTTCTGCCCACATGAAGTACGAGCCTAACGGAATAAATCCTGACAATCCGAAATATATATTATCGTCCTGTACTTATACGGTAAAGGTGTAGTCTAACCAAAGGGATTGCACACCGAACCTGACTTTGACACGGTAATTATCTGGTCGTCATATCAGCCCGGAATCGCCCACTGCTGGGTATAGGCCTCCCCTTTTTTTTGCCACTCTTCCCGGTTCTGTGCGTCCCTTATGCAGGTGTTTCCCGCGACTTTGACGATATCGTCGACCCAACGAGCTTTATGACGGCCCTGGTTTCTTTGGCCTAACGTTGGCGACCACTCGCCAATGTTCTGGTATAGTTGTCAAACTGTCATGTCCGCAGGCAGTCCGCGCTGTCCAGTCCGCACAGTTTGACTGCATCTTCAAAGGATCGGATGACCTGATATCTATTACAAGTCATCTAATCCTAAACAAACACAATATTACACTCGCCACATGATACTACACATAGATAATGGTTGCTGAAAGCCAATTAATTTATAATTAATCCGTATCCGATAAATTGTTAATTCGGTCAACCAATCGAAAACGATTATGAGATTATTGGGATTGAAACATTTGACAGCACATTATAGCACTCGCCAACCTGCAGGCTTTTAGGCTGCAGGTTGGTGAGTAAAACAACAGATAAAATAAAAACAACAGATACTAATACCATAAATGCGTTGGTTACGCTGTCTGCAACTTGTTCACGCCTTAACAACTGAATGGGTTTCGATGAAATTTCTAACAAGTAGACCATCAGGGATAAAAAGTATCCTTTGTGGAAACCTACATGGTTTGGACAAAGGATACTTTTTATCCTTGAAATGTGTTCCTTTTGGGATAGTTGCCGACCTACACGAGAGTAAAGCCGCGACAGAGCTAGTATAACTTATCAATATAATAGTTAATCAGCTCCTCAGAAAATAAACCACAACTACGAACTGGAGGTCTAAAAAATCCAAAACTTTTCTTCTTGCTATATTAATAGCAATAAACATGATTGTTCTCCATTAAAAGATTCCGTTTCGCTTGTTTATCCTTTTAGCTTATTGTGTTGTCTCACATTATTCCAAATATCTGTAAATGTCGGCCTCAGTTCGAGATAAGATAACATTTTGTTCAGGAGCTGCAAAGAGTCAAGAAATGTTACGATAAACATTCAGTATAGTTATCACAAAGTAAAACGATTTTTTTCTACAAACCAGATAAGATCGCACAGCCGAGCAATTAAAGAGAGTGCTCCGAAATGTTTTCATGAAGAAGAGCGCGATGTGCATGTAGTGAACAAAGTGTATCGCCACGGTATACGACACAAGCGATATAAAGTAATTATATTTCAATGAGTACGCATGAGGTGAACGGGGACTACATTAAACTAGTTTTTTATGTAAACATGAGCACGAGTGGGGAGCGCAGCGCTTACATATTTATTGAAATAAAGCAAACTGTTCGGATACGTAGTCGCCTTTTAATATTTATCAGTTTGTAAGAGAAAATGTAAATTTGTGTAAGTATAAAATAAGAAATTGAGGGATGTTGCCGCTACGCCCGGATTTTAAGTTTTGTACCGTTATATTTTTGTTGACCTCGTATTTTAAATTAATGTAACTATGTCAACTACTTTGAGAAAATGCATCGTGGGTTGTTATTTCACGTAATATTGCGACTATCTTCTGACCACGATCTCTGATGGTAGCTGTTTTATGTTGCGTACAACGTTCGGTGTCTATTAATTAGTTATTAACACAAATTCCTGGTATCTAATCACGCATACCAACACTACGTGTAATTAAATCAGCTTCTACACGTATCAAGTCCGGAACAACGTTCAACATCGTCATACTTCACTACATCACGCTATAGATGCGCCCAATACGTACTTCCTCAAGGTTTATTACAACAGCGCCGTCCTTCGCGCAAACTGCTCATAACATACAAAAAACAAGGTAAACTCCTACAACTTTCTAAACTATACATACATACATAATCTCACGTCTTTTTCTCATGGGTGTTGGCAGAAACCCCAGAATACCACCTGCTACGATACTTTCATACTCTTGTTGCCTCGTCCACGTTCATACATCTGGTCATACACGCACGCCGGTTGCGAGTACTACATGCCTAACCTTTCTGAAGAACCTCACCAATAAGGTCAGTGTATGTCCGTCTGGAGCATCCCCTCCTTGCGTTGCCACTCAAATCTCTTCATCATCTGCCTTGTAAATACCTTTTGTTAGTCGCCTTTCACTCGTCCTCTCCACATGACCAAACCATCTAAGCATACTCTTTTCAAGTTTTGTCACTACTGCTTCTTTTTCATAAAACCTCATTCCTCGATTTATCATTCAGACTTACACCACAAATGCTTCATTTCCACCGCATTCATTCTATTTTCATGCCTCGTTTGACACACCCCACATTCACTTCCATAAATAAGTGTAGGCACCAGCACACCATTGTGGAGGCCGGGGCTTCAATTAACAGAGGTAAGTATTAACAAGCGAATTTCTAATAAACTATAAACAGCACGTCACTAGTGATTCCTGAAATTCGTCCCCGTGACAGTGGTCTACAGGTTGAAACCCGTCTGTGCAGCTCAGTGCGCCGTGGGAGTGTGTTGTGTGATGTGCGTCTATTTTGGCCAGGTAACGAACTTTTTTCACTTTACGATTTTTTGATTTACGTGTTAAATATTTAATTTCACCGTAATATTTATTTTTTTCACAGTAGCTTGTTTTATTCATAATAATGTTACATAACTTTACTAACGCTAATGTACACTATTGCTTAATTACATTTTTTTTTATTGAAAAGGTACCCATGGGGCTAAAACTAACAAAACATACGGGGTAAGAATTAACATGTTAATTCTCACCCATATGTGGGGTTAGTATTTAGTATTAGGATGAGACGGGCGTAACTACAGTGCAAAAGCCGAAAAAAGTTCTTGTTGGAAGGGGCATAAAGCAGGTCGGTGCTGTGACATCTGCCGAAAGAGGCGTTTTGGTTACATTGGCTGTAGCCGTAAATGCAATTGGTAATGCGATTCCCTGTATGTTTGTCTTTCCCCGTATTCGTTACAACGATTTGTTTGTTAGAAGCGGACCACCAGAATGTATAGGCGTTGGTAATAAATCAGGATGGATGACACAAACAGAGTTTTTGAAATTTCTCGATCATTTTATTCATCATGTGAAGCCGTCGGAAGAGGATCCAGTTTTGCTTTTAATGGATAACCACAACTCACACGTAAATGTGTGCACACGTGCTTTAGTCTATATGTATAGGTAGGTTTTAAAAAGACTGCTACGTTTAAGAATAAGCTGTCTACTACCTCATTTAATTTTAAAGTGATTATATTGTTATTCGATAACACACACAAGTCTGATTAAACTACTTATATAGAAGACTGTTAACTTAATAATAACAGTAAAAATGGTTTTTATTTAGAAATTATTTAAAGATTTGTTTATTTTTGTTCTTCTACGAAGAGGTTTTCGTTGAGTTTTTGTTTCTAATCATTGATATAGCTGAAATCGGAGTGTTACAACTTTTAAGCATAATGTTAATTATTGTTCCACTAAGGGACGATTGTGATTATTAAAAACTAACGTTTCCGTCAATAAAATAACAGTAAAAGTAACTGTTAATAAGAAATCATTCAGATATTTGTTGAATTTTGTTATTATATAGAGAGGTTTTGTTTAGGTTACTTTATCTATATATACTTATATCGCTGTTGCAGGGACAAAGTGCTATATTGTTTAAGCCTAATGTTAATTGTATTTCTTAATAAAAAATATCATTGTAATTTTGCGTTTTCTTTATTCATAGAGGAAAATACTTACAATGTTAATTGTTGCCCCTTTTGTTAATACTTACCTCGGAACCGTTAATTGTAGCCCCGATCGCGGGGTAAGTATTAATTTCTGACTTTTCTGAGTAAAATCGACTTTTTTTAAAAGGTACCAATTTATTGTCAAATTAAAACCAACGATATGGTTATTGAATAGTTTGGACATCATTTGACACAAAAATCATTTCAAAATGTTTAGGCGTTTTGAAGCTACAACTGAAAATATAAATTTTGTTAAGTCGCGCCCCGGTCTCCCCTACAGCCAGTTGTACTCTTTTTTAAAATCGACTGGCTGATCACAACCGCGTGTATAGCCCGATTCTGTTTGTTTCCCGCATTTACTTTCCTCATCTCCATCAATATTTCCATATCTTGTAAACAGACTGCCTAAACATAGAAACTCATTCACTTTCTCTACACTGTTATCATTTATATCCACATCACACACTGATACATTCTCTTCTCTTTCAAACACCACACCCTTTGTCTTGTTCACCTTTACATTCTACCCTTTTTTCTAAAATGCTTCATTTATTACAATTACCATATCCTGCAACTGTTCCGCTAACGATGTTAGAAGAACTTGATCCTGCATTTAAAAGGGATTTAACAGGCAACTCATACATCCTCAATCCACACTCACTCCCTTAAAATCTGTCAAACAACCGTGCATGTTGTTCAGCCAGGATAAATAGCCAAGGAGACTCTACACAGCCCTATCAAACACCTTTGGAGATGCAGTTAGTGAATGCCCCGTGTGCTCGTACCAAGCACCTGCCCTCACCATACCTGGATAGAGTCCACAACAGCTCTTCCCTCCGTATACTGTCATAGGCCTTCTCCAAGTCTACGAAAGCACAGAAAAACAACTGGCAAATCACAAGAAACTCTCTTGTGTTGCCAGATGTTTTTCGGCTATGCACATTAAGGAGAAGATCTGATCCATACAAGCCAATCCTTCTTTAAACTATATTGCACAATAAAAATACTGTTCATGTCTTTGACAATAAATGAAGTTTTGTGTGGTAGACGTGATGCACGTGATATGTCTAGACCTACTTGTTGTCAACACACACATCCGCATGTATCTCACACAGCACTTACAGGCCCGTTACAACTCCAGCCTTATTGACAGCGCGCTTAAATTCATCATGCTACCGTCCTGCCTGTCGCCATGTTTCCAGCGGACGAGCATTCCAGCGATGTTCCGATAACAAGGGAACCGATTAAATTAAAAATTGTTGTACGTCGGAACTTCATAAATAACGTTAACGTTTACGCGAACCGATCATAAGCACGAACGCATTTCCATTACGTAAATAATGTATGAAAAATGATTTTAAAAACGTAACATCAAGTTCCTAATCTCCGAAGGGTTAGGCAGAACTGTGCGTAATGGAACAATAACGTTTCTCCAGTTTTGTTTAAGTCCCACGTAATAGGAGGCGAGCCTATTGCCATCAATCGGGCACAAATACAGAATCCGTGGCTGCTACCAAGAAATTCCAGATGGAAACTTATTTCAAGGTTATTATTCATTCGCAAGAAGTTTAGCAGCTCGTTTCAATAGTAACTTACGAATTAAGAGCTCGTATTAAATTAATTTCTACGTCGTCTAGTGCTCATGTCATATAAGAAGGTCGAAAGTCAAGTTAATGGGAAGCAGAGCGCGGCGAGCGCGCGGCTGTGGTGCGGCGGCGGAGCGGTGGCGGAGCGGGCGCAGTGCGGCGGCACAACGCACGTTGGGCTTTGGAGCGATCCGACCGTGCGGCACGTACCTGATTTATGGTGAGACTTATAGCTGCCTTACTCTGATAAATGTTATAAATTAAATCCGGCCAAGTGCGAGACGGACTCGCGCAGGGTTCCGTACCATCGTAGTAGGGGAGCCCCCCTTAATTTTGATTTATTATTTTTTTGTTATAGCGGCAACAGAAATACACATTCTGTGAAAATTTCCACTGTCTACCTATTACGGATCATGAGATACAGCCGGCTGACAGACACACGGACGGTCGGACGGACGGACAACGGAGGCTTAGTAAAAGGATCCCGTTGGTTACCCTTCGGGTACGGAACCCTAAAAGGCTTGTCTTGGTAACCAAATTAATATTAAAGCGACTGGAAAATAATGAGCATTTATCTTTGCCCGCAGATTACGTAGAAAAACTAATTTGAAAACATAAAGAACAGCGAAGGTATAACGTTTAATACGATTCCTTGAAACTGACGGCGACGCGCGACGCGACACTCGAGAGAAGAATGCCGAGATTGCGCGGTTTATGAAGTTACTCGCGTCACACTCGTGACTCCAGCGCGAGGTAATGCCATCATAGAATATAAGTTGACATTGAGTGACACTCACCCAGCTCCCCCTCCTTCGCTGCAATCATACCGAAGCTTTATAAAGCAGCTCACATACAAGCCGAGCCCGACACCACATTATACAATATTGTTGCTTCAGTACACTGATAATACTTAATTTTTTAATGATAGGATTTGATCCCCTAATAAGCAGTGAGTGAATTTATTGTATGAATCGGAATGACCATAATCTACATACATTCGAATGACTATTTTCAATGAGTTCGCTTATTTGATTTTCACTATTCGTGTGTACCAAGCTTAACGGCATGCGAACCGAACTTCACTCACATCTGCGCTGTGTACGTCTGACACACGATGCTAAAGTAATTATGTTTGAAATGTTGGAATCGATCACAGTCGTCTATTATTAAACTGTATTACAATCTGTGGATAGAAATATCTAGACTGGAATAGTGTCGAACTCGTCGGCCGTCGGTATCGGTAGACAGATAGCGGTAGGTAATGAAACTTGCGTAACGGTACGGAGTTCATCTGTGTGGGAGACGACGACTCATGTTTATCACTTAGCATTTTGTTTCTAACACTTCAGTGATAGTGCGCGCTTCATTGTGGAGGGACCCACGACTCACCAAGTGTTTTAATGTTATAGTTTGTATGAAAAGGAAAGGACAGAAAATATTTCAACAGCCCTCTTACTTGCACTCATTGTAAGGAATTTATAAAGATGACATGTATTTCCACACATTATCAAATTACAGGACTCAATGTATTGCACTCAAACCATTGTGCTGATGGATACATTGAATAGTACAGGGGTCATGTAAAATAATGAAATTAAAAAATTGTATTACAAAAAAATAAAACATTGGAATCTTCAATATCTCCTTAAATGATCGGAATGACGGAAAGAACAAGTGCCTTTCAGATTTGGTAAGGGTCTTTTTAAGCCCACTATACTGTAAATTTTGATGTCGAATGTTAAAAAAAATACCGCTTGATACAGACGGGCGCTGGTGAATCCGTAACAGTTGGAGTCAGGCATTGTCTCTAAAACATGCTCATTACAGCACACACAGAGCGTTGCACTGAACCTCAGCGTGGAATCCAATCCCAGTGATTGAATATGGCCTACTGCACACGGTCGCACGGTCGCACGCGTTCCAACAGCACGGCCGCCGGCTGCCTCGCTATATCCCACAAATCCAATAAGTGCGCGCTGGGAGTCGCGCACCGCGAGCAGCCCTCTGCTTCACTTAGGCCTGTCCCTATACCTAGCACATGTACAGCTGTATTGACATTACTTTCCTTCAGTCACCAAAACCTCCCTTCATATTATGGAATTAATTAAATTATAATTTCATCGATGCCACAGCGTAGGTATACCTACTGTAGATGTTTATGCTGGATGACTAGGCTTGTTTAACATTTTAATTTCTCAATTTTATTACATCGAATTGTCATTTGTATAAAGTGTCATGGATGGAATGCGGATTGGTTGCCGACTTGGTTAGATACTTCAGTATCCGGTGTGTAGAACCCCTTGTCGCATCGACAGAGAGGACGTTCATTATGGAAAGTAGTCCGCTTGTCCGACATGAGAGCACACCGGCCGACTGTCGCTCAAACCTTTCTCTAAACGCGTCTGTTTATTATTCTTATTCAGACGACCTCAATTCGTGGGCGTGATGGCCGTCCCCAACCGTAAAACTTTCATCGCCACTTTTTCAATACAAAAAACGGAACAAAAAACAGAATCGTGTTTTCCTTACAAATTCAACCGAAGTTAGTGCTTAAATGAACCAAAAGTGGAGTCGTCTCTCTAGAATTGAGTTAATTCTCGGAACTAAATGACCGGCACTAAAGTCAGTAATGTTCAATCTTTGTAAAAGATCTAAAAAGTTTGTGCGTCAACTAGCCAACGGAGTAGAAGAAGAAACGTAAAAATCTAACGACGCATTCGTGATTGAGAAGCTTCCAATGTCCTAGTTCGGAACTATGTTTGATCTATAATAAAGATATTGTAGTATGGAGATAGTTTTAAGAGCTCAACAAAAGAGTTTTAAGTGTAATTCGCAACAAGGCGACAACTTGCGGCGCCGCCCGCGCGCTCGCGACACTCGCTCAGCATACAGTCAGCACGCGCCAGACAACTGCGCACGCGCCAGACAACTGCGCGCGCGCGGTGCTCTCTTAAGCTAGCTTCCCACGGTCCGTGATATCGCGGACGGAGGCGGACCAGCTCGCACGACACACCGTGGGAAGGGTCTCGTCCGTGGTAGCGCAGACCGTCTGTGGCGGTGCGCCGCTATCCGTCGCGAGGCGGTAACTTCAAAGGTGCGGTGCGCCGGGATCCGAGCACGTACGACGCGGTCCGAACGCGTCCGTGGTTGCACAGACGACAGCTGTGCGTGATTCTGCGGATCATCACGCACAGCCGACGACCACGGACGGCAACGCACACAGACAGGGCTCTTTCAACGGTGCGTGTCGGTCTGTGTAGATCCTTTTAGCATCGTATGCATCAGTTTTGTTCTTATGTTCCGGCGCCGTAGAATTCCATAAAATTGGTTCATTTTGATAAAGATTCCAAAATTCTAAAATAAATTTGTTTGTCCAGTCCATTTCTGCGCAACCAACTACACACAACACCAATACTCGTGTCAGCGAACAAACAAGTTCTGACCTGTCGTCTGTGCAACCACGGACGCGTTCGGACCGCGTCGTACGTGCTCGGATCCCGGTGCACCGCACCTTTGAAGTTACCGCCTCGCGACGGATAGCGGCGCACCGCCACAGACGGTCTGCGCTACCACGGACGAGACCCTTCCCACGGTGTGTTGTGCGAGCTGGTCCGCGTCCGTGGCGGTGCGCTGGTATCCGTCGCGAGGCAAAGGTGCGGTGCGACGGGATCCGAGCGCGTCCGTGGTTGCACAGACGACAGGTCAGAATTTGTTTGTTGTAAGAACAAAACTGATGCAGAGCTATAAAGGATCTACACAGACCGACACGCACCGTTGGAAGAGCTCTGTCTGTGTGCGTTGCCGTCCGTGGTCGTCGGCTGTGCGTGATGATCCGCAGAATCACGCACCGTGGGAACCCAGCTTTAGTATGCACAGAAACATAGACTATCTATTCACACATTGATAACTCGGCTGTACGGGCGCAGCGCGACGGCAATAGTTTCTTCAGATACCGATTTTACAAATTCCTCGCAGGTCCTGTGCCCTCTTAAGCTAGCTATGATAGTAGCCGCGACCCTGGTCGTGAAGGCGGTCACTGCGTGACCTCTATCACTGCGTAATAGATTAAAGGGAGTGTTTCTGTATAAAAAGAAAGGCGATATAAGACCAAGGTCTTAATTACACAATTTGAGTAAAAAGGCGATCTACTCTATCTAATTTTGACCACAAAAAAAAATGTGGAGGCTTGGTATTTAGTTAGGTCGATAACAATGAAAAATGAAAAAAATGTGTGTGGGCTTAGAATGATGTACTGAATTCGTGGTAACTGTTTTCGGGTCGGTGTCCCTTCCACCCTGTATAAATATACCTTTGATAAGGTTGTCCAGTAATGAGTTAGTTTTGGTAAATGTTTAGAGTAGGTACCAAAGTTCCAAATCTCCTTGGGTCATATAAGACGTTTGTCCGTCTATCTCGTGATGGGGTCGGCTTACGATGAAATAATAACTCCGGCGGAGTTAAAAATAAGCAGCTCTATTGACGCTCATCAGTACAGTACTTCCACTACTACGCGTCTGAGCACATAAGATATAAGTGTGCGAAACTGCACTGCACTCCCATTTTATTATCAACAAAAATATTCCTCTGTGGACGTAAACATGCGCTTTGTATGCAAACAAAATTTTATATTATATTGCGTCTTGGATATGAGAATATTATGTGTTTATTCGAAACTGCCAAACTGCCGTCTTAACGAAAAGTGCAATAACTAGGTTAAACCTGATTTCGAGACAAACGCGGTTAAAGATTTTATTTTTCATAAAGCCCGACCTAGATATTGCAGTTGTGCTTAGTATTAAAACCGGCTACATCATAGATACGTAAAAAGTGTCTAAAAAGAATATATAGATCTCATTCTGCAGATTCCGAATATGTACTTAACTCAATTTGGGGCAAAACTCGAGTTATTGCACTTTTCGTAAGGACGGCAGCAAAGATGAACGCAGATTCTTCCAAGTGACGATAAATCTGGATAATATATGCGCCATTTTGTTTGTATTGTTAAGACTACGAATTGTATATGAAAGTTGATTGTGGTGTATCGTGCATGCGTCATGCGCATCACTTGGCACAGTGGCTGCATGCAGGTGCGCGCGGTGACATTGACGCCGACGTGAAATATTAAAAAAAATCTATTTTGGTTGGTTGGTGATACAAAAAATCTCTCTATTTGTGGATTTACCAAAGAATAAATCAGAACAGTAATAAATAATGACATAGTTACAACGTTCACTAAAAAAGAAGATAAAACGATTACGGTCTGACAAACAAAGAAACAGATATTATGGAAGAGACTGGACTGGCAAGCAATGTATGACTCACCCGCGGAGAGCAAGTCCGTGCGCAGACAAGTTCCAGTCGTTCCGATGAGAAGCTGCGTGTGTCGCAAACAACACTGCCGTAAACATCGCAGGAAGACAGACAATGGAAAACATCATTTGTTATAAACTAGAAGCAATTTTATATTTATGACTTGAATTGTGACATTGTTTTGAACCCATTACTTTGATTTTATTACACGTCGTGTGAAAACGAGATTTATGGAGGAAACGCTGCCGCGCAGACTTAAAAAAAACTTCTGGTGATGAAGATAATAAATGACAACTTAAAGGTCGAAATCAAATGAAGTGTGTTACCTACCTACAATTTTGGCAGAACAAAATGTGAGAAATAATTGATATTATTCTGTTTAAGTAATTAGGCATATCTTCGGGTAAAAGAGGTATCACGTAACTTTATTAATATTAAAAGTCAGTTACCTAGAACCAATTGCTTCTTGCGGTCCTCTTCGGCGAACACCTCCTCGGCAGTGGTCGGTTTCGTCCTGCCCTCCTCCCAAGGGAACTCCTCTCTCTGCAACAACGGGACACTTTCAGCACTTACTTACAATTCTGTTTAACTTCCTAAGTTTTATGAACAGTTTTGTAATAAAAGTAAAACCACAGAACACGAAATCAACGCGCCGACAGCGTCTATAGACGGCTGCACTAATAATATCGGTGATGCCAAAACCTTTTGTCAGCTACATTTGTGTCACTTGATTTGTGTGGAATGTATTGACAATGTCGTCTTTAGCAGCAGCCGCAGCGACTCTTATATTCTGCGGATAAAATACATATTGCCCTTGAATTCTGAGAAAGATAAATAAAATATGACATAATAATTGGATTTTGTAAAAGTGAAACATGAGTAGAAAACATTCAGCAATTTCGTAGAAAATAGACGTAGGTTTTCGTTATCAAAGTCCAATTAATAGATTGATTGATTATTTTAGCGAAAACGGGTCGCTTTGGAAACTTATTTTTAATCAAAATTTAATTAAGTTTCTGCTAAAACACGATTCATATTTTGTTTGGCTTTCGGTGGTACATGGTTGTTTTATTATCGTTCTAGCGATAGCGACCCGCCCGCGCCCCTGCTTTGCACCCGCGTGCCGTGTGAACAAAAGAAACGCGTGCGTGCGTGTTTCAACAAAATAAATTATTTGATTTCATTAATTTGTGTGCATATTCCATAGTGTTTTCTAATAATACCGCCTGTACGGCCGCTTGGGCGTGTTCCATGACTTACCTACTCCGGCTCAGCTACTGCGACCAAACATTGAGATTTATTTAGGATTCTATTTTATAAATAATGGCGGAAGCGACATGTTAATCCGTTGCGAATGGGTTTTTAATAGAAATGTTATTGTTTTCACAATGAGCTTATTATATGCATTAATAATGATTACACAGAAACTATAACGCTTATCTGCAGACGTTTTACTTAACTCCACCTCTACGGCTACACCATAGGTGCATATTGGTGCAAATAATTTCTAAACTGCCGATTTTTTTCAAGCTTTGAGCGTAAAAAACAAATAGCAAACCCCACTACTCCCTTCACATTTGCAGCCATCGCATCGCATCGCACGGCTTGCGTATAGCCGGGCGGCGCGGCGGCGGCGTCTCGACCGAATGATTTCTAAGGATGCGAATCCTCTATGCAAGAACATTATTAGGCCATGACGTGCCGTCTGGAACAATGCAGTTGCCGGATATCACATACTAAAAAATGCATACTTTTCTAAACGTAATGTCACTAGTCGCCCAGTGGACATTGTGTTTAGACTCAGAGACGCAGGGCTGCCACGTGAAGATAATTGAGAAGCTGTATAGTTGTTGAATATGTATAATTAACGAACACTTCTTGCGTACTAAGTAGTAACTAGTCGGTAGAGAGTGGCGAGGACGCCATCGAAGCCAGCGTGGTGTAATGGAGCTACTTTACTCATATACAGAACAAAACGAAATTATTTTCTTAGATATTTGTCTAGACTGAACCATTAAGTTGATTAAATTAGAGAACCAATTGAGAGACTGTACTAATTGAATCACACAATTTATAAAAAAATAATGAAAAAAAGTATACGAATTTTTTTCATCCAAATTATGAGTTTTCTCATAAGTGCTGTCATTTTTATTGAATCTACGCTGCGTCTCGTCAATATTACTATTGATCCGCAGTCTAATTATTTTTACTCGTAGACATAACTGGTTACATTATTTTTTTAATATTTACCTACTTACGCAATGTTCAAAGCCTGACAACAAGCCAAAAGCGTTCGTATTCTAGTCATCCCTAAAACAGGAACTCATTGGGCAACACATAAAGTAACGTAATTCTAAAGTAAATGAGAGGTAGCAGGCTGGATAGATCCGACGATATTTCTTCATTAGAGGGCGGCGTGCGATGAATTATTTACGCGCACATACATATGAATGCGCGCACATTGCTCACCGGACGCCTACTACACGATCAGTGGCCCACGAGCTCACTAAGCACTCCAAATAGGTTTGTTGTTATTATTTGCTTGTGTAGGACCCCGCCCCACCGCGCGCCTGGCTCGCCAACACACTGGTATACACGTAATTGGAACAGGGACAGATTTGCATGCGCCGGCTTGTTAGAATATACACAAAACAAATAAAATAGAACGACGCGAAATCGATTTCGAATAAATACGGCCAGGTGATCTCCATAACAGTAGAAACATAATCTTAATGCTGCGAATTAACTGAATAACTGTATTTGAACAGTTTCAACTGGATAAAAGAGTTTTTATAGCTATTAATCAGCGTTTATAAAGACGATATTAAGCTTGTTGTACATTTACTCAGCTACTATTTTGCTTTTATTCAAATTAAAGCATTTTATTTTGTGCCCAAATTGCTTGAATAACATCCGTGTAGGCGTTTATGCAGACATTGACCAGTCAACTGTGTCAGCTTGAAGTTTCCAGAAATGCTTTTATACAAAGATTATTCAGCCAATCTGTGTTGCTTGGGGAGTGTGTTGCTGAAAAGTAGGAAACAAATTTTTCATTACTCAGGAGCGGGTTGAAAGTAATACTTTCAGCCCTAGGAAGAATCGCTTTTATATTTAAAAAAACTAGTTCTATTTTCACATTTCTGTTGAACCATGCTGCAATTTTTCAATTATGAAAATGAAAAATATTGGCTGGCTAGCCACAGAAAAAAAAAATAGGCGGGAAAGCGTCAATCCGATCTTCATTGCGTGTATTCTATGGTAAAGACAACATTAAGTACTAAACACAATGTACATTTAAAGTATTTCGAAAGACTGACATCATTTCTCAAAAGGCAATCTGATGGATTAAATCGAAAAAATCCAAAGTTTTCACTTCAAGAGACAGAAACGCTATTTTAGTGCGTCCGGTATGTTTGCGTTTGCGCATACTGATGATTTATACGCTTATCAAGGTGTAAAAATCATCAGTGTTAGTGTGTCAGTGTCATCATTCCAAATTCCAAATAAAAAAAAGCCATCTTGTCGAGAGCGCGGTCTAGTTCTAACGGCATCCTAAGTATGTTTATAGAGAAGTTCGACGCACCTTGGTTGTCAGAAGACCCCCACACACCTAACCTTACAATTTTTATTTGTTTTTGGTTCTGTGTTTGTTCACTAACAATAGTTGTTTAAGAAAAATGTTACTAACAATTGGGCCTAGTTGATAAATAAACAAATATTTATAAATAAATAAAGAAAATAAAAAAGCCATTTATTTCCTGCACACTATACATTTGCAGTTCAGTACTTAGTTTTAATGTTAGTATTGTTTCTTATTTATAATGTGGTTAGTTTTAACTTAATGGTAAGGTTATTATTTATTGTTAGTACGAGTATGTTAATATTAATATTTTTTTTTATTCCAGTTTGCCTTTGTATATTAACTATTTAGTCAAACAAATATTTAATTTAATTTAATACTGGATGCACCCAATAATTAATGCCGTTTTGTTTAATTTTTTATAACCAACGACAGTAAATATAGTAAACTTATACTGTCACTTGCGGGATATCTTCCGTGATTGTTCATAATTTTGAGCTCCCGATATTTCGACGCTGCCGCTGTTGCAAGCGCCATGATCTCGGGTTGACAGGAGAATGCGGGTGAATGGAAAATAAATTGTTAGGAGCAGACAAATCTGTCTACCCTCTTTCTTTGTCTTTTGCAACGTGCACTACTGGAACTCGACACAGTCACGGCAAGACACACTCACAGTATCACCAGTTAAGTAAGTTTAGTTTTAAACCGTGAAAGCTTAAAACAGTATTGGTAAATATAGTATTTCTTCGTCGACTTCCATTTGCAAACTGCCGGTGTCCGCGCACGCCTTGCTTACTAACCGCCGCTGTCTGAATACATAACACAATTGTGTGGTCCCAAACCGCACGATTTGCAATTGCGCGGTTGAGCTTGACTTGGATTAGCCATTATATAATAAAGTGTCATTAGAAAGTCACTCACGTGTTAAATCGTTAAAATGGGCAAAGTAATGTATACCAGTGATGACGTCATCAGCCCTAAAACTTAAAATTAAATATAAATTAAACTAGCCATTCAATCATAATCTTCGTCGTCTTCGTCTTGGGCGAGCTATAATGCTCTCAGGATCCTCGTTTTAACTCCCTAGAATCCCTCGGTGCGTTCGGGATTCAAAATAGCGCCCATGACGTAAGACTTATTTATTTATTATTCACAAAATGACAAGACACTGTTTTATCCCCTTGGTGCATAATCTATTAATTTTCAGCAAAAACTTTTTGTGCGTGAATCTTTAGATCGTGATTTATATGATTATCTTTGTTTAAGATAGAGAAATGCGTGCGACGTGCGTTATAAGCTCTTGTATCAGCTGAATAGTTTCACTCGCTGTAGGCGATAAGCCGCCGCCCGCCCGCGGAACGTGACTCCACTACCGTCCGCACTTCTGTTCACGAACACAAAGAGACTCTTTTATAGTTCGGCACCAAATAACGGCTTACGGCACTGTTCTCGGTTTTTAAAGAGTATTCAGTATTCTACTTCAATGGATTATACGAGTCATTGGCTAATTCAATCCTTACGCAACTAAAACGAAAAATTTACATGTACCTACAGCTGTTTTCCATTATCTTCGAAAAGATTCTACAGTGAAACAAAATACAGTTGGTCACGTGTGAGACCATTCACTCCGTCACCGAGCAGTGATTCTGGACGCAAAAGCGATGGCCCTCAGCTGCAGCAATCAAACTTCGTGAGGGGGAACGGAACAAAGCGGGGTTAACGCTACACGGATACCTGCTCTGAAGCTTATTCCTTGATTTTCGACGAGAAATAACGTTACCTTTGAGCTTACCAGAAAATAATTAATTTTCAATACACTTCCTTGAAAACTGGTTCTTATCGCATTACGATTAGGTTCAAAATGCAATGTATTTCACACGCGTGGATTTTTTCATTTATCAACAACAACGGAACGGTCGGTTAACAACGTGTTCGGAAACAAAAGTTTTTACAGATAACTATAATAAAATTATACTAAGTCCAAATTAGTTTAATGCATATAACCGGCGGTGATTGTTTTTTTTTTATCTCGCTCGCAAAGAAATAATTAATAATTATTTATTTATTTATTCAAATAACAATGTTAACATTAACTTAATGCTAGTTAACAAAACAGGTAGGTGTTGCAACCAGCAACCTTACTAAGTTGTGAAAGGGCAGTGGTACAAGCCCATACATACTTCAGTTTCATAAAATAATGGCAGGGAGGGCAAGTGTTTTAAAACTAAAATTAACATTGCAGAATTCTGAACATACATTTTATTTATTATTTTATTTACTTGACCTTTGGATTATTCGTGTTTGTGTAAATATGCGACTTTACGGAGTAAATATTTTTTGAATATTTAAATTGTGTTTTTAAATAGAATATCATAGTTATACATGTTTATTGAAAATAAATATTTACTTTTATGAACAAAATAACATTTATTTGATTTCTAAAATCCAAAATATTTGTATTTTCAAATTTTCATATTAGGCTGTTAAATGGCTTCATACCTTTGCTTCTCCTTCAACCTGGCGAAAGCAAAGCGCGGAAAAAACCGGCCAAGTGCGTGTCGGCCCACGTACACGAACCCTACATTTCCGTAGTAGCCCATCAAAATATGCAGACACTTCCTACGGTCCGATTTGCCTCCGAACGATGATTTTTATAGAAATAATATATAAAAAACAAATTTACATTTGTAGTTGAAAAACCTGTGCTCTCATACATTATGTTTGGGAAAATATGTTATCCAAGTACATTTTAGAAGTTGGTCGACTATTAATCGTAAACTTGTAAAGCCTACTTAGCGGTGATAGTTTTCCTTTTAACTTCGATATAGGTACATACTATCACCAAACATACCCGTTTAGCTGGTAGAGGGGGGGGGGACACTTAAGTCTAATAAAAATGAGCACTTTAAAGCTTAATATTTCACAAACGAATTAATCGAAAAATAATTTGAAAAACTCGAAATATTTTTTAAAGACCTATCCAAAAACATCCCACATTAAGGGGTACTAGAGAAAAAAAATCCCCATTTTACGTGTAGGTACTGGAGATACCCTAAAAAAATACGTTTGGAGATTTTATTTTACCACTTTTTCGGCGTAACTAATTTGTATATTCATGCCAAATTACAGCTTTCTAGTACTAAGAGAGCTTTGAGCTAAGCTGCGGACATACAGATGGACATGGCGAAACTATAAGGGTTCCTTGTTTGTTGACTAAGGAACCCTAAAAAGCAAATTAAATCATAGTTTCATAGTAAGTCATGACAAAAATATATTTCGTTCTATGTATTATTTTATTTCTTCGAAAGTGTATTGGAAAAAGCCCTTTGATACACGTGGGCATTTGTTACTGTAGTTCTTTGCTCTATTACAATCAAATAACAAAGGTTCCCTGCTTATATCAAAACGTACTATTGATAAACGTGCTAAGAAAAAATTGTATGTTCTTACGTATAGATCTTTAAAGAAAAATAATATGGCACGTTATTAAAACAAGCCGCCGCCGCGCCGCCGGCACAAAGTGATTACATGAGGTATAGTTTACTTTACTAAGTAGTACATATACCACTTAATAGTTATATGAACACTGTATCATACTTTAACAAGTTTCTAGACTTAACAAATATACCTAAGTGATTAACTTGTTAGTACTTTATTTACAAAGTTCAAACTTTGTATTTAGTTTAAAGTTTGTTTACGTATTAGCCCATAGAAAATAAACAATAAAATCATTTTCTATTTAATTTTCTTAGGTGTAACCAACCAATACTGCCGAAGTTACGAGATGTAACTTCACCAGTATTTGTTGTCTACAAGTAAAATATTCTACCGGAGATTCTATTGTTTCACAGCGAACAGTACGTAAATGGCTGTCAATATCAGAACACAGCGCGATAACAGACGCATAATCGTTTTATCTCTTTTTTTGTTTCATTTCTTCTAATTCAGATCTTCTCATTTATTTCTGCGGTTTATAGAAACAAATCGTAGAACGATTTTTAGTTTAATTTTCATTTAGAATGAAGCTTAAAATAATTGTTTCGAATAGAATGTTAATGCTCAACGTTATCCCAAAACTTGAATGAGAACGTGTATAAGTGTACATGACGTCTATAAACTTGATGTTATCCAGCTTGTACAAGTTTTGTCTGAGAACTATGTTCGTATTTAAACTAATCCGATTTGAGCAAGATTCCCATGGCCACTGGTTCTCCGAGGAGCAATACTCTAATAACTTTACTAACACTCGACCAAAACACATTAGCAAGTCCCGAATGACCCTTACGGGGCTATAAATTAACCGTTTTAAATATTCAGTTCATTGCTGTTCATGTTTATCGACTTTAGAGAGGAGTTTAGTGGGCTGGAACTCGTAATGTGAAGCAATCTGTGCGACAACATCTGTCGTTAAATATCAGGACATGGCGCGCGGCGGATTATCATTAATCCTGTGAGGTGTCGAACAGGCGCGAGGCGCCACGCTGGGATACACGTGATCCGTGCCCAACTAATGCGGGTCCCTGGGCCCCGCCGCGTTCTCCTGATGTGGGCCCCGGGCCCCAGCAGTGCCGCCTCAGTGTTCACCGTAGCTTGAAGCGGGCAGTAAGTAGCTAAACGGTTCGTAATAATTCACTTTACCAAAACACGTTGTGAGACTTTAATCTTATCTCAACCTTTGGAAATAAGGTCAGCGGTGATATTTTTAGCTTCTGCGGCGAAAGGTCACAGAGGTTTACTTTCACGGCTCAAAGCTGAATGACACGTTCCTGGTATTTATGATTAGTCGCAAAGTTAATTCTATTATATTTTACCCAATGCTCTTTTACTCGACTGCGCAGTCGAGTAAAAATCATTGGAGAGCTGAAACCAACGGAGAGTTATGCAGCGCCGTAGAGAAAGTTCACGTCGTAAGTTCCCTCCAGAACTATCATCTGCAAGCACCTGCTCCAGTCCCCCTGTGCTTGACACACGGTTTCACAGCACCTGCTGTCCCAACGACAACTGCTCGTTCACGTATGTGGGCAGTGGCCGCCGCACGACCAACTCATTTACATACACACTTCTAAACTTCCCCACAATGAATGCTTCGTGAATTACAAAAAAGGTTCACCACATTTCCTCTTGTTTTGTTCAAACTTGCTCACTTTGGCTGAGTGTGCGAGTGGCTCGTTTAGGATGTGCTCAATTACGACATAGTTGAGTATTTTCAGAGGACCACGCGCCTCTAAAAGGTTTGGGCTGGACGATGAAAGTACATCCTTCTGCGGGGTAATTAGGACTCACTCAGACGATAGGCGCTAAATGTGCGATTTTTACTTAAAACTTGTCATTGAATTACGATGTCTAAAGTATTTTGAGTGGTTCAAGTGTTTGATCTCGTCATAATTTCTTATGAAATTATTAAAATTTCAGGTAAAATGTACCTCGGTGATTCTTCAATTATAATTTGATATTTTGGGGATTGGTTCAGCTGAATAAAATGTGTCTTCTTACTAGGGTAATCATTTATAGTGGGTCAAATACCGTTCGTTCAACACCGGTGCGCGGTGTGGAGGCAGCGCCACGTAATGTGAGGTCATCATGTACTGATGGTTGCCACATGGCTTTTTTTTTCTTTTTACTTACAATGTATTATCATTTTGACGGTAATTGCAATAAACAAACTATGTCATTTCTTGTTGTTGCATAAAGGTAGAAATAAGATATTGCTAGTAATAATCTCAAAGTAAATAGCTAGGATATTTCTGGATTTCAAGAGTAAACAGAGTTATTTAAATATTTAATTTTGTTTTAGATTTGGTTAAAATGCTCACCATTATTATTATACTATTTTAAATTCCGGTCCCCTATTATCCCTGAGAAGAGTTCGCTGAAAACCATGATTACTTGGTTCTCAACTAGAGGATGAAATATTTTAAATTTGGTCCATCCGGGCACGTCGCACGTCGCTCATAAAAATGCCAAAGGGACGAATGCTTCTACATAAATATGAATTTGCGTCCCTACCTCATATTTTTGTGTTATTTTTATAAACAGTGAAAAATTAAATAAGGGTATATTAATCTGGTAATTCTTTGGTTAGTTTTTAATTTAAATAAAATATTTGCAAAAGCCAAAAGTAATTCATTGTAATACAGCAAAATCTAAATAAATAACTTAATAGTAAGCAGACGTCACGTCAACTGTATTTTATGATCGAGTGATTCAATTCAATAAACATTTCAGAATTCAGTTACGTAGAGAACAAGAGCTCAACATAAAATATTTTGTTTATATATTCTGAGCGTGCGCTATAAGAGCTATACTATTTACTACTTTCATATTTCACCAGTTTATTTATCTTTAACGACTCTAGTGTACAGTTTTGTACCTAGTACCAAGGTACCTTTGAAGTATTATTTAAATATATGTACATTTTAAAACACATCCAATTCGGAGACGGTAAAAAAGTGGGTAAGCACATAGATTGTGCGCGGTAAATCATTATTTATGTAACCTGAGGTCGTGAAACCAAGTTTAACGAGTGAAGTTAAAGCGGCGCTCGTAACTGCCGCTACGGAGACACAGCGCGCGGCGGTCGTGTGACAGATAGCGGGGAGTGGTACTGGTGAGCGGTGGGGCAGGCTCCGGCACCGGCGGCGATCATTCAAGTTTAAACAATCGTTTTATGTAGCCGTTTCATCTGCGCTAACTTACCTACGCATTATATTTTGATGACCGCATAAAGCAGTACTCGTGGCATTTTAATGTCGCATTTGTGATGGTAATAATAAACATTTTACGGACGCAAACGAGGATTATAGTTAGTCAGTAATAAAAACTAGAATAATAATATATCCCACCAATAACATTTTCATGTAAAATGTTGTCAAGACGAGACCATAATATGGCTTGCTCTGTCAAAAAGTTATCGGATCTCATGTATCAAGCTTCTAACTCTACACGCCGACTGTTACATTATAATTATGATGAAATCATTATCATTAAAAAAAAAAAAACGTTTATTTCAGATAAGAGTCCATACAAAACATAAATGTCAACAGACAAACGACAAATAATTTCAGGACAAATTTCAAAATAAATGTAAATAAAGAAAATGAAATAAATAATAGTATTAATTTAAAATTAAAATTGTTAGCAAGAAGATTGACAGCCATATAATGTAACAGACGGAAAATGTCAACTGTAGGACTAAAACCTCCTTAAAGGTTATCGCAAAGATCTGTTCTGAGCTGCTTGCACTCAATAACAAACTTAAAGATATGTTTTTTTTTCTGTAAAATATAAATAAGGAAATTGTAATTTTTTACCACATCATACGAACGTTGTATGTATGTATGCGAGTTATTTCCCAGCGGCTTACAAAGACAAGTGAGTAACTTGTCGCTGTTCTCATTTCATCGTATCGGGTTACTGTACACACGACACTTCAGTGGCCGACGCGTGGCAACTGGCATGGTGAGCTCACATGTGTGACGTGCAGCGACGACTGAGGGCACGACATTGTGTTCGATTTTATAATGGTTGATAATGTAATATAATATAGATGTGCAAAAATAGATAGGGAAAATAGGCGGTTGGTAGTAATATTAACAAAAGGTGACCGACAGCACACCCTTTTTTGTTTTTTTTTTTTTGGTGGGTGGGATATCATCAAATGACCCCCCCCCGCTCTGGGCGGAGCGGAAGGGAGTGTCAGACTCTTACTGCTTACTGACTAAAAACCACCCATGTTCCTTCATTGGCCCTTTATGTTCCAGGGCCGCGGTATCTCTTTCGAACGGTCCCGCAGCCCTGGCAGGCACCGGCCCTTGCGGGCCCCTCCCGTTTGCTGACAACTCTTTGAGGCGCGCGTGGAACACGAACGCGCCGTCGACACGGCCTGCCCGTCGTCACACGACGGACGGACGGCGAGCTAGCCCATTACTCACCGTCCACAGGCCCGCGCCTACGGTGGCCGAGAGCCATCACGGCGTGGCCCCCGACGCCCGGTGCTTCTCCTCCCGCGGCGGCTGGGACGTGAGGCTATCTCCCTCTCACGTTCCGCCGCCTCCTTCGCTAGCATGACTGCTTCGCAGAAGGAGGCGACGGCTTCCCATTCCCTCTCGCCCCGGACCATGGCTTGAACCAGGGCCGGACGCGAGAGGTCGCCGCCGCCAATCGCCGCTACCGACAGCACACCCTAAATATCTCTCCACGTAGGAACGAGCATGAACATCAACGTTCTATTAATAAAGCTGCCCTTTACGAGAGAACTAAAAGATAAAATGAATATTCTGCGAGATAATCTATTAGCGTATCATTACCGTCGTACTTCGAGTTATGACAAGTTAAACTATGATGTGGGATGTTATTTCCATATGCCTGCGCCGCGCCGCGCCGCTGTGTAACATATACCTGCGCCGCGCCGCGCCGCTGTGTAACATTAGAGAGTTATTTGGCTAAAAATGAAATTGTGCGAATGATATTCAATAATAGTCCAAGATCCCAGAGCAATCAGACATAACTTATTTTCACACGGATGAAACCTGAAGTTTTCAGTAGCGTCTCGTGTGCCTTGAATACTTACGCGCTTTGTGGAACTTGCCGAGTGACACCTGGGCAGGTACCAGGTGAGAAAGGTAACTAAAAATAAGAATTATTTAACATAAATTCACATGGCTGATTTTTATATATGTCATGTAGAATATTACTTTAAAGTAATATCATAAGTGTCAGACACTTTTGATGGACCAGAGCTTTTGTCAGACGCTTTTAAGCTACCCAAAAAATAGATGAACTTTACTTATTTTTACATGTCTGTTTTTTTAATATGTTATTGAAGTATTTATTTAAAACTTATATTCAATCAGTCAGACAAATTAGAGTGACCAAACATCCCCTAAGACAAAAATTATTCAGCCAGAAGTATGAGGGCGAGAGCACTATGCATGCGCTTCAGAGTGAGTGAGACGTCCATAATAACTCGGTCCCCTTCTTAAACTCACCATATGTTTCAATCTACTGTGTATGTGCTGTTTGCGTGTAATATAACTTATAGTATACAGTATAGTTCGGGCCTGCGAGAGCACATGTTTGTGTTGTTTACAGCAGGTTATTTGTGAGTGTTTTATTAAGTTGTTTGTAATAGGGATAATCATGGAAGAAGAGAAATTGAAATGTACATTTTGTAATAAATCTCATGATAAACTTATATTATTCTCCGAAGAAATATTGAAAAAATGCAAAAACATTTTAAAACAGCGAATAATCCATAACCTCAAATTCAAAGATGTAGTTTTACCAGCTAGATATACCGGTAGTCTTTTCAGTTTATGTCGTTTAGTCTGTTGATTACAGTATATACATTTCTGGTTTCTGTCTATATCCACGTTACTTTTAAGAGAAATTATCATCACGTTCAGAAGGTTCTTCACCATCACATGACACCGGTTCAACTGATTCTAAGTCAATACTTGACTTCACATTTGGCTCAACACTTGGTTCAGGCATTGAATTAGCTGGACTTGAGTTTGACACTACATTTAAATCTGGAACTGTTGAATTATTTTGTTGACTTGAGGTAGACGCTGTACATAGATCATCGTTAGTACTAAGACTGATTACAAGGTTGGCTTGATGTCGATGCAACTAATGAATTTTCAACAATACTCGATGATTTTTTTTCAGCATTTTTTGGTTTTTCTGGTATGGCGGAAAAATATTTTTTTTGGCAGAGCAGTAAAATTTTTATAACATTCTCGATGGTAACCACTGTCATACAAGTCATCCGGTAAAACTACATCTTTGAATTAGAGGTTATGGATTATTCGCTGGTTTAAAATGTTTTTGCACTTTTTCAATATTTCTTCAAAGTTTATCATGAGATTTTTACAAAATGTACATTTCAATTTCTCTTCTTCCATGATTATCACTATGACAAACAACTTAATAAAACACTCACAAATAACCTGATGTAAACAACAAAAACATGTGCTCTCGCAGGCTCGAACTATACTGTATACTATAAGTTATATTACACGCAAACAGCACATACACAGTAGATTGAAACAGATGGTGAGTTTAAGAAGGGGAACCGAGTTATTATGGACGTCTCACTCACTCTGAAGCGCATGCATAGTGCTCTCGCCCTCATACTTCTGGCTGATTAATTTTTGTCTTAGGGGATGTTTGGTCACTCTAATTTGTCTGACTGATTGAATATAAGTTTTAAATAAATACTTCAATAACATATTAAAAAAAAGACATGTAAAAATAAGTAAAGTTCATCTATTTTTTGGGTAGCTTAAAAGCGTCTGACAAAAGCTCTGGTCCATCAAAAGTGTCTGACACTTATGATATTGCTTTAAAATAATATTCTACATGACATATATAAAAATCAGCCATGTGAATTTAAGTTAAATAATTCTTATTTTTAGTTACCTTTCTCACCTGGTACCTGCCCAGGTGTCACTCGACAAGTTCCACAAAGCGCATAGGTATTCAAGGCACACGAGACGCTACTGAAAACTTCAGGTTTCATCCGTGTGAAAATAAGTTATGTCTGATTGCTCTGGGATCTTACTCTATAAGTTGACGCCAGTAAAATATTAGTGTGTGGTACAATGACTCTACACTGAAGAGTTAGCGGCACACAACTCTAACCGCGCACTTACTGTGTGCTCTCTGCTCAGCATTGCCTGCAGCGCTAATTCTAGAGAACCGCAGCCGCAAACAGTTTACCCAGTGTGTCCGCGGTCTTACAACCTACCCGCAATAAACTAGGTCCGAAAGTATACACTTAAGGGCCCTTTTAAAACATTGGACGATACGATAACAACCGTGCGCGATATACGACACGTCACGCTGTAAACGATAACGACACGGTGTTACGATGTTCGAGAAATTAAAAGGGAAAATTACTATCTCATATAAAATTGGCTCAATGGATAACGTTTTATGTATCATTAGCGTATCGTGTCGCGGGGTATTATAAATTGCCCCATTACTTACAGAGCAGGTATGACAGAGAGGCACCACGAGACAATGATCAAAAGAACAGACAAGTAACTCTATTTGCTCTGCCCTTAGCGCGGCAACGATAAGAAAATAGTGCTACTGTTATCACGAAACCGCTACGTTATTAGCTACGGCGTAGCTACTCGTAGTATAGCGTAGCGCCAGCTACGAGGCTACGCCGCCGGTGGCATACAGTAATTCTAATTACTGATATAATTTAATCCACATTATTGAAATTATTTAAATTGTTGCGTCAGTGCGCTACTATATTGCTTGCTGCTAGGCTTTGTCTTTATGACGTAGATAGTCAGGTGCCTGATGCGATACGCAAATAATATCAAAATAATAAATGCAGAAATATTGAGCGCGCGCCTTATTTTACGTTCTATGACAACACTTATAAAAATATTTGTTGTTATAATTCTATGGAATACAGTTCTGTGATAACAAAAGCTGATTTAAAGCCTGCGTAATGACCGGAACAGGGCTCAAACACATACCTAGTAAATACTATTGTTTTTTTTTTTTATTCAATATAAAAGGTTTTTGGAATTCGACAAGACGGAAAACAAAGAACGCTTTGATAGAAGCGACATTCCGTTGAATACTAAACCGAGTTCTGCGTATATTGCGAATGTTTTGTAAAGCTTGCATGTAAAAGGCCGGTCTGAAGTGAAAAGTAGGGAAATACAAACAACGGCGAGGTACAGTGGGGTACAGCCGAGTGTGGGTGAAGGTGGACTGGCGCACAAAGTCGCAGTGCTCCGAAGTGGGGCAGCGGGCGCGTCTGCTACTTCGCTTGCCGCCGTTATTGTAAGGTATTCTAAACATAGAACAATATGTTTGGAAGACAATCAGTTTTGTTTCATTCAAGGCTAATGCACCTTAATACGTACCTATGCGTTTAAAGGATGATTTACATCAAACGGCTCGCATCGCATGGGATCAAAACGGATTTAACAATATTTTAACGAGATCAAATTGTGTACACAGTATTTAAAGTCTATATTATTATTACCAAGCCGCGCACAGCAGCTTCACCGCGGGCGTCTTCCGCGACACGCGATCGTAGCCGAAAGTACGCTGCGACGCGTGATCGGCTCCGTTCGCAGGAATAGGTAGGAATGGAACTAGGCACAGAAACGGATACGTTCGAAAGCAACGGTATCGAGCCGATCGTATGCGTTGACATCCTGCCGGACGCGACCGGCTGTTGCCGCATCCGTTCGTATAATTTCTGATCCGATGCGATGCTAGCCGTTTGGTAGAAATCATTCTTTAGAGTTTAGATGTTTCTGTCATTCACTATTACGGGCTGTAATTACTTTCTGCTTGCTGTCCATTTTGTCATAAATCATATTAGAAAATACCTTTTGTCAGCGATCCTGAATTATTAAGTAGCAGTTACTATGTACGTAACTAGAGCCGTGTCCTGAAAATTCATCTCTGTATAATTGAAACGCTATCCACTCTTTATGTACCCAACGTATAATTAAATTATCGAATAGCTGTAAAAAGTAATAATCGTTAATTTGCCTCGAATCCAATTTATTCTGTAATACTTTTTGCAAAGAGTCCAAATCATTAGCTGCTTTAAAAGCTGCCGATATGTTTTTAAGCAAATTTATTATCAATCAACACTGAATGCCTCGTTGTCCTAGTGGTCACAAGCGCAACTGCTGACCATGAGATCCTGGGTTCGATTCCCAGGTTGGCAAGTGTTATTTGGTTTTCCCAACAGGAATTTAGTATGCAGAGAATCTGTCCAGGTCTTCCTGTAAGAGTAGGTAATCTTGAAAATTTCTAACCGGTCTAAAAAAATGAATTTCGAACAACAACTACACACAACTGACAACCCTCTGAGTGCTAATAGACACGTAAGAAGAGAACCATCTCAGAAGGTCCCCGCGTATACCACTGAATGCAATCTTATTCATTAGAAGCTGATGGTCAAACTTGTGAAAAGCCTTGCGGAAATATGGTGTATATAGTGCCAACTTGAATACGGGAGTCCATGTTGTTGAACAAATAGTCCACGAAAGTCACCAGGTTGGTTGTAGTTGACCTTCTTTTGACGAATCCATGCTGTTGTTGAATGATTATATTGTTCAATAGAGGGTATATTCTATCATGAACTAATCTCTCGAAAACCTTTGACAAAGCTGACAGTATTGATATAGGGCGGTAATACTGCACATCATACTTAGGTCTCGACGTATAAACAGGTGTTAAATTTTCAAGTTTCCATGCTTGAGAAAAGCATCCTTGAGAAATAGAGAGATTAAATATAATGTATGGGTATTATTGGGTATACATAAGTTAGCAGCTGTATGTTTAATAAAAAATATGGGAAGACCGTCCGACCCAGGCCCTTTAGCAGGATCCAATGCTTTGAGCGCTCTAAGTACTTCGTCAGTAGAAAACTGAATATCACTAAGCAGAGTGCAACTTTCGGAACAGTCGTTAAACGTGGATGGAATGTTCGAAGTGGAAGGTTCATAAACGGATTTAAAAAAGTCTGTAAAAAGATTACATTATGTTTTCTGAGTCGCTAGTTGACTAGTTGTTATAATTTATCGTGGATGGAATACCAGCTACACAATTTTTCCTATTGGAAATGAAAGCGCAGAAATGTTTAGCAGTGTTCCGAATACCATCCTCAACACTATTGATATAGTTATTATAACAGTCCGTGCGTTCATCTTAGAATCTAGATCGGTAAAGTGCAAACTGCTCGTAATCCGAAACGTTGTGGTACATTTTCCATTTACCCCACGCTTTGGCCTTATTTTTATAAATATTATAAGAGGTTTTGATAACCACACGGGAAACTAAGAGGATCTGCAGATAGTCAATGGTACAGTTTTTTTAATAATACCAAATATAATATTATAAAACGTGTTGACAGATTCGTCAACTGAATGGTTGCTTTAGGCGTTTTTCCAATTTATTTCCTTTAAGTCTTCATTAATTTTGTCATAACTGGCCTTGTAGTAATTATATTTGTTTATTGCTTTGCGTACCATTGAGCTGTGAGGTAAACATACTGAAATGAATACTCAGAACCGGGGGCTGGTGGTAGTCAAATTGTAGTATTTGTAGGTGTAGAAATTGAGCAATCAGCATTACCTATGATCAAGTCCAATATCTTCTCGTTCAATTTTTCATCGTATTAATGTTATGTTATTTTTAATCAAGCAGCTTCATTGCCGACCGGAAATCAAGTCATGCTGGGTTGCAGTCTTCTAGACATTACTTAACTAGCTCGTACATGTTTAGTATGAACGTCTGCTTTCTGCTATACCGGCAATAACTGGTTTTGAGCATTTAAAGACGAATAGATAGACTGATATTTGCCATCAATTTTACAAACTTGGTAATATTTCACTTATCATAATACTGATGAACTTAATAAATGAATTAAAACTTTCAGCACACATACTGGTTCATGTGAAAAAGGAACTGAGCAAACATAGCTGAGTTTAATATAAAACAAAGCTGAAAATGAGGCTAAGTACCAAAAGTGTTATTACGTAGGTCAGTGTACAACATAGGTATAGCTGCGGGCCCTAGTTGTGGCCAACTAAGTGCTCAACGCGCTCATAACTCTGATCCTACGCCCGGCGCCGGCCGGCGGTCACGGCTGGTAAAGTTTTATGATATACCTCGGAGAGGCTCTCAAGGCGCCGTGGAAACCGGCGAGACACCGGTGACGAACCGTTCTCGGAACCGTAAGTTATATACCGGCGCTAAGGCTCCGAACAAAAGCCCCGAGGAGATATTACTGAATATTACGGCGAATGTAGATTTCTGTGTAACAATGTTAGCTTTCTATTAACTGTAAGCCACTGTAAACCACTACCTAGAATGTTAGACTGTAATATTCTCCGTGGATATTGTATTTACACGTCATGTACTTAATTACTATTTATCGTACAAAACGTAAGCCTATTTAAGTCAAATGTTTGCTACAAAATACACTTCTCATCAAAAAAATCGAAACACCTCGCAGTTTATGATTTGATAAGGATTATCAGAAAAATGTGTATATTTAGGAATAAATGTAAAATGTCATTTAATAGTGAGTAGTATGAGGTTTTTAAATCCTAATGTTATTGTTCTAAATTCAAATTAAGTCTTCATAGGTTTCGTATTTTGTATAATGAGTAATTTTTACCCTGTATGGAATATGAAGGAAATGGGTAAAACAACACGCGTAAATGAAAAAAAAATGTAAGAAACGTTTATTTAATAACTTGTATTCCCTCCGCGAGCTCTTATTACTGCTTCCATACGGTTCTTCATCGATCGGATGAGAGTCACGATCACATTTTGTGGTATATTATCCCATTCCTCTTGGATTGCATTTTGCAGCTGGCTAAGTGTTTCTGGGGCTGGATCTCTTGCTCGAATTCGTCTCTTTAATTCATCCCATAGATGTTCAATGGGATTCATGTCCGGGCTTCTTGCTGGCCATACCATAATGGAGATACCGACTTCGGTAAGATAATCTCGTACGACGCCCGCGGTGTGAGCTCTAGCATTGTCGTGCATGAATATGAAGTCGTTGCCAATAAAATGTGCATAGGGCATCACATGAGGTTCAAGACACTGTTCGATGTACCGATGAGAGTTTAGTGCAGGCAGCCGTGGCCCAGACACAAAGGCAAGTGCAAAAACGATGGGGCACTTAATATCGTGTCCTGCGTGTCCTGTTGTTTGTTCGCTTCAGGAACTGATGGACGCTACTGAAAGCGCCAAACAAGTAGCTCAGTTTTGGGCTGATACAATTTAGATTGCCATCGATACGCTAAGAAGAAGAAGAAAGGCAAGTTCTGTCTTACCGTCGGCGCTGATTCCTCCCCAAACCGTCCACGAACCGCCACCATAGCTGACCTTTTCTTCAATGCAGCATTGTGCAAAGCGTTCTCCATCTCTTCTGTAGACCTTGTTCCTTCCGTCGTTACCATACAGCATAATTTTACACTCATCAGAAAACAGTACTTTGCTCCACTGAAGGTATGACCAAGTTAGGTGCTCGCGTGCAAAGTTAAGGCGCGCTCTTCGATGGTCTGCAGTTAATTTCGGCCCATTCGCTGGCTTATGCGGTGCCAATCCGCGTTCCTTCAACCTTCTTCTTATTGTAGAGTCACTTACAGCTACTCTTCGTACAACGCGAAGCTGCTGCTGCAGTTGAAAAGCGTTAAGGCGTCGATTTCGTAAAGAAGTTGTTACAATAAATCGATCATCTCGCTCAGAAGTGACCCGATTCCTGCCAGATCCTGAACGGCGCGTGAACGAACCAGTCTCCCGATAGCGTTTGTAGACTCTATGAACAGATGATAAGCTTAGATGCAATCTTGCAGCCACAACACGCTGACTAAGTCCAGAATCCAGCAATGCCACCACTTGGGCGGCTTCTGCGGGCGAAGTATCCATATGTTTTAGAAAAAAAAGTTTTTTCAGACGTCCCAAAGTCACAGTAAATGAAATAAGAAACAAAAAGTTTAAAGACAAGCGCTAATTTTTAGTTTTTAAACGAGAAACGTACTCCAACCCTAAATACACATTTGTCTCAAAACAGTGATTAATTTCATTAATAGGATAAACAAATGAAATTCTAATTTCGAATTTTGATTTTTTTCTTCTTACTGTAATGACCAAACTGCCAGCTACACAATAATGTTTTTTTTTTTCATGGAATTAATTCTCTTTTGTAAAAAATTAGGACAAAAACAATAAAAACGAAAGTGTTTCGATTTTTTTGATGAGAAGTGTACTTATATTATTTTTCAGAAAGCTTATGCTTGAAATTGAGCAAATTATAAAGAAATCCATCAGTTCTTTTTATGAAGTTATTCATGTTTTCAATGTTAAAACGTTAGCCTGAGGTTCTTACTTGTGTGCGCGTCAGGATGACGAAGGAGTCAGGCTCGAGGCCGTCGCCCAGAGGTACTTCACACGAGATCTTTACTCCCTGAAACAATCATTAAACAACTTTTATAAAAAACGTTTCTAGACTGAGTTAGTACAGTAAACTGCACGTCATGGAAACAGTTTCATATCAACAGGGTTTTTATATTGTAGCAGTAAGGACGGTTTTTGTAGCGCAAGTCATAACGGACGTGTGCCCCTTCTGGCTTGTTGAACGTGCACCTACACGTACGTACACGTTACGTCACGTATTTTAACTCAAAGAGACTAATTTATTTCTTCGGACTGCGAAAATATTTACACACTTTGTCATATTCCTGGTAGGAGCCACTTAAATACACACTATCAGGAAAGTCTGATCGAAATATTAAAGAGAAATGATAAGGAAACGGTAGACCGCTTTCATAACTTTGAGGATTATTTCAAAAGCAATTATTGGAGACCTTTCAAAAGGAAATACTCTTTTATGATTTAGCTCCAATAGGTACATATTTATAGTTAAACGTAAAGAGATTGTGCGGTTGCCAATTGGTTTAAGTATTCATAAGGGATAGTGGGTCTTTATCCCTTCCGACAAACAAACAAATATGTTGTTGAAAAGACTTGCCGAATTACATCGTTACAACCGGATACACACACAGATACATTACTGAAACAACTTGAAGAGACGTTAATACAAATCCTTCTTTTGTTTCCGCATTCATTAATGAAACAAAGGAAGCAATATCTACGTGGCTAATTAAAATCATCGACCCTTCATACAGTAGAAGGGGCCTTGGGAAGGGACGATGGGCACACAGGACCCGCAGAGCATTCTTGATCTTCTGTCATTGCCCATCATGCCTGAATATTCCAGAATTGAGACAGAGCTGTCCAAGTAGGAACAGTGTGTCTACTTGTTGGTCAAAGTTTGAGTTGTTGTTCACATAAAAAGAAAAATAATTAAAATAATATTCGGAAATAAAATATTTACTTGAACATTTCTTCGCTTCGTGGACTACACTCTGTATTTTTATTTTCGTTCTCGTTTAAGTTATCCTCCCTGTGGATCTGGACATTATTTATGGCCTATCTCAGTTTTATGTGAACAGAACCTGCCGACTACTTTTTATGTCTTACAAAACAAACAGCAACCCCCGGACAGAGATAAATTAATAGATAAGTTAACAAAGCTGTAGTCGTCAATTGTTTTGCCTCAGATTTGTTATCTCTCATCCGTCATTCATCATTCTGAAATAAAATTTTCTTCGTACATTTTTTTCAATTAATTATATTTAATTCAATTTTTATCAAGTTTTTCCACACGAGAACCTATATAGAATGTCGTTACAATTCACAACCCATCAAGCCACCATTCAATTACTTTAATAACTAAACTTCATTAAAACAGCAATTTTCGTCGTTGTACTACTAAAACATTTCAATTACTCGCTCGGCGACACTCAGCGGCTCCATCCTAGTAGCCCGACAGTCCCGCGCTCACCTGAGGGATGGTGTGACGTCAACTCACCCCCCCCCCAACCCGTGTCCGCACTTCCCCCACCGCCCGCCGTCACGCAAGGCACAGATGTTGTGTTAATATCACTTAGGCATCATTTTAAACCTCGGCTCGTTTATCACTAGGTTATCATTTTCCACGAGGACCACGTCGCGCGCCGGGCTTTTGCTTTTCAAATACAGATTAAATATCCGAAAGCGTTTAGCTCGTTTTTTATTATGGTTTAGGAAAGATTTATTTTAACTTCAAGTGGGTAGGACCTTTTTATCCACGATCCTAGAATAGATACAACTTTAATTTCAGTCTACTTTGGCTTAAATATATTATTATTGTAACTGAAATGTGTTAGTTAGGGGATGACGCTGTTTGCCAAGATATAGGATCTGTCCTAGTCCATCAGTGGATTCCATGTTAAAAACAAAAAATACATGAATGAATATGAATACTAAGCCTGATAGGCCTAATAATTCAAGTTCTGCTAATATGTTATCGTATCAGTTTTTTGGTAAAATAAAGATTATTATCGCTATTAAAAAAACAACAGATTAATAAAATCATTACTCAAGTGGACTTTCCAGTAGGCCAAGTTGCGTAAGTTCTGTTGTCACGCAACTTTAGCGTCGACAACGATCCATAACTATTTTGATTGAAAATCGCTTGCAAACAATATTTGAGTTTTAGGTTAAACTAAAACTTCAATTAAAAACTTTTAAAGGTCACACGATATTATTATTACGAAACGTTCGATAAGTTTGCTCTGCTTGCTTTCTACTTTATAATAATTGCTGTTATGAGATTCACAGAATTGGAATCGTTTAATTAAATTCCGTAGTAGAATGAGACTTAATGATATTCGAGTCGGTTCTATTTCCAGCGAGTACTGCTGCGTGATAATCAATCTGCGTCAGACAAAGAGCCGCGTTATTTCGTTAATCAATGGCGTCTTATTACATTAGTGTACTATTATGTGATCACTCCGACGACTAAACGGATCTAATAACGTCTGTCAAGCAGCGAACTTCATTACTTACAGGGATATTCATGAGCTAAAGTAAAAGAACATTTCGGAATGTGGGTAATAATTCATTACAGAACAACATTTTTAGTATAATCAATTCTGAAAGAAAAACTATTCACGAGTTCAAATGTAATTGCATCCAATATAGGCTCGACTTGGATATAGTTGAGGAACATTAGCGCCATCTCCACAGGATATGAAGTGTCGTGACTGGGCTCGTGTTCAAGACTGATGGTGACATATCGGAGGATTACCGAGAGTGATCGCGCGCCTCTCACCTGATCGTGGAAACAGCGCTTTTTCAAGCGCAGCCGTCTAGCGACCCCCCTACATTAGGGACCGCTAGACAATCAATAAAAGTCGGATAAAGTTTTCTGGGCCGTTAGCCATGTACCCGCGCAACATATTTTAAACTGGTTCTAAATAAATGGTAATGGCCCAACACTCCGCTGATATAAATTACTTTCCTCCTCGGTTTTTTGTAGACACCCTTGTGCGGGATAAAGAGTCAGTAGGTAACATGTACATAAGTACGTAGCCATATGCGACGTGATATTAAAGCCTGCTCGCACATATTAAATCTCTGTTTGAGTAATAAAATGAAAAAGTATTAAGTAGTCAGCACTCAAAATATACTCGTAAGACAGATATATTTTTGTGAAGTATCTTTTTTGTGAGGATATAATATTAGATACATTCAAATAAATATTAGGGAGAGATGGAAGCTGATACCCCTCAGAAAGGATTATTGTCGTCAATTGTGTACTGAATGGTACTGAAGTATCAAAAGGCTATCGGATTCACAAAGGGGGATGATCAATTATTTCCACTGAAATGCTCCTTCACACCTGAAACAGAAACTGAAACAGAGCTGTTGGGCGTTTCATTACGTATATATATTGCTTTGATGCAATATAGTGACCATCATTTTGAATAAATCGGTCTGCCGTTGTCCGAATCCTAAATATTTTTGTACGTAACATACGATTTTTTGTCAAGAACACAAAAAAGTCTGCCTCAAGTTGTTCTTTGTTGTTTGTACTTTTTAATGGAAACTTATAGTTCATATCGTAATAATATTAAAGAAGACAAAGCTTCTAACAAATTAAGTTACGCCTAGATAAAGCAGAGAATGAGCGAAGTTATAGTAATAACTCTCATGGCGTGTGTTTCGGCACCAAGCTGCGGTCTCGGATAGCACGAGCCTTTCACCGGCATCATGTTTTAGAACCCTTCCCGTTACGGACAGAACGGCTGTAATTATAGTTACCAACGTAGTTGTACTAATTGGGAGGTTCAGGCTCGAAACACGACTATTGTAATGAAAGGGATAGAATACAGGTTGCTCTTGTTGCTGGCATCAAAGGAATCATTTGTTTCAGTGTTATGTGTGTTTGTGATGTTATTGATTGAATTAAATATTAATTTTAAACTGGGGTTTCTAAAGATGGAAGTTTTGCGTTACGACGCAATCTTTAGAACCTAAAAATTCAAAGGAAACACGTATTTTTCAGATAGAGATGCAGCTCTTGAGAGTAGCCCGCGGAGCGGAGCGGCTGGGCGGTGGCTGGGGCGCGCTAGTTCCAAGATTATGTTTTAATTTAGCGACTTGAATGGCACCTGACCTCGTTTGCGAGCTCGTCTCGTTAAACCTGAACTTTCAGGTAAAGAACACGAAACACATTTTTGTCGACTCAATATTAGCTCATAACTTTTTGATAAATTCTCTTTATTTGACGCCGGTGAAAAGTTCGACGGTTGCGAGATATTCAATACGATAATGACGAGTTCAATTGAAACGAGATATCATTTTTGTTTGTTTGGTGTGCGTGTATATTAAATCGTTTTTCCAGCACCCATAATTTTAACTGTATAAAAAGTAAATTATTACCTAACTCTTTAAAGTTCTTTGGTATTTTATTATAAATTAGTCTACACATATTAAAAGATTTATTTTTGCATAGAGAAGTCCTCGGCGCTCTAGATAGAACTATTCTATCTGGATCTCTTACTTTTCGAGGGCAACGATCGTCAGCCTTTTTAAACAAGTCAAAGTGCAGTCGGACAAATTTAGCGCATTCTAAAATGTACATACTGGGTAATGTGAGAAGCTTTAAAACAGTGGTTTACAGGATTCCCATGATGGAATGCCACAAATGGCATGGACTATTAAGCCATTGGCCGACACGACTATCGGCATAATGACAATGACTGCTGTACTCACGTCCCACATGTCGACAACCTCGCGAGCCAGATCTAGATATTTGAATTGTTTATCTTTCTCTGATTTCACGAGGTTCTCGTCACGAGGAACCATCATATCAACAATCATTGTGCGACACTCCAATCGATCTATCACCACAATGTCAGGCTTATTGACAACAACTAGTCAGTGACGATAGGTCGATCCCAATACAACGTGATATTACCATCATCGAGAACTGGGTCGGGCGCATACTTATAGTTTGGTACTTCTGATTCCACAAGGTTATATTGCAAAGCAAGTTGTTGGTGCATAATCCTGGCAACGAGGTTGTGGCTATACAAGTACTCTCCGTTAGCCAGACAAGAACACCCAGAAATAATGTGTCGGATCGATTCTCCCGGACGGTAGCATGCCCGACATATGTCAACCGTGCCATCCTTCACAATGTATTTCCGGTAGTTATTCTTCATCATAACTTCGTCCATTATTGCACAGACAAAACCTTCGGTTTCCCCGAATATGGTACCGCAGCCAAGATACGGACGATAAGAAGGCTACATCGGGCCCATGTAATGCCCGGTAAAAGCGTCCATGAAGATCTTTGCCCTGCCATACCTCCTTGCGGTCATTAGTGCCTAATGAACAATTGTTATTATAACGTATGATACTTAAAGTGGTAATTATCTATTTTATCCTAGTCATTTTTATTCTGACTTTGGTTAGGGGATGTTCAGTTTGTAAAAAACTTGCTGCATCGCCTGAACCGTTTCCTGTAGCTAATAACGCAAGCTACAAAATAACTTGGACGAACATAACCTTTGCTCCGGCTGTGTGTCAGACAAAGCTTTATCTGCCATCTTTAATAAACGCACTAGTGGAATATTCATTTATCTGCTCTTTGTAGTTAAAATAATCTTCGTTTGGGTTCATCAACAGGCGCTTGTTCCGTTATCTGAAGCGATAGCGTTTAATTAACAAATTCAAATCAGTGTCGTTGATATTCACGTTTTAGGAGAATTATTAATTATTGAGTTTAAAACCATCAGATAGTGCGCTGGCAGGTCGAGCCGCAAGTTGTTGAAGGCTATTTTATATTCCGTCCGGTGGAAGTTTGCGCCCGTCGCGGCGCCGGCGCTGTCCCAGACGCGGATTAATTTAAGTTAGTAAACTGCTGGTATCAAGTTCTTTCAGCGGTTATGACGTAAAACTTGCTCCATAGCATCTCAATACATAATGTACATCGTCGTCTCCCAAATACTCGCGGCGCCAAACTACGGCGGTGCCCGAGGGATCGATCTTCCATGTTTTCTACAACGCCATTATGTATTCTTGTAAAAGTTGTTCTGATCGACAAACTTGCCACATATTGTCGATTGCGCCGGCTCGTGCGACCAGTGCTGATGTAAGCCCTTCATAATAAAAGATGTGAAGGCCTAGAAGCCCACAAGTTTGATGGCGAATATTGAACACTTACAAACTTGGACGCCTTACGCAGCACATCCTCGACAATTTTATTCTTTTGTAACTTGTTCTTAAATTCAGTTGGTACTTATTCAATCAATTTTAAAACTTTTTCCGACAATTACGTTACTACTATATTGAGTCCGGCGCTCCATTAGGATATCTTTAGTCTTTTATGTGATTCCCGTATTGGTGACACCTGAAAGGTTCTGCTATCTCCTCCTAACCCCAGGTTACCCCTGCTCATTGATAATTAATTTGCTATTTTAATAATACCATCACGAAGTCAACAGCCATGAAAGACCTGGGAATCACATTCGACCGAAAGCTCACCTTCCATGACCATATGGTAATGGTAGCTAAACAATTCTGCCAACGGTTAGGTTTTGTTCTGCGTATTTGCCGTGATTTTCGCAACGCTCATGCCGTAAAAATAATATTTGATGCGCTCGTACGTAGCAAGCTGGAAACCAGCTCTTGCGAGTGGAATTCACATGAAAGTACCTACCTACGCACTTTTATTAGAAAAGGTTCAAAAGCGTGCCTTTGGTACCTATATAAGCAGAAACACGGCTACTATCCTTACCTCTATCCGACAAAATTCTTACTGAGTTGCCTCGGATACAACTCGCTAGAGGTAAGGCGAGCTCGAGATCAGCTCACTATATCCTGTAAGATGCTCCGTGGTGCTATTGACGCTCCTGATCTGCTTGATGTGGTGGCGCGCTTCTTTGTTGCAGACAATGACTGCCGGGCAGAAAGCACAGGCTGTTTGCCGTGCCTGCATGTCGTACTGTTTCACGTGCTAAGTCGCGAATTCCTCGCACTCCGGCCACGCTTAATGATCTCTTGGATTCTAATTCAACAAACGATCGGTTTTCTGAAGGATCAACGAAGATTTTGTTGGTAAGTCAGAAGTACTGTGAGAGGTATTCATGAAAGTATTGTTAACCATCTTTTATTTATGTTTTCAATTCAATTTTTTTTTTTTTGTATATTTTATGTGTAAATATAGTTTCTCTTTTATTTTTATATTGGAACGAAGTTCCTTATCGCGCGTTGCGATAGGGGGCTAGACGGAAAAAAATCATACGAAAAGTTGTAACGACACTTTTTACCCGACTGCGCGACGCAAAGGAGGGTAATGTGTTTTTGCTATAGTAAGCTATTGTAAGCCGTGCGGCGTGCGCATGGTTCTCTGTCTGTCTCTCTCTCTCTCTCTTATAGAAAGCAAGCCAGATATTTTCGTTTCGTCTTTTGTCTGTGGATGGGTGATCCAAGTTAAGCAACGGTTGCCAAGGTTGGTCTGTGAATGGGTGATCAAGGTTAAGCAACGACTGCCAAGGTCTGTCTGTGGATGGGTGATCAAGGTTAAGCAACGACTGCCAAGGTTTTTTTTTTCACTAATTAATCGAAATGAACTTCGTTCCATCCGGGTGTCCCTTGACACCTCTCAATTTTTTTTAGTTACTGTAATTGGCGGTAAACACAACCGTTGTAATTAAATAAATAAATAAATTCAGGCCATCTACTGTAGGTACTAAGTGTTGTGTGATGGTGCGTTGACACCGAAGTATTTTTTGTAGCTCAACATTTTGCGACACCTCCACATAATGTACCCACCTCGATGGCGGTGTCAACCAGCAAGTAGATGGGCTTGTAGGCGTGCTCCACCAGCCCGCGGTACACGAACAGGCGCCGCCCACACACCTTGCGCGCCTCCAGCACCACCTGCAACCAGCGAGCCGAGTTACTGCCGATATCATCACACGTGAGCTTGAGGAGGAGACTGGTACGCAGGTGTGAGTAAAAGTGAAACTTAATGTGCCGCATTTGCTTTGTCTTCACGCCTTAACAAGTCCACGGATTTTATGATTTATTTAGGACATTGAGTCCCATAATCCTAACAACAGGACTGTTTAACCCGGTAGCACCTACTTAACCGTTCCCATGGGACAATTTGTGACTTCTGATCTGGCAATACTGCGGGCAAAAAGCTAGTAAAACAAAAAGAAAAAACTATGGATACGATTCCAGTAAAGATTTTCTCCCAAAGATCTGTTTTAGCAAATATTTCGTGAAGTTTTACTTCAATTTGTACTACCACAAACCTTCATTCTTTCATTTGTAATTTGTATATTGTTCTAGCTGATATATTTTATTTCGAATGTCGTATATTTATGCATAACAAAGAGCTTGCAAATTCATAACTCCACCAAATACGACACAGTGGTCTTAAGCCCGAACTAACCAAATCATAACAAAATAATTTCGGTACACAGTATACAGGATAAGACGTAATCTCATCAAAAACATTTTATGTCGAAAAAATAAGCCAAGTTTCACGATTCTAGTTCGTGAGTGATAGATCGTCATAAGTACCGCCCTTTGTTAAACTTATAAGACAGTCTAGGTTGATCAATTTATGATTAACTAACTTTTGCTCGCGGCTTCGCTCGCGTTAATTTAGAATCTGACAATCAAACTCTTGAGACACTTCACAACCCTAACTTACAAGACATATACATGTACATCTTGAGTACAAGTATACGGTACCTCAAAATTTTCAAAATAATATTATTCAATCATGAATCGAAAGACACGTGGCGCCATCTATTATCATAAGAACGTTATTGTTGTTTTCCTCGGGAACAGTACTTTTTTCGGAGTGAAAGATTTTTGTACACCTGACAATGTATATGTTAAGACAGGGAAAGTGGTAGGAGTAACACGATACCCAAATATCGAACGCCATCCGCCATATTGTCTTCCAGTCGGACCGTGCGACAAGATTCTTCATTATAAGTTTTTAAACTATCATGGTCACTAACATTATAATTAACACTAGAAACGGGATATTTACCATTTCGATTGTTCAATATCGGGAACTCAAAACAAACAGTGGACATGGTAAATATCCCGTTTCTAGTGTTAATTATAAGATTCTTCATTGTTGGTAAATAGGTAGGTGGGTAGTTGAAACCACATACTACACTTGACTCAAACTCCAAAAGTTCACAGGTACTTGTCAACTTTCTAGAGTAGAGCCACCCGTTCACAAACATGGTTGTTTATAAGGAGAAGAACGGGCTAAGAAACTCTTTACACACTCTTTTAAATTGTGTTACAGTTCTCATTTACACAACCTAATATTCACTTCAAAAACCACTCTTTTATTTATTTTTATATTATTTTGTAATCGCGAGCTAACGAACGAGACTTTTTGTTGTGACCACTTCTGAGTGGGCGGAAGTAACACGCACGACCACTACAGTAATTCATTACATAGTAAGTTCATTAAAACTTACAAACAATGCTAGAATACTTCTCAATTAATTATTGTAATAATTAAGGTGAGGTATTCCTGCAAAAGTAGTCATTTAGCGCTGTAGGCTGCGCGCAAAATACTTCGCGTGAACACAGCGCGTCTGAGAACTCGCATGACCCCGCCCAGCGACACAGTTTAGAAATATGCAGTTGGATAAGTTACTTGACTTTTTTTATGATCAAAATTTGTTACACGTAGTAGCGATAAATTAGAGCTTCGTTAATAAATGAAATAATTGTCTATAAAATATAGTAATATAAAATAGTCATAATTGGGCAGTTGGAGTAATTAATTGAAAATAAACAGCCAGTTCGTTATTAGTAGGTTTACAATACGAATATTCACAAATGCAAAGGCGTTATTAAGTCAATGCTGAAGACCAGATCTTCCACTAATCAATAAATTGCTCTGTAAAATAATCTTGTTACTTTTCAGTTTGTAATTAGTTATAGAAACTGATTTAGTTGTAGTTTCCTATTTATTATTAATTGTATTATTATAAATTATTATATTATTATAAATTGAAATAATGACCATTAAAATTGTATTCGACGCTATCATTCACAACATTGTGGAATGTTGCCGCATGAACAAATCTTAATGTCAAATGAGCAATAATAAATATTGTTAAAATCCCAATTGTAAAAAAATATTTATTTATCTTAATTTTAACTATAGTTCTTGCTATAGCCTTTAGTTTAATATCGTGATATCAAAAAGTTTGCTGGATTTGTCCTGTTATGAATAACAAAGAAAATGGGGGTTCAAAGTTGACTTAGTTGCCTCAACAAAAGCTTGAACGGTAATTTTGGCGAAACTTGGCTGACTCTGCCGTGCCTCTAGATTTACCATAACTTGGAATCTTTTCATATCGCAAGCCGTTCCATTAGGTACAAAAATATACTAGAGGGTAAATATAGCGTCTTGTTTATTAAACTTGAAAGACGCCGCGGGGAAATAACATGCAGAAGCCTTAATTTGGACTATAAACGTCGACGATTACGAAAAAAGGTATTTTACTAATCATAGATATATGATACAAGCAAGAAATGAAGAAGGCCACAGCTACTTGGTTTTATACTTGTCCACTGAGCGGTTTCCTTACCGGCTTCATATAATAAGGGAACAAATAAATAAAACAGGAGGGATTAAAAGTGCTTTAAAACAACTCAAAGAATATTCAACATGGATACCGAAGACGATAAAGAAAGATAAAAACAACAAAATACAAACTGCAACTAAACTTCGACATATTTTACAAACGGCAACAGATTTTTACAAAGATTTATATACGAAGTTTAAGATTTAAGAGTTATCTGGGGTGAACGTGATGCTGTACAAATAGCTAAATATCACGATTATTGTCATTCGGAATTAAAGCAAATTGATTTTCCAAGTGAATTTAGTCAGTGTGCAGACAGGTTGTGTAATGATTCATGCCACTTAACTTTGTTGGATGAAATGTATAATAACATTGAACGTATACTTATAAACGCTGCTGAGCACAGTTATTATCATAAAAATTTAACGAAGCGCAGGCATCTAACTGGCTGGAATAAGTTTGTTCGCGACGCTCACGAGAGGGCGCGACTTTATTATAAGCTTTGGTTAATGTTTGGTAAGCCCAGTTCGGGTCCGGTTTTTAATGATATGAGCGAATCCAGGAAAACATTCAAAAGTAAATTAAAATGGTGTCAAGCTAATCAAAACCAAATTAAAATGGATATAATTGCTAAACACCACTCAAACAAAGATTTTGGTAAATTCTGGAAATCAACAAACAAATTAAATCATAAGCCGAGCCTTCCCGTTAGCGTCGAAGGTGAACATGAACAGGGTAGTATTGCGGACCTGTTTCGGCAGCATTTTAGAGTACAATCACCCCTTAGCAATGAGCCGCTGTTGCCTGCGCCCGATTCTGGGACCGCCGACTGCCCCGCGCGAAGCGTCACGTTTACTGCGAAGCAGATTGCTGCTACAATTAAAAACATGGTTAGAGGAAAATCGCCCGGGCATGACGGTCTCAGCATAGAGCACCTGCAGCATGCTGGAATCCACTTGCCACGAGTCTTATTTATGTTTTTAAACTTATGTTTAGGTCACGCTTATTTACCTGAAAAATTAATGCGTACAACTGTTGTACCGATCATCAAAAACAGAACGGGTGATTCGTCCGTGCTATCAAATTACAGACCTATTTCTTTAGCGACGATAATTGCTAAGGTGCTGGACAGTCTGCTTGTATGCCAGCTTGATAAACATCTAACAATAAATGATGCTCAATTCGGGTTTCGGCACGGTTTATCAACAGAGAGCGCTATCCTTAGCCTTAAGCAGACTGTGCAGTACTATACAGCAAGAAAAACACCAGTATTTGCGTGCTACCTAGATTTGTCAAAAGCATTTGACCTTGTATCATATAATGTGCTATGGGGTAAACTGCAGCATGAAACGGACGTGCCCCGGGAAGTTATAAACTTATTCAAATTTTGGTACGCTAATCAACAGAACCGTGTCAGATGGGCAAACTCTTTTTCAGCTGAGTACAGGCTTGAGTGCGGGGTGAGGCAGGGGGGGCTGTCCTCCCCTATTTTGTTTAATCTGTACATTAATAATCTGATCGATGAGCTTTGCAGAACCGGAATCGGCTGTCATATAAATGGCGTATGCATTAATAATATAAGTTATGCAGACGATATGGTTTTGCTGAGCCCATCGGTCAGGGCATTAAGGAATTTAATTAACGTGTGTGAATCGTACGCTGAGACCCATGGGCTCAGATATAATGCATCAAAGAGCGAACTCATGGTATTTAAAGCAGGCAGTAAATGTTACAGCACAATTCCGCCAGTTATGCTGGGTGGCAAACCTCTAAAAAGAGTTGCAAATTTTAAATATCTGGGTCATTGGGTCTCAGACGATTTAAAAGATAATATGGATGTAGAACGGGAGCGCAGGTCACTGGCTGTTCGATGTGGGATGTTGGCCCATAGGTTTGCGCGTTGTACGGCTCAGGTTAAGGTGACGCTTTTCAAAGCCTACTGCCAATCCTTTTACACGTGCAGCCTGTGGGCGGACTTCACGCAGAGGGCATATAGTGGCCTGCGCATACAATATAACAACACGTTCCGGGTGTTGATGGGGCTGCCGCGTTTTTGCAGCGCGTCCGGCATGTTTGCCGACGCGGGTGTTGATAGTTTTTCGGCCATCATGCGCAAGAGATGCGCATCTCTGCTACGCCGTGTTCGCGCCAGCCCCAACACCATCCTTAGAGCGTTGGCGGATATGTGGGACTCTCCGATCTTGGGGCGGTGGATACGACTGCACGCAGTCAAGTAGACATTCCTCAGGATCGGCGGGCCTTACGCAGCTAAGAAATTAATTGATTACTAACACTAGTGTATAAGTTTTTATTGTTACTAACAAATATGGAAGTGATTCTGAATTAAATGTTTATTAATATTATTATTATATACGGATAACATAAACGAATATGCGGACAAAAAAACACTAGAAGACTGAAATCTAGAACCAGTCCCAAATATTATGCAAAGTGAAGTAAGAAGAGCCATCCTAACACAGAAATCAGGGAAATCACCTGGAGATGATAAGATAACCAATGAGTTACTAAAAAGAACCATAGAAGAGATAATACAACCATTTACACACATATGCAATGAAATTCTGGATACAGAACAAATGCCTTCTCAATGGACATCATCAACAATAATACTGTTACACAAGAAAGGAGATAAAAATGAGATCAACAATTACAGACCCATCAGTTTGATGCCAAACTTGTTTATAGTATTCAGCAAAATAATATTACACCGCATTACTAAAAATCTAGACAGTAATCAACCCAAAGAACAAGCGGGATTCCGCTCAGATTTTTCAACAATTGATCACATACATACTGTCAAACAAATAATTGAGAAATGCAATGAATACGACCGCCCATACTACCTGTCTTTCGTCGATTACAATAAAGCATTCGACTCCTTGAAACATAATTATATATGGGATTCATTAAAAAACCAAGGAGTGGAAAGTAAATTTATTAAGATCATTAAGAAAATATATGTCAACAGCACAGCAAAAGTGAAACTCGAAAACATTGGAGATCAATTTAAAATACAAAAGGGCGTGAGACAGGGAGACCCGTTGTCACCAAAAATATTTAATGCCGTTTTGGAAAATATCTTTAGGCAACTCAACTGGGATACCCTTGGCATTAATATAAACGGGGAAAAATTGCACCACCTAAGGTTCGCAGACGATCTCATTTTGTTCGCCGAAGATCCCATCACATTACGAACAATGCTACAACAACTAGCATCAGAGAGTAAAAAGGCGGGATTATCAATGAATACAAGCAAAACTAAATTGATGACAAATAAGACCGAAGTCAAAATTAAGGTGGGCGAAGATGAGATCGAATACGTTAACGAATATGTATACCTGGGTCAAGTCATATCGGTGAAAGACTTATCGACGAAAGAAGTAGAAAGACGAGTAAACAACACCTGGCAAAGGTACTGGTCACTCAGGGAAATCATGAAAAATAAATATGTGCCCATCTCGGAAAAGAGAACCGTATACAACACCTGCATACTTCCATGCCTTACATACGGCTGCCAGACCTGGCCACTAACTCAGAAGATAGAACACAAACTCGGTGTATGCCAAAGAGGAATGGAAAGGAGCATGATGGGTTTAAGATTGAAAGACAAATGGAAAGCTACAACAATTAGGAACACCACAAAAGTAGCGGATGTTAAAGTAAAAACACGAACCCTAAAATGGAAATGGACAGGTCACATGATGAGGACACAAACAGAGAAGTGGACCAACAAAGTTACAGAATGGTACCCAAGGGACGGAAAAAGACGTAGAGGAAGGCAGATTAAAAGATGGGAGGATGATCTGCCTAAGGGTTGGAGGAATGTAGCAAGGGATCGACAAATGTGGAGGGAACTTGAGGAGGCCTATGTCTCAAGACAGCCTGACCTGGTAGCTGATAGAACGAACAAACAAAAGTAAAAATTATAATTTAAGTTTAATTTAAGTAATAATTTAAGATTAGTTATTGTTATAATTTAAGTTTAGATATAGCAAACAATTAAGTGTAGTACTAAAATAATGTGAATACGAAGGTCAGAGTAAATAAAGGCTATTTTTATTTTATTTATTTATTTAATGAGCGGTTTTTAGTAGTAGTAAGTGTTGCTACCAACATGCGGTGCACCATTCATACATTTTATAATTGGTAGCTCACAATTAACTCGATTTTCTGGATTTTGCTATTTCATGGTCATAAAGAAACCAGCCCCTTTGGTTTCTGAATCTCGACGAAATGAAAGCGCATCGCTTGTGGCGGGAGGACGAGATCACGTGACTCCGTAATAAGGAGTCTCCCCGAGGGCATGCCTATGCACATGATAGCGTGCGCATAGACTTCTATGTCTAAGGGACCAACGGGCTTTGTAGACCCAATACACACAGACTGGGATAGATTTGATTTCAAAAAGATTTTGCATGAAGTCGGTGAATTAAAGAGCTCATTTTTTCTTGGAATTTAATACGTTTGTCTGTCGGCTTATTACAGTCTGAGTTTTATGTCGTGCCTTAAAAATAATCTGGGAGAATGAGAAAGGTTCTTTGTTCTGGGAATGAGATCTAATCAATTATTACGAAGAATAACAGAAAATAAAATACCTAACAGATTAATATCCACGCGAGCACTGACATTGAATACGTCAAAGTTATTTTTGGTAATTGAACTCAGATTCATTGTAGCTGCGTCTGCGATGCCAATTGCACATTGTAAATAATATAATATATGTTTATAAAGAAGCTTTTATAGAATTGGTTCGTAATTAAACGGCAATTCGAAATATTTCAACAAACATTTATGCTAACATGAAGGAAGCGATAAACGAGGAAAGTAGAAATAAATAATAGTTCAGTTGGCAGTCGCGATGTTTGCCACAGAGGCATAGAGCGCTCTCAGGAATACTGCCGAGTGGACACAAAGTAAATGCTTAAATAAATTGATGTTTAAACCTTTGTATCTTTAAGGCCTATATCTTCATTATTATCATATTTCCGTTTTAAATTAAAATATACTATAACATCAAATGAATTGCCGGCTCCGGCCGCACGACCTACTTTTATGAAATGTTCGATAACCTGGCACGCTGCCTAATTTGTGCGCACTTCATTATTGTCAATGTGACAATAATGAAGTGCGCACAGAACAAGTTATTTTTTTTAATTTTTGGAAAATATTCAATTTAGGCTATGAATCGGTACCTAGTTAGTTACTAGCACGTTTTTATGTTAAAGAAAAATGTCTACGATAAAATTAATTCATATTTGTTTACTATTTTACTGAATGCTCTTAGTTATTGTCGTACGAAAAGGAAACGTTGATTGTTTTTCTACCAGAGTTTTTTTTGTAAACCTTACTTACCGAACCGTACAGACGTCAAAACTGGGCAGGTAAATACAATCAGATAATTAGAACTCGGGTTAGGCTCGGTGGTTCCACAGGTTCTTCTTTTCTTTTCTCTCGCCCAAACAAATCGTTAAACTGTACAGGCTTTCGTTTTTGCGGTCCGACAATTCTACAAAATAATATATCTGATACACACAGAACAAAACCTGCGGTTGCGCAAAGTGAAGGTTAGACCATATTTCATAATTTAGGAATTAACAGAGTTGTAAAAAGTGTTGCGCACATTTGCGAGGACTCTGGTCATAATACAGGACCCTGAGGGACGCCACAGATTTTCATTAGCTACCCGGCGCTACACATAATTTTATTCAGGGTGACATAAACTTCTGAGCAAAATGAAAGGTTAACTTAGAATCATTTGCGTAGACAGCATACTATTCTTGCTACTAGGCCGTGTAAAGAGATGGCACACTTGTCTAACGACTTGTTCAATTCCTAATGCTATTCTAAAGTATTGTTGCATTAACATAACATAACATTTATTTGTTACATACTAACATACATATTATGATAAAAAAGCTGTTTGTTCCTCACATATAGTAAACTAGCGGCTCGTCCCGGCTTTGCACGGGTGCCTGTGTTACTCAGGGTGAATGTACTCGTCGCTTTCCAATGGTGAAAGAATTTTTGAAAACCACTCAGTAGTTTTTGAGTTTACTCATTACAAACATACACACACACAAAAATATTTTTTTTTTCTCTTAATAATATTAGTGTAGATAATAATAGATTAAAAAAACCGCTTGCTTGCATTAACCCGTTACACATCTATTGTTTCGAGGTATGTAGATGGTGACTAAATAAATTGTAAACTGCAGAGTACATAAAAATATTGTTTTATTAATAATAATGTGCGCTCTCATTGGTCAAGTGTTAGTTTTTTATCCCCGCATCCCATCAAATATACCTAAATTATCAATATGGCCGACGACAGCACAGCAAAATTCATAAATGACCGCACTGTGATAAATATTGAAGTTTCGGTAAAAAACATTGTTATTTTATGTGGCCCTCATTTATCACTTGGTCCATAACTACACACAGCAGTAATTCACTTTTAAATTCAATGTTATTATTTTCTCGTTTACCCAATTTAGGCTTTGATCAATTTAACCTGAAAAATTTAATTTGAGGTCTGCAGCGGCAGCGAGCGCTCCAATGCTAACGATACACGTTACACTGAGTGGAAGTCTGTCTTTAATTGTAATTGGGTACGTATAGTTTTACAAACCGTAGAAACTTTTACAAAGGCATTGTTAAAGGAAGGTAATTAGTGTGTGAGTCAACTTAGCAAGCCTGAATTAGTCGCGAGCTTTGGGTTACTGTTTATATTCCTCAACAAATTAAATGAGCGTTATTAACGGGATGTTCTGAATAAAATCAAGCTCAATTAGGATTCGTAACCTTTTTGTGTTTGCTGAATGAATATTACACCTGGAACTAATTGGGAAGGTAGATACCTGGCCCCGCGCGCCGCGCCCCGCACCCCAGGCCCCGCACCCCGCGCCTGTGGGAGCACGCGGCGCGCGGCGGGAGCAACATGAACTCGACTTTATTTTCATCTAATTGCCGAGTTGGGTGCGTTAATTGGACCATACCTTCAAAACGATCTGAATTAAACCGTTTATTTGAGATGAATTCGATATTAATCCAGTCGACATGTCAGGACTAGATATCTAGGTAATGGGAAAGTATTCCGAACTTAATGGAACTTTTACAGGTTTTTTGAGGGTACACTACTTGTACTTACTTTACTACTTCGACCGAGAAGACCCTGTGCATCTTGGGGTGGGGGGTATTTCGCTTATATCTCCATTTAGCAAATTTTGTGTGTTATAGAACATTAAATTTCCTAAAAGTTAGTTGGGGCACCAGAATTATTTAGATTGAGAACCCAATATTAACGGAGATACAGCCGATAGAAGTTAGACAAACTTTCTTAAAATGTTAAAAATAGCATAACTTTTTATCATTTCTATCTAGGTACACTATAATATTATAAAGAGGAAAATTTTGTATTTGTGTGTGTGTATGTTTGTAATGAATAAACTCAAAAACTACTGTGCTGATTTCAAAAATTCTTTCACCATTGGAAAGCTACATTCACCCTGAGTAACATAGGCACCCGTGCAAAGCCGGGACGAGCCGCTAGTGTTTAATATTTACGTGGTATTAGCACTTCAACGAAGTTATGTTGGTCAGTCATTAATATCGACGTCTTGGAAAACTTATGATCCCCTCCTCCCCTCAAACGTGACGATGTCGCATTATAATGTAAGAAATGTATTATGACTATTATGAGGAACCCTGTGGGCGCGTACCCACCATGTAGTGACGATTATTTATAGTTGGGTAATATATGGAAAAGTCGTGGAGGATAGTTAATCGTGTCGTCCTATATGTGAACACCTCCATTTAAATACATAACTCACGACGACGCTTTAAACGACACGATAATCTGTCGTCACAACATAGTGGGAACACGCCCTTACTCACACCAAAAAGCCTAACTCTGTACACACAATTTATGTCACTGGGGTGGGGGGGAGTGTTGTTGGTAGACCCTGTTGTAATGATATTTCCACATTTTCATGCTTGACCGATTGCCTGAGTCGTTGAAAATGTTTGAAAACAAAGTCAATTTCAATGGAGGTGACATTGAGGGCGGGTCATAGGATAAACTGATGTCTCCGAGGAACAAGCGGCCGACATACGAGGACAGACGAGTAAGAGAATGTGAGTTTATTAGCCGATATCAAATGTAGAATCTCACTAGCATTGGCTTTTTTGAAATGTTTGAATGTTTAATGGTTCCGCGCACACGGTTGGGCCGGAGACTTGATGCTGCAGTATTTGTTGAACCACAAAGCCGTCCTACAGCACACATGGCCGGGACATGCCGACCCCACAATGTGAGTGAAGAACCCCTAAAGATCTCGAACCTCGCCATTTTGTAATAAAAACGACGTTTGCGCCAACGCTGATAGATATCCGACAGAATCATTGCATTCTTGCTAATCTTTCGGGCATGAAAGAAAACAACATGTTGACATTTTGCTGTTACATCGAGTTTAGCTCAGTGATATTAAAGCTATTGGTGTGTTATGTAATCAGTACCAGTGCCTACCCTTGTACTGGTACATTTATTCGATTGTATTTGTTGGAATTTCATCTAAAGGTCGCTCGTTATAATCAACATTTTAACAAGTCTGAACGCGTACCAACTAATTAATAAACCGGCGCTCATTTTAGGTTTATTCAAATGTACATTATTGGGATTTCTTCAAAAGGTCAGGGACGGTAACAATTTGGGAAATAATTTCAGAACATATATTTACTAAAATTCGCACCTTTAAAGGTAAACTATTTCTAAACAAAAACTCAAAATTTTACACACAAATAAAAATAATGTACGGCTTTTAGGTAATATTTGATTATCTACATGATACTCTGAGTCTTTTGTTAAGGTATACATACCTAAGAAAGATATTTATTTACACTTTATGATATGATCCAGGAAAGCTTTTTTTAGGGGCACAGTCGCAAAAACGGAACCCTTATAAGATCACTTTGTTGTCCGTCTGTCAAGACCCATTTCTCAGGAACGCGTCCGAGGTATCAAGTTGAAATTAATGCCACATAAGGTCAGGTGGGGTAAGTGAAACATACTTTACTTTTAATTTTAGGTAAACAGCTCTAGCACAGTAATTTGACTCGAATTTAAAATATCGATTGATGCGACGTACTCTTCCTTTAATCAGCCGTCTATGATTCGAGTTCCAAGCTCTAGAGTCGTGCATTAATCGATAAAATCATCAAAATTAAGCAGACTATAGTTTTGTTTCACTTCCCCCCTATATGGGGTAACTGAAACTGTCGCCAGAATATCTATATTATTGAGTCTGCGTAACTATTAAAAAGACCAAAATGACATGTCAAAACGCTTTTATCTAATATGAGTCGTATTTTGTCGGTATTAGGTTTAATTTTGGAAATACAGTTAAAAAATAGAATTTGGGGTAAGTGAAACATAGTCGCGGTGGTCAGGGGTACTAAACAAGTGCAAAAATAAAACAAGATTTTTATTTTCTTTAAAAATAAAATTGCGAAGATATTATCAAACAAATTAATGGCTATAATTAGGTACATAGTTTACAAATTCAAGTTATTTTACTTAAATCAAATATAAACCCCAGAAACCAATCTTCGCCTAGGACTCCCATTATTGAATGGGTTAGCAACACAATTTTTGTTGACATATTCACCAACTACTTCCAGGAGTTCTTTCCTTGTAAGTCCAAACCCATACTTTTCCATAATATGGATATTTTAAGCCAACGACTCCTCTACTTCACGTGATAAAACAAAACATGATCTTGGAATATTATAATGTTTAGAAGCAGTGTAAGCAGACATTGTTAAATTTTTGACAGCTTGTATTGCATCTTGCAGTTTTTCGTCTGAGTAAGCAGCTTTTTCAGTTTTTCGGATGTAATTTTGAGGCTTTACATGACCTGGAAAAAAAATCTTTAAATTAAATTAACTTCTCTTTTATTAAGTACTTGAAAACCCGTAAAAGGGTTTTGTTTGTACAATGATGACATTTGTCTGTTTTTTAATATTTTATTATATTCATTGAAAATTTTATAGCTATGATAACTATCAACTAATTAGGTAGAAGTCCTCGAACGATTTTTTGATTTGTCTGTTTGTTCGGGATACTTGCAAAAACTGCCTATCCGATTTTAATGAAAAGTTTATCCTTCTGCAAATTAACCATAACCACCCGGATATGGTTAATTTCAGAACTTTACGCAAATGAAATGCCAAGACGTTAAACAATAAATCATGTAGGTACTACTAAACATAGTACATGAGATTACTTGAAAAAAAAATGTTTGTGTACTCTGGCACGGGGGAAGTGGGCCATATGTTTCTCTTACCCCGGCCATCACTGTTTCACTTTCCCCAGTCAGTACTTTTTAAGCTTAGAATTTCGACAGCCATAAAATTCAATTGCCGGCACGTTTTAGCTAGATATAACTATTAGAACATAAAATCTATAGTTTGAATACGTTACTTACCTATTGAAAGCCTCATAAACACTATTAAATTTCTTGACACCAGCGAAAAGATTAAGCACGTCCAACTCGTGTTTTGAAGTTTACAAAATGTCAAATTTCTTTTCTTTATAAAACCTTGTAGAATGATCGTAGCGACATCTGTGCTAGAACATTGAAAACTCTACGTCGATCCCGTTTTATCGACCGATCACTATTAGAGCTGAACTGTATAGTTTATTGTGTAGGGTTGGGTGTTTCACTTACCTCTTAGTTTCACTTACCCCACCTGACCTTACTCAAGTTTGCTACCCTTTGGAGCACTGAAAAAATCAAACTTTTAAGTCAACGCAATCAAAAGATAATATTATGACCGTTTATGTTGCATATATTGCGATTTTATAAGGGAATCAAAACCTATAGGGTTCTTCCGGTTGACCTTAAAAAAAACTGAAAACCAAAAATATGTAATTTATTAATGTATACCTACAACTTTATACGGAACCCTCGGTGCGCGAGTCTAACCCCCACTTCGCCGGTTTTTATGGGTCCGTAGTCAACAAGGAACAATTATAGTATCGCCATGTCCGTCCGTCTGTCCGCAGATTAGCTCAAAGACTCGTTAGTACTAGAAAGCTGTAATTTGGCATGAGTATACAAATTAGTTACGCCGATAAAGTGGTAAAATAAATAAAATCTCGAACATGTAAAGTGGGGATATTTTTTCTCGCGAACCCCATAATGTGGGATGTTCTTGAACTGCAAAAATATAAGTTTGTTTTTATTATTATAAAATGGTTAAAAGAATCCCCACTTACTTACACCGCTACGTGTAGGTACTGGAGGTACCCTAAAACAAAATACTTTTCGGGATTTTATTTTACCCAAAGACTATATATTCTCTATGATTTTACCACTATAACGGCGTAACTAATTTATATATTCATGCCAAATTACGGCTTTCTATTACTAAGAGCTAAGCTGCGGACAGACAGATAGACAGACGGACATGGCGAAACTATAAGGGTTCCTTGGTTATTGACTACGGGACCCTAAAAAAGTGTCCGCATACTTTGATGGGCCACTATGGAACCCTACGTTGTGCGTGGCCCGCACTTGACGGGTTTTTTTATAGTATCACTTTTCAATCAATTGTACTATGACCTACTTTAGCTTAACAAATTGTTACACTAAACCAATTAACAGCTTCACTGCCAGCCAGATTGTGAGGGTAGAGTGCCAAAGGCCGAACTGTTCTTTATAATTTATTTAGTTCCTAAGACATCAGTGATAAGGTGAAAAATAATAAAAAAATTGAATTATTATTAGTTTCGTAAATAAAAAATAAAAATAAAATCCCGCGCCTGCGCGGGCCCGGCACTGCGGTTGAAAAATCCATACGTAGTGCCAAGCCCGCGCCTGTGCGTGGTTAGGTATTTAGTGTTTAAATTATTTATTATAAAACCAAATTAAAATTTCTAAGAAGTACAGCCACTTATATGAGTTATAAGAAACTAAAATGATGAAATACTATTATGAACTACCTACCCTAATAGTGAACAATTTTTGCCTTGAATTATTATTTTTAGCACGAAATCAAATATCACAATCATATCACAATCAATAAAAAATTATATATATTATTTAAATGGAAGAATGATATACTTCAAAACATTCGACACATAATCCAGGTTTTTCAATGCAAGTAATACAATGCCAAATAGTGTCTGTACGTTTTTTTTCTTTTGTGCATTGACGACACTGCTTACGTTTCAATTTACCTTTTGCGTTTCTTTCAGTAATCTTACAAATTTTGTGTGTGATAGGTGGTCTTCTCACAGGTCCTGGATTTGCAGTTACATGTTTATCAGGTAGCAACGCGCTTATTACTGATACACGGTAATCATACAATGTCATTTTAGGCTGTTCAGAGTATTTATTATATAATTTGAAAGAATTTATCAGTAGCATCTGGAATGTGTGAATAGCAACCTTTAGGTACCACCGCAGAGTCTTCCTTTCACATGGGTAATATGCTAATAGTTGATCCTGTCGGTCCACTCCAGACATAAATTCGTTATATTTGGCAATTGCCTCGGGTTTTTGAGCGACTTGTCCACGTTTATTAGTTACTGGAACCATTTTATGTTCAAATTCTGAAGTTATGTAGGTAACAGGTCGTTTATCCTTCCATTTTCCTATGTGAACCCCATCACAGTATCTAGAAATGTTTTCTCCTTTCTTTACTTTCTTTTGGACGACCTCTCGAGGATTTTGTTTCAAATTATTGCGTAATGTACCAGTGCAGTACGTATTATTATCAAGAAGTTTTTTCGCTAAACCAAAACTGTTATAGAAATTGTCCATATAAAGCGCATGCCCATTACCAAGCTTTTCATCCATTAGCTGCATCACTACTTTCTCGGCGTGACCTTTTCCACTAACCTCGTGGTCTTGAGCGCCTGCGTACACACGGAATTTCAAAATCAAACCGTCAGGTTCAGTGAGCATATATAGTTTGATCCCGTATTTATGACGTTTATTTTTTATAAATTGCCGGAGCTTTAGTCGACCTCTCCATAATATCATGCTCTCATCTAAAGATAATTCTTTTGCGGGGTAGTAACATTCATTCATTTTCGTATTGAAATAGTCGATGATACTGCGAACTTTTAGCACTGCGTCGCCATTATCTGCTTCAGATGTAAAATGGAGACATCTCATAATCAGTAGAAATCTATTCCGACCCATTTGTTCAGCGAAAATAGGTATGGAAAATAACCTGCCTGTTTTCCAATAATCTTGAAGGCGACTGAGCTGTATAGTGCCCATATGAAATAGTAGCCCCAAAAAAACTCTCAGTTCGGGAACAGTTAGTTCCTTCCATGCCGATATTCTAGATCTTTGTGACACTCCAGCTGATAACTTGACTGCTTGTTTATTAGTTTCTTCACAAATCATTGCAAGAAAATTTTCAGTAAAGAAGTAGTTGAAATAATCGATAGGGGTTATGCCAGGATTAGCGTAAAATTCGTTTAGTCGCGTAAATGAAATTGTTTTCATTTCGCCTACCTCAGTCCACTCGGATGTAGAGCCATCTACTGATGGTCTCATCGGAGACATATCTTCTTGGGTAATATTGAGTTGGTCCACTGAAGTATCGGGCGTCGACTGTGGTGGGGCGGAATGTGGCCTTCTGATCGGTGAATTGGCAGACACGCGAGAAAATGTTAGCTGCTCGTCATTGTCATCCTCTGAAGACTGGTCCTCTTCCTCACTTCCAGGGTCAAACTCGTCGCTCGATTCCAGATCGGCAAATAATTCCTCTTCGACGTCTGAATCACGTAAACAACTAGCATAACGAGTTCTTTTAGGCCGCGAAGGGCCTGCCTCGTCTGCCATTTAAATCACTTGTAAAATAAAAACTAGTGACCCGATCCAAAAACCGTAAACTTTGTTTGAATTGTAGAAAATTCAAGCGCAGCGCCAACGTAAAAACAACCCGCCAAACGCAGTGCCGGCGTCACACTGACTCATAGAAACTGTACTGAGCCTAGCCCGCGCCAGCGCGGGGTCGGCCCCTCGCGCCATACCCCGCACCCCGCGCCAGCGCGGGCTCGGCAGTGAAGTTGTTAAAACGACACAACTTCTTTTTAGGGTTCCGTACCCAAAGGGTAAAACGGGACCCTATCACTAAGACTTCGCTGTCTGTCTGTCTGTCTGTCTGTCTCCAGGCTGTATCTCATAAACCGTGATAGCTAGAAAGCTGAAATTTTCACAAATGATGTATTACTATTGCCGCTATAACAACAAATACTAAAAATTAAAAAAAATATATTAAGGGGGGCTCCCATACAACAGATATGATTTTTTTGCCGTTTTTATAGATAATGGTACGGAACCCTTCGTGCGCGAGTCCGACTCGCACTTGGTCGTTTTTTTTGATTTGATTTGTTGCCGTGGCCGCGTGGTTGTCCCAATAGTTACACATACAACACTTTTCCTTAAAATTTTCGTCATCACTCGTCAACGAACGAGTCACAATTATTAGTATGGACACAATGCATTTAGCAACTTTACCTTTTTTAGTTTTGTAACGGTAAAATTTTGCTCCATCTATTAAATGCGGATTTTTTAAGAAAGTGCCAATTTTTACTTGAATGTTGCGTAATTTTAAGAAAGATGGCATTTTGCCTCAATTCATGAAACATTTCGTTTCGGTATACCGATTAGGAGCGAATTTTGTAGAACAACTGAACTTATTATTTTTATATCCCTGTGTTGTTGCATTGTAGATTATTCTCTTAAGTACCTTAACTAGTAATTTATTAAAAATCTCAAGTTTTTACTACGTTGCATGGAAAAATAATGAAAGCCTTGCCATATTGAAAGCGTTAGAGTGCAAAGCATTGAATTTAAAAAATGGGAGCTAGAAATTTTGAATAAAGAGGAAAAAGTCAGAGTAACTGGGAGGAATTTAGGTTAGGTTAGTAAAGAGGGAGGATTTTTACTTGGAACTAGTGATTGCCCCAGGAACGGGAATAAGGAATACTTTTTGCACAAACTAGGAAGTAGGAAGAGAATGACACAGTTCTTGGAAAAACACTGAAATAGCAGGGTTTTTCTACGCTGTGTTCTACGCAAATTTAAAAGCATTTCTCTTGATCCACGTTTTGCATAAGTGGTTTTATTTAAATAAAAATTGCCGGCCAAGTGCGAGTTGGACTCGCGCACCGAGGTTTCCGTATAAACTTGTAGGTATTTTGTTATTAAACTACATATTTACGGTTTTCAGATTTTTCCCTTTACTACTTGTGCTATAGCTTCTTGTCAAACATGATTCTAGGTCAACGAGAAGTACCCAATAAATTTTGATTCCTTTGAATAGTGTCGAAATATACGTTTTTTTGCGGCATAAAGAGCCGTATTTTTTTAACGTTAACTTAGAAGTTTGATTTTTTCACAGCTTCTAGGGACTGTAGATTTCAGAATATGGTTTTAATTTCAACTCGATACCTTTACGCGTTCTCGAGATAAAGGGTCTTGACAGACAGACAGACGGACGGACGGACAACAAAGTGATCCTATGAGGGTTCTGTTTTTTCCTTTTGAGGAACGGAACCCTAAAAAACCTTCCTAAAGTTTGAAACATTATAACGAAAATTTCTGTGAACAGGTTGGTACATTTGCATTTTCTTTTCAATGCAGCCTATTTCTTATCTCCGTTTACTTGAGCACGTTTAAGGTACGAAGTAATTAAGAAGTACCCAATCATGTGCCATAATATGTTTAATGTAAGTAATTGACATAAGTTGACAACCAATCAGTGGGTTTCGCTTTGAGGATAGGAGCGACAGTTTATTGTTATAGAAGCCGTGCGCCGTGCGACCGATGGGATGGCCGGCCGGCAGAAATAACGAACTACTGCATAAACGTTCATTTTCTATTTTATTCCTTCAGGGGATAATTATACATAACAAAGGATGTGTGTATCTTCGTTATAGAAATAAATCTTGTGGAAAATTGAATGCTGCTGCACTTAGAAGCTTAGGCTGTGCCTTCATGAGTAGTATTTCGTGAGTGAATGAATTTAAGATTTTTGGTAAGTAATTAGATTCAATTAATTTGAATTAGCTCTGTATACCTACAGGGTGGTAGGGACATCGACGAACAAACGATTACTACGCATTCAGTACATCATGTGAAACCTCCGACATAGACATTTTTAATCGGTAATTCTACAAAACAACTGTTTCCTAAAAAAGTATGCCTACACGGAAAAATATATGATGATTAAAAAATAATCCTATGAAAAATGTATACAGCTTCGGTGTCCCTTCCACCATGTCTTATTATTGTTTTTGAAGTGTATGGTGTTTTAACTGAGGTGATGACTTACCCTAACTTCTACTTCTCCATAAGGCCGCACCTTGAACTCGTTAGGGCTGAACTTAACTCTCAACACCTCCACAGCATCTGTGACAAACCAAACAACATCAAAATGCTCTCCGTGAAATTTCACAAGTAACGCGAAATTACATGCGATTTAGAATCTTAATATTTTAGCTTTATGTGACGGCTATTATTATAATAGTCAGAAAGTCATCACAATATCAATTAAAACATTTTCATTTAGTAGAATGTGGCTCTCGCCAGCAGACGGACGGAGGCTGTTTTGTCAGTAATAAACTTTTATTCCTCAAAAGTATCCTTGGGCTGTAATAAAGGACCCGGTGATCCTCTTGGGAGAATCTCTGCGATGAGAAATATAACGTTTGTAAGAGAACTGCTCCAAGCAGTGAAGTGTTAAAAGTGCAATTTGCTATAAAATGAAATGTTATAATTATGTAATGTAGTATGGGCTATGACGTCACACGGTGAGCGGGCAAGCTCAGCGGTCACTACGGTCAGCTTACCGACAAACTTGTTTGGATTGCACTTTGACTCAGTTCTTTTCACCTATAAATGTGTGTTATGTTAATAAATATAGATGACGAACGGAACAGTTTGGAGAGAGAGCAAGTGTAAAAATATACGATTTCTGCCAATGCGAGTTAGTTTAATCAACTCCACAAAATCAAAGCATTTCTTTCAAGTAGGCCAGTTACAAGCACTATTGAATTGTCGAAACAAAGAAAACAATGTAATGTAGCTACATAACAATCCCAGTCACAAGGCATACAAACGGTGAAATGCTGTAGTTAGCCATTCCAAAGCGTAGATCTCTTTGGAGAAGAACGGGCAAGAATCTCCATGGACCTTTTAAATCAAAATATTGTTTTACAATTTCGAGAAATATCAAATTCAAATATTTTTTAAACCTGGTTCAGTTATGTTGCTTCTACATAATGTAGAAGCAACATGCTTCTACATAATCTTATGAATATGAAATGTGAACAAAATTGGAAACAGTTGTTTGTTTTGGTTGAGGTCAAACAAAATAACTTGTGTATTCCCACACAGAATACGCAACAAGCGCGGTAGTCTGCCATCAAAGATTAGCTAAACAAGGAGGCAATTTGTTTAAGCCAACTTGTAGGAACTATTTTACCAAGAACTAGTTACATAATAGATCATGAAATAAATGGACGCAGAAGAACAAAAATGATATAGAGAATGATACTGGCTGTGTTGATAAGATATAGATTAAAATCGTGATGATGGAACTGCTAAAAGATTGCAAATGAATCATGTTCAAGCGACGACTTGGATATGTGTTTGCTACAAGTAAGTACCTGTCATTTTAAAGCTTTCAGGATTTTTGTATTGGGTATGTTTTGACGACAACAGCAATTCAGACAGTTAATTCACCCAAATAAATAGGTAAGACTGGAAGTTCTGCCATCTCGTATGTTGTGTTACGGTCGTATTGTATGCCAAACAATCCAGCCGGGCTAGACCTGCGCTCATTGTGCACTACCGCCTTGCTCCCGCACGCCACCAACAACGCGACTCATTCATTACGACTCGCTCGCTTTTTATTATAATTGGTTTTCATTGAAACGTCGCCGGCCTCCGATAAAAAGAGGCAATGTTATGTTATTGCGAAATACAAAGCTTTGATGGCATTACGGCCTTTTTCTAATTAACAGTAACGAACAGAGTTGTCAAACTTTGTAATTAAAGTCGACGTCTTTCGAACATTTACCTAAGTATGTGTTTTCAAGCCCCTACCTACTTCATTATAAATACCGTTAACAATAAAATAGAATTTTTCATTGAGTTTAAATTACTTTAAACATTCTCAATGTTAAACATATTTTTTCAAGAGTAATGAAAGTAAATAGGATTACGTTGTCATCACATTAAAGCATTAAGTATAATGTACGGTGTCTCTGAGTGTTTCAGCAAAAACATTTGGAGCAAGTAAGAGGGAAACTTTTATAAAACTCCTCGGGGAATTAGGGTTCCCTACGAAAGCATGGCGGAGCGTAAACCTTTACTGAACGGCTGAGTAGACTCACAGACACATGGACAGACGGGCAGACGACCGTGCGCTGAGAGGATTACTCACGGCTCTGACTGCCAGGAGAAGGATAAATGTGCATGAACTACCAATATTAGCACCGAGACTCGATGTTAGTGGAATAAATGCGAAATGTTTAGATTATATCCAGATGGACTGAATTTTTAACTAGGATTTTCACTTTCGAGTGTTCAAAACCTTTTTGTATTGCTGAATAGATAAATTTTAATATTATGTTACCGTCAGAATTATGACTATCATCATCATCAATATCCTGCCCATAACCAAATTTATTTGGGTACGGCGCAGCATGTATTCTTCTTACATACTTCTCTATTAGATGTCACCTCATGAGTCACCCCATATAATTATGTATAAATAATATTTAATTCCCACAGTCAATCCATCGTTTCTTGAACGAATTTCTGAAAGTACACTTCTCATCAAAAAAATCGAAACACTTTCGTTTTTATTGTTTTTGTCCTAATTTTTTACAAAAGAGAATTAATTCCATGAAAAAAAAAACATTATTGTGTAGCTGGCAGTTTGGTCATTACAGTAAGAAGAAAAAATCAAAATTCGAAATTAGAATTTCATTTGTTTATCCTATAAATGAAATTAATCACTGTTTTGAGACAAATGTGTATTTAGGGTTGGAGTACGTTTCTCGTTTAAAAACTAAAAATTAGCGCTTGTCTTTAAACTTTTTGTTTCTTATTTCATTTACTGTGACTTTGGGTCGTCTGAAAAAACTTTTTTTTCTAAAACATATGGATACTTCGCCCGCAGAAGCCGCCCAAGTGGTGGCATTGCTGGATTCTGGACTTAGTCAGCGTGTTGTGGCTGCAAGATTGCATCTAAGCTTATCATCTGTTCATAGAGTCTACAAACGCTATCGGGAGACTGGTTCGTTCACGCGCCGTTCAGGATCTGGCAGGAATCGGGTCACTTCTGAGCGAGATGATCGATTTATTGTAACAACTTCTTTACGAAATCGACGCCTTAACGCTTTTCAACTGCAGCAGCAGCTTCGCGTTGTACGAAGAGTAACTGTAAGTGACTCTACAATAAGAAGAAGGTTGAAGGAACGCGGATTGGCACCGCATAAGCCAGCGAATGGGCCGAAATTAACTGCAGACCATCGAAGAGCGCGCCTTAACTTTGCACGCGAGCACCTAACTTGGTCATACCTTCAGTGGAGCAAAGTACTGTTTTCTGATGAGTGTAAAATTATGCTGTATGGTAACGACGGAAGGAACAAGGTCTACAGAAGAGATGGAGAACGCTTTGCACAATGCTGCATTGAAGAAAAGGTCAGCTATGGTGGCGGTTCGTGGACGGTTTGGGGGGGAATCAGCGCCGACGGTAAGACAGAACTTGCCTTTGTGTCTGGGCCACGGCTGCCTGCACTAAACTCTCATCGGTACATCGAACAGTGTCTTGAACCTCATGTGATGCCCTATGCACATTTTATTGGCAACGACTTCATATTCATGCACGACAATGCTAGAGCTCACACCGCGGGCGTCGTACGAGATTATCTTACCGAAGTCGGTATCTCCATTATGGTATGGCCAGCAAGAAGCCCGGACATGAATCCCATTGAACATCTATGGGATGAATTAAAGAGACGAATTCGAGCAAGAGATCCAGCCCCAGAAACACTTAGCCAGCTGCAAAATGCAATCCAAGAGGAATGGGATAATATACCACAACATGTGATCGTGACTCTCATCCGATCGATGAAGAACCGTATGAAAGCAGTAATAAGAGCTCGCGGAGGGAATACAAGTTATTAAATAAACGTTTCTTACATTTTTTTTTCATTTACGCGTGTTGTTTTACCCATTTCCTTCATATTCCATACAGGGTAAAAATTACTCATTATACAAAATACGAAACCTATGAAGACTTAATTTGAACTTAGAACAATAACATTAGGATTTAAAAACCTCATACTACTCACTATTAAATGACATTTTACATTTATTCCTAAATATACACATTTTTCTGATAATCCTTATCAAATCATAAACTGCGAGGTGTTTCGATTTTTTTGATGAGAAGTGTAGTTCAGGTGCGTTGTAATCGCAACGGGTGCGCATGAGCATGTTGCTGTGTGAACACGGATCAGCAAAAGGAGTACTATGATCGTAGCAGGCGGCTTTCTGAAGACACGAGTTTAATTATGTTTGTGAGTGTTTTGTCAATAATATCAATTTTGCTTGACTCCGTTTGTAAAATGTGAAAAGTACTCGACAAAGGGTGTTAGTATAGTTGAATATTAATATAATTATAAGTGTTTGTTTTAACGGCTCTGTCTCTAGATAAATCAGACATCGATAATATTTAAAACCAATGAAATGATCATCATCATTTCATTAGACTGGCCACTATACCCAGAATATTAAAAGGAATTTATAGTCCCGTATTATAAAAAAGTACACGGTGCGTTTGCAAGACACACCAGTAAATAACCGCCTCTGCTTGTGTCTATGGCCTCAGTGCTAGAGGCGTACAGTAGCACGGCCCAAAAGTAAGGGAAGCATTTGAGAGGTGTTCGGGAACTCGAACTCACTGCTAAACATCGCAAAATTGTGCAAACACTACAAAACTGACACTGATGTACAGAAGGTCGGCTCCATACAACGCGCACGCACACGTACACACGCTTCTTATTACAGTGAGTGCAATTTCATTCGATGATCTCCTTAAGTTCTGAGTTAGGCTAAACGTTTACTTACAAATGCTTGCACTGACTTGCTCCACTCAAATATGCATGGTTCTATCCACAAAGTGCCACCTCAGACTCAGATCTGTATGTTTCTCATGATTGTGTTTCACGATTTTAGGGTTGGTCTAAAGTTGTTAAAATTAGAAACAACAACAACAATTTTATCAGGTTTCCAGATATTAAAATTACACATAATAAGTGCCTGGGCAAATTTTGCTAGTCTGACAACCAGTCTTGTCGTTGTACCCAGTATTAACTGGGTTGTGGAGGTCAGATAAGCAGTCGCTCCATGTAAAATACTGGTATTCAGCTGCATCTGGTTAGACTGGAAGCCGACCGACTAGTTGGCAGATGATGCTGTGCATGTTTTCACCCATGGCACAGAGTCGGCCTTCGTTATCTTTCTATTTTGTGACTAAAGAGACACGCCGAGAATATACATAGACAAAATTATTTCATTAAAATTCAGCCCTTCACACCTTTGAGAGCGCTCTTGGAGTATACCAAGCTGTACAAATATTCTGTACAATTATCCTCGCTTGCTCTGTTTGTCTGCAAATTACCTGCACGTGTTGCTTTTATTTAATTTCCTGTTTCGCTTCGTGTATACTTACATTTCATAGAGATTGTGTAAAAATATTCTTGTCAAGTAAACAATGAGTTTGAAATCAAATTAAGAGGCACGTGTACTCGTACCATAATTTGATTATAATCACTAGACATGCTCCTGCTTTGCACGAGTGCACTGTAATGTTTTTTCGATATGTAAATACACCACGACTTCAGAGTATAAATGTATTAGAATAAACGACTTAATATACATTTTGAAAATTATGTTTAAAAACACATCAAAATCCATTTAGCAGTTTAAAAGAATGAAACGGTCACTCAAACAGACACGAATGACTTGCGACCATGCGCTTGTTCGCTTTTTCAAGACCGAGGCACTCTTTTAGTTAGTACAAGTAAATAGTTTACGAAACGTAACGGATTCGCCTGTCAGATTCGAATAAAACTTACTGCCAAACACACTGGACACCACATTGTTAACTTTGGAGCGGCTTTCGATCTGGTCCACTACACTGAACAAGTGGATTAATGTAGTTGTAGCTCAACAACTTCACAGCCTACTTGAAACAATCACTGAACCGATGCTAATCACCTGGAGCGGGTTGTTTCTACCTGCCGTGTGTTTGTCTTTCTCTCTACTCTGTTAATGTATTTTCTATTTTACAAAGCAATAGTTCAAAGACCTAATAATCGTGATTTGTTAACAATGAAGATTAATTAGATAACAATGAATTATGTTGACTGAGGAATTATGATGAATCTGCAGGTTAGCTTGTTTACAAAAGTTTACCAAAGATTGAAGTTCCTTATAATATTGAACTAATGGATGTCCTATCAGAGAGAGAAACTAATAATTCGTCTTTGCAGTACCTACGTAACCGCTTAATCTAACAAGATGTCTTGTAAGACGCTCGAATTTGATGTTTTCAAGTCAAGAGTGAATAGATTATTTTGTACGGGCCCACCATTATTTAACTTAACATCTATTGACATTAAGGTCAAAGCAAGTGTTATGATTTTATCGGTCCACCGTGCACGGTATCACGCTTGGTAATATACTGACAGAACAGATGTGCTCACCGTGCTTCTTGTCGAACTTGACGGCGGTAGGCAGCGGCGTGACGTTGGTGAGGCGCAGCCGGTAGCACGTGCTGCGCCCCAGCGTCAGCGCCTGCCACGGCCGCAGTGTTGCCGTGCCGCGCTGGCTGCCCAGCGCGCCCGCGTCTGTTTTGCAGCCTGAACCTGACGACGTAGTCATCATTATTCATAAAAAGGGCCGATTCTATAATCATAACGAGCACTAGTAAAATGACCAATATAACTATCAGAAATACATTGTCAAGGACGGTACGAATAACATATTGTGTCGGGCATGCCACCGTCTCGGTAAGTCGTTCCGACATATCGATTCCGGCTGTTCTTCTCTTGTTAGCCATTATACTTTGGATTATCCACCAGCAACTTGCCTTGCAGAACAACCTTGTGGATTATGAAGTACCATACTAGTAGTATGTGCCCGACCCAGCTCTCAAGAACGGTCATGCCACATTGTATTGGGATCAACCTATTGTCACGGATAATACTATTATAGCAAATAAGCCTGACTTATTGTGGTGATAAATTGCCGAGAGCGCCGTGCAATGATTGTAGACATCACTGTCCATCATGACGAGAATCTCGTAAAGGCGAAAATGATAAAAAATCAAGTAAGTATCTTGAATTAGAACATGACATTGTCAACATGTGGAACTTAGATTCAGCAGTCATTGTACCGATAATAGCAAAGAGCTTCGACCAACATCTTAGAAGGCTCTAATTGCGCGGCTGGGTCAAGGGCCTGGATTCAGAAAGCAGTACTGGACACGGCACCAAAGTGAGATCCTCTCTCTAGAACCCTGACCACTGGCAGCCTGGACCTTGTTCCTGATGCCGATTAGTTACAGTTTTTTTATATATTTGGTTTTGTTTTTAACACTATATAAAAATGTAAACTAATATATGTGCAAAAAATAAATGAATGAGAACGAGCACTAACATGATTGTATACACTTAGGAAAATTCATAACTGGCGCAATGTGAGCGTACTATTAGGTACACCTCTGCCTTTCCCTTCAGGAACCGGACGCTTCACGCGGACGACGGTCACGGGCAACAGCTAGTTTAGTAAACTGATGTAGTGTTAATATTATAACTAAACTTCGACATACTACTCATGTCTCAGTGAATAGTATAAGCTAGCTATTTTAAAAGCTTTTATTTAACTTGCAATGTAATTTGTTCGGGTGGAATCTTTGAACTCAATTTTGAAGTAGATATCTTCAACCGATTGAGCTGAAATTTTGTATACACGTTTAGTTTAAAGGGAAATGCACGATAAGGTACGTGACGTCATTCTAAATCCAATATGGCGGACCATCCAAGATAGCGGAATAGTTATTTTTAATGCACTTCTACAATATGGATATCAAATGAAAGGACTCGTTGAGAGCAACTCGAAAAATAATGTGACGTCATCCTAAATCTAATATGGCGGACTATCCAAGATGGCGGAATAGTTATTTTTAATGTACTTCCACAATATGGGTATCAAATGAAAGGGCTTGCCGAAAATATCCCATACGGTCCACTATTGAAGTTTTTTGTGCTCTCCTATAATAAAAGGGTTCGCTGGGAATAAAAATGCAAGTTTAAAAATTTTTAAAGCCTGTAACATCGATTGATTAACTTTGATAACACTAGGTGGGTACATACAGTCGCCAGGGTCGTGCTGGCAGGGCAGCAGGCGCAGCACGAGGCGCGGCGCCAGCACGCGGTAGGTGACGAGCGCGGCGCGCGCCTCCGTGGCCGGCCCGCCCGGCACCACCGCCACGTCCGCCCCCGTGCGCCGCACGCGCACCAGGGTCGCCACGCACCCGTCGCACTGCACGACAACATTGCGAGGAGATCTTACACAGATTTACAGGTTGTTCTAGCATTTTAAAAAACCTTACGGCTAAAACACATGCACACGATACGACCTCGCATCGGGTGCACGTTGCGACGTGTCGTGTCTTGGAACACTAGTCAGTGCCTTGTAAGAATTCACCACACGATGTCATACGATTCCGTGCATGGCACATCATAGAAAATGCTGGATCCATTCATTTATTTTAATCATTGGCGCAAGATATAATCGTCAGTGTCCACGACACGACATCGCAACGATACCTACACGACGTCGGCGTCGTATCGTATTGTGTTTTGACCTTTACATGTATAATATTTCGGGCATGTTCTTCGTCACTTTAGCCGTCAATGAGAACGTCACGTCGGCGTCGGTCACACAAACTGCAAACGAGTTCTGAGTAAAGCCCGCGGCGGCACTTGTAGCGACACTTCGAGCTTCTTCAAACCCAACGGAAATACAAACATCTTTCTTTGAAGCGACGGTTTTGACACTCATAATGATTCAAACTCAAGAGCAGTTTGAATTGGTGCAGTAAAAACTAACGACATTGGGGAATGCTTAAAAACGCAAACCTCTGTTTACTAAATAAATACAAGTTGATTTGAAAGCTTCTTAAAATGGTATTTTAATATTTTTATTTGAATACATCGCACTGCAGAAACGTTTGATAAAGTTTGAAAGTTAAGTATAAAGTAAAACACTTTAAAATGTTAATTGAAATACGCTTCGCCGCGGTGTTTGCTCGTTTGCACAACTTTCAGTCGCGATCGCGAACCATTTCTCCGCAGGGACATAAACTTGCTCGAGACTCCTCGTTGCTGCTTGTTTGCACGCGCTGACCGTCATAAATCTTTTTTAAACGAACGAAACTTTACACTTTTAAGCAAAATACGCTCAACACCGATTTTCCCGGTGACTGGATATTCGCCAGTTTAGCATTATCCAAATGAGAATTTAAGAGTCACGCCATAAGCTCGGAACCCGGTAGTCTGAGCATTTTTTCGCCGAAAAGGTAATATAAGGATTAACTTAAAACCTTTTTGACCCTCCACTGTTGAATGATTAATGTGCCAAAACCATTAAGGCTTCTGTCGGTATTATAATTTTGTAGGAGAATATTTTCACTGAACTAACTTCAAATCAAAAGAGAGGAAGTAATTTGTTGTATTGGAATTGTTACCCGGTGAGAACCAACTTTTAAGAGTCATCGTAAAAAGTAGCGGCCCAATAGAAACACCGGTTTGTTTTGGTTCTAACATAAATTAGGATTTTATTGCGATTACGTCCGAATTGCCTCCAAGTGAATTACTTCGGATTCAATTTCCTTCTTGACATTTGAGCTACTTCGTAAACAAAGCACAACTCAGCATTTTCTTGACCTCAGAAACATCCATTTGGATCAACATTTAAGCTTTTGTCATAGAAACTTTGTAGTGAGAGTTATATTGGCGTTATTGGTTTTACCTTATAAGGGTTACTACTACCAGTTTATCTAAACCAAGGATCGGGGCACACGTAGACAGTTAATAAAGCAAAGTATGATATTAAGTAGAACAGCTTTGTTTGGCTAGTGTTGCGTTGTGACCAACCTCGGGCGCGTTGACGTTGTAGCAGATATCGGCGCGCGCCTGGTGCTGCAGCGCGCCGCGCGCCGGGCGCAGCAGGCCGCAGGAGCAGGCGCGCTCGTGGCACGTGTCGCACGGCACGCGCCCCAGGCACGCGCGCGACGGCTGGTTCTCGCCACACCACCGGAACGGCTCCGCCCACCAGCATATCTGGATCAGGTCACAATATTAACTTTTCTAGAACCGCCGGACTCGCAAAAGTACCACGAACACTATAATAACAATAAAATTGAGTTGCATTAGACGTTACTACGTCCCACATAACTCGCTCCACATTATAATTATCCACTCAACATAGCTAAATTATAACTATATAGTAAAGTCTCTATAACACTCAGCGTTGTGTTACGAGTCCACATAAACACGAAGAGTGCGTCGATAAAACGAAAGATTACCTACTTACTATTGAACTTTCCATTCAGTAGGTAAACTGCACTGAGTCTAATCTTTAGTTACCACTACTATATTATTTTGTCTTTTGCTGTGCCCGACGGGGTCCATGATGATCACAATTTTTTTTTATTTGCCACTTTGTGGAATGCAAATAAAGTTTGAGTATTGAGTACCATGAAAGCCAGTTTCAGTAAATCTTTTTTACCGATAAACTTCGATAATACAAAATGAAGCCTTTTTCTTTCAACACAAAAGTAATACCAGGGATCACGATTCAACGTAATCAAGATTTAATTATTATTATGACTGATTACGATTAGTGTGGACTGAAGACTAAGGACAATTTAAAAAAAAATTGCGCCCTGGAATAAAATCCTTGGAAAAAGAATTGGGGTTAAACGAATAAATTACTCGAAAAGGTAAGCTGAGCCGCGGCGCTGATAGCACTAATACCGCGTCGGGAATAGAAATGTGGACAATCCGAACGCGAAAAAATAAATTGGGTGTAAATTGGAATTAGCATATTATTATACTTTCTGCCCTGTCGCCTGCGAAGTGAAATGTGATACTAAAACTTTACATTTAAAGTAATAATAAGTTGTTGATATACTAGACATTAATGAGGTTGCAGAAACCAGGCGTTCTCCTTGTTTATAATAAAAGCTACTTAAAAAAAACAACGATTGGATTTTTTTTAAGTAGCTTTTAGTCCGAATCCGTAAAAAATCGTTTCATATTCGAACTGTGAGCTCTTTCTTTTCAGTTCTTTTAGGCGATCTAATAAAATCCGCGAAAATCAAATAATTTTAATTTTTGTTCTAAACTAACCAAATAACTAAGTTGGGTTAAGCTCGCCGTTGTACATAAGCTATATATAATTTGTAATGTTGTGTGTATATCTTTTAATGTGTGCAATAAAGAATAAGAATAGCGAACACTAACTAGCAATAAACAAGCATAATATAAGCATAGAATAAATAAGCATTTGTTTTTAGTGCGCAAATGGCGAATGGGCAGTGTCCAAAAAATCTAACCTGTAAATTGTTCAAAAATATTTTAGATAAGATATAGTATTTTAAGAAACTGATTTGAATATTTTTGTTTAAAGCAAGTGTATTTCCAGAATAAGTTCTCAAATTGTTGTTGAAGAACTAGAAATTAGGAAAACTTTGCTATCGCCTTGACTGTACCTGCGCATACCGATGCTCGCAGACAACTTCCGAGCCGCCATAAAGTTAGAATCGAACTGAAACCGCGCGGCTTGACTAAGCCTACTTCACGAGTCTTTCTCGAGATGACGTCATTGAAGGTTAAATATAGGGTAATATAAATTAATATATATATATATTTTTTTTGGATGAGAAATCGTCAGTGACTCCTCCTGCTCTGGACGGAGCGGAAGGGAGTGTCAGACTTTTACTGACTAAAACCCATCCATGTTCCTTATTTTGCCCTTTATGTTCCAGGGCCGCGGTATCTCTTTCAAACAGTCCCGCAGCCCTGGCAGGAACTGGAAAGACCTAGGTTAGGATTAGGGACCTTATTCCTCGAAATGATTTTACAACAAGCACATTTTTTGAAAATTGGTCAAACCCCATTGTGGACCACAATAATAGGATTTTTGCAGGCTGTAAGAAAGATTTCATACAAGTAAAGGTTTTGAGAATCCTTCGGCTATTAATATGATGCCCCTGCAAAGACCTGGCCCACAGGCTGGAGTGTCCATACTTAAGAGGACTAATAAAACGCTACTGAAGTCACACTGCAATTAACGGGGCCACCAACTGGTCCTTAATATTTTATAAGACGCACCATCGATGCGATTGAAGAAGTGTTGGCTCACGTGTTGGTAGGTCTCGTTGAAGATCTGGAAGGTTGTGTGCATATGCGTGCCGGGCGCCACCACGCCCAGCCACGCGCGCTCGGGCAGCAGCGCAGGGTGGCGCGTCGCGCACGCACGCGTGATCGTGCACAGCGACTGCCATTCCTCTTCCGCCGCTACCATTCTACACCCAAATCAAACATTCACACATAACATCACGCCCGCAATCCCAGAAGGGTAAGGCAGAAGTGTACCTATAGTAAAATATCCCTAAACGGGATCTCAGTGAAACATACACTTGTTCTACTGAGATTTCGTCGTTATGAGAAAATAAGCGACCTTTAAAATATACCTCCGGAAAGTTATTTCATTTAAGCGCTGCACGGTCGAAGAAAGTTGCGTTAACATATAAAAAGGTTTGCCAACAAAACAGGAAATTGTGTTCTCGGCAGTTAATATAACTTGTTTGTGATGCAGCAGATTTAGCTACAACTTAGCGACCACAGATATATATGGACCAAGATAACGCAAGTATCACGATCCGTATGAAAACCAAGCGTGTCTCGAGTAGTAACGTGGTTGTTTGAAGCACATCATTAACAAACGATTTTGTTTAAGCTCTCTATTACCGACGTCAAGCCGTGTGTATTTTTTGGACTTTGCGGCGGTTCCGTTCCCTCAGCATTTTATTTTTTTTGCTTTTGCTTTTTTCCTTCTACAAAGCTTGCTTCCTCAAAATGTATCGAACAAATAGTGCTACGAGTATACTTCGTTGAAAACCAATCTTTATTTCCCGTCGCATCAATCCATTTTTCTTTTAAATTACCATCATGTGGAAACTAAAAAATCACGAAACGTTTAGATATTTTTTTTAAACTATCTACATAATAAGGATAAAATACAAAATCATTCATCTGTGTCCGAAATCGATTCTCGAGAATTGATTTGTGTTGCGTACGATGAACTGCACTAATCGCAAAAACGACTTAAACACCTGTACTGCGAAACCGAAGCGACAGTACAGTGGCCACGTTAAGTTTCTTTACACGCGAAGTAGGTGCTCTTGCGTTATCTAGGTCTACCTATGTCTGTGTTGGCGACGCTGCGAACTTGCCGAACATGCAGGAAGTCAATAATCTTCACCCAATATTTATTGACTCAGGCCTCAGGGGTTTGTTAAATGGAACGAGTTGATAATAAGGTTGGTATTTTAACCGCTTTCAATTACGAAGAGTTCGCTCAGAAAATTTCTCAACTTTTTACCGAAACTGACGGCCGAAGTTCGGGATGGTTTTATCGAAATATTGTTGTTCGTTAAATATTCTCTTTGTTGGGTCCTGTAGGCTGTAGCTTTTTAATACTCGGGGCAAAGGGCGTCACTTATGTTTTTAATTACTGCCGCACAATCTGCCAACTAAAGGACATGGACAAAAAAGGACATTCCATATACACTTACATAGTCAATACATTATTTAAGAAAAATTGAGAAGTGAATTGTTGCGTAGTTTTTAACCTCTCTGCACTTGTCAATATTAATTACAATATAATAAGTAATGCAAGTTGAATTCAAAGTCTCATTTGTCAACTTTCGCCATTATGGACCGTTCGTAGACGAAGACATTCTACACCACGCATAATACTTGTAGATATTTATGTGAAATGAACGACAAATGCTCTTACCTGGAACATTTGATTTAAACAAAACTGTTTTCATTGGTATTTCTTACATGTACCTAATTAAATTATGTTTTAAAGTGTTGATACGTAAGATATATATTTCACAATTATAGTAATAACGTACACGGTACCATAAAACGGAACGCGTTTTACAATGTGTCATTGTCAATGTCAAAATGGCGGTACTGCGCTTGCACAGATCCTCCGTTGCGTACGTACTGTTTGTGTTTTACGATTATCTTCTAATATTTTTGACTCCTGCTTCTCTCTACGGACTGATACCTTCTACTACCTGACACCTGGCTATTAACACTGGACTCGGATGTGCATTGCGTTTCGGAATTTGTTTTGTGAATCAAAACACAAAAACAAACAAAATATTTTTACTTATTTTTACCAATAAATGAGTAATTATTTATAATCTTTTGTTTTATTTAGTATTTCCCTTGTCAATTAGTAGTTAAACTGTTAAAGAAAACGTCACTTTTGGAGTCTCAATAAATGTGACAACAATAACACATAATATACTTTGTCTCAGTTTTCTGTCAGACTTTCTCAGTTCAGTAAATGTTAATCAATAATGGTTAAAAATCATTAGTTCAGGTAGAATGACCACCTGAAATAAGGATTTTGGATCTTGTTGAAATGGCTAATAATTCTAAAACTAATAATTCACAGTAGTTCGCTTTTTTAAAACGCCTTGAGGTTTTTAATAGCAAAATCATTATTCATACACTTATTACCAGCAATCTGATAGAAGGTAACATGAAACTGTCTAGTTGTTTGTAATGATAAGTTCTTCGAGCTTTTTAGATTTTGCAATTGAATATGGCAATATTCACGAATATGAAACACCAAAAATTATCGTTGTACACTAAATTTGATAACTATGCAAACGCCCATACAAAAATTGGCCATGTCCTTTAAAACCGTAGTAGTGACATTACATCTAAACACCGACCAAAGATCCCACGAACACCGTACCTACATCAGTCCGGCAAACTAAATTTAGAGAGAATTACAATTCTGCCGTGACCGAAAAGTTTCCTAGTTTAAAGTAATTGCAGCACTTACGTGATAACGTCGGTCGCTGGGAAATGGTTGGGCAGGCTGGGTAGTGGGTAGCACAGCGTGGAGGCGCGCGTGCTGGCGGGCGCCAGGCAAAGCGGCTCGGGCGGCGGTACGTGCGCCGGCGTCTGCCACGTCACAGAAGCGCCCTCGCTCCCAAACAGCTGCGTCGCCCTTATGTCTACCTTCACAGAGTCCAGTCTACGACAACATTAGGACTAGCATAACTGTGCATTGATGGCGTATAAGATTTTCATAATATAACCTTCAATCATTTTCAAGGTGCGATGATAATTTTCTGTTTAATTTCGTAAGCAATGTTGAGCCACGAAAAGATGTCACTCATTCAGAAAATCAAAAAACTGGCCAAGTGTGAGTCGGACTCGTACACAAAGGATTCCGTAGCACCAAACGAAAAACAATGTTACTGCTGCAGCTACAAGCTGCTTCTGCCTTCGACCTGGCACGTACGTTAATACGTGGTTCAAGAAAAGAGACGAACATCTCATAATATATAAAAGTGGCACCACGCGACGTAAATTGACTATTTCTTGATCAAGCAGAACAGCCTCAAAAGCGTCACATACTGTAAATTGCTACCAGGCGAAAACTTAGTCTCCCCACACAGATTGGTCGTAATGGACGTAAAATCAGTGTCCCGTCTAGGGAAAACAAAAAACGGCCCCCGCCTAAAACCAGATGGCGTATGATATATGGATGATGTATGGATTAGAAAGAGAAGAGTGTGCAAGTATGTTCAGGATCCAGGTAGTAGATAAGATGATTGAAATTAAGGATACGGAAGGAAAATCTGTGAATGAATGTTGGAAAGAGATGGCGGATTGTATAAGGAGAGTAGCAAAAGATGTGTTCGGAGAATCGAAAGGGAAAGGTATGATAGATAAGGATACAGCGTGGTGGAATGAAGAGGTACAAAAGAGTCTGAAAGAGAAAAAGGTAGCGTTTAAAGAATGGCAGTGTGTAGCAAACGGCAACAATAGTTTGAAAGAAGAAAATAAGAGATTTATAAAGAATGGAAGAGAAAGGCAAAAAAGGCGGTAGCACTAGCAGTTTCCAGGGCTAAGGAGCAGGAGAAATTATATGATTCATTGGACAGTCCTAGATGCCAGAAGGAGCTCTGCCGGATTACAAAAGCAAAAGAAAAGAGAACGAGAGATATAAATCATATAAAGTGTATAAAAGATGGCGCTGGTTCTCCAGTCCTGGAGTCATAGCGCTAGATGGCGCGTTTCTTCCTGTCTGCTCCGACTTTCGGTATCTCGGTTCACTCGTGCAAAGCGATGGCAAAATAGATCGTAGTGTAAAGCACAGAATAAACACACGATAAATAAAATGGCGGCAGGTCACGGGGACAATCTGCGACTCCCGCATTCCCCTTAAACTTAAGGGGAAGATTTATAAAACAATAGTTAGACCTGCTGTCTTGTATGGATCAGAATGTTGGGCCACAAAAGGGATGAATGAAATGCATCTGTATGTGGCTGAGATGAGAATGCTAAGGAGGATGTGTGGAATTACGCGAATGGATAAAATAAAAAAGAGTACATAAGAGGAAGTCTGAAAGTGGCGCCGGTGACTGAAAAGTTGTGTGGTAATAATCGGTGATCGTGGTATGGGCATGTGATGCGGAGGAATGTGGAAACTGTCGTGAGGAAAGTTTTAAGTATGACTGTGGATGAGTATAAGTGTAGAGAAAGACCAAAGAAAAGATGGATGGACTGTGTGAAGAATGATATGGCCCGAAAAGAGTTGTCTGATGAGATGACGAGTAATTGAGAAGTATGGAAGAAGAAGACATGCTGTGCCGACCCCAAATGAATTGGGACAAGGGCAAGAGAATGAGGATGATGACTGCTGCAGTTTTACGAAAAAGTCCCATATCTTAAAAATTATTAATATCAAATCTTCAGATTTCGTTAAAAGATAACGTTCTACAAACCAATTTTTTTCTCCTCTTATCTTTTTCTAGGACTTTAGAAGCAAATATCTCATCAACCATTGATTTAAGAAAAATAGTATAATATATCCCTATATTATACAGTTACATGAGGACCACCCCTTATTTTTTTATAATTTCCCATCATATTTGTATAGCGGTTTATAAAAGGCACCTAGTCGCCAAATTTCAACTGGGTAGTGCCAACAGTCTCCGAGTAAAAGGACTTTGACATACGTACGAACAGACAGACGGACAGGGCGAATCTATAAGGGTTCCATTTTTGCCATTTGCAACGGAACCCTAAAAAGCTAAATGCGTTATTGCTAAAGACCGGGTAAGTCTTGCACTACTAGGAGGAAACTCGTCAGAAATACATCCTTCAGTTATTTTATTCAAAGGTTCAAATACGCATGATCTTGCCAAATATAATAAAAAAATACCGGATAAGTGCGAGTTCGACTCGCGTGGCGAGGGTTCTGTACGTTAATAATTTAATTCCTTAAGTTGTTTTAAATCTAAGATTTCTTAATGATTTTCCTGTAATCTATAGGTAAAGAACTATAGGTAAAGAAAATAGTTGTCTTAAAGTTACACAAAAAATATATTTGAGCCGCTCACAATGAGTCCTTTAATTTGATATGTAACACGATATAGTTTGCAAAACTTTTTTTTTCATTTTCTAATTTACCGTCCAAAAGTGGCCCCATGTTTAAAATTCATTAATTTACGTTACACACGTTTGGGTCACCAATTTATCCGAAACTACTGGTATTAAATTTGGTAAACATATTATGGTTTACCAAATTTTAACTCAATTGGTCCAGTAGTTTCGGAGTAAATTGGACAGACAGACATGCGAGTATAGGAGTTTCCGTTTTTACTTTTGAGGTACGGAACCCTAAAGACAGATCTATTACAGAACATCTTCAACTTTATTGGCAGCTTCGGGTCGCTCAGCAAAATTATGCGCTTCAGCAAATAACGTCCTTATCCGAAAATGCGTGCTAATTCAGCGAAGATTAACGAAGCCCATACTTTACCTATTTTAACTGTAGGTTATAGAGCGTACCTCCTGGAGTAGTAGAGCGAGAGAGCGGGCGGGTCCAGCACGAAGCGCACCGGCACCACGTCCCACCACACCTCCATCTGCGCGCACACGATCTCGCACAGCTCGCGGACCGTTCCCTGAACAACGCCCTCACAAATGACTTGCGTCTCAGCTAGGTGATAGCAGTCATTGATTCACATACAGATCACATTACTGCCATTCACAATTTCAAAAACGAAAATTAAGCCTATGAAGGTTCTGAATCATCAATTATCGTGATCCTCAACTTTTGACATGTTTACATATTTTATTGTTTTGGTTCATATAAAGACATAGTTGGGATAGGATAAAAACCACTATATCCATGCGAGAACGCAACATAGTCTATAAGGACTTTTAATTTCCAGATAGTGAAATAATAAACGATCAGCTGTTATGGTATCTTAAAAGCCTGATCAAGAGTTAGTGAGAACACGACCCGCTTCTCACGGTGACCGAACGATTTTTGTGTGTGCGCTGAAATTCACGTGTTCACACACACACTTTTACAAATCGCATATTTACGGCCTTTTGCGTTCTCGTAAAGTATTATCGTAAAGTCAGTTTTTGAAAGTACTTTCTACTCTTACTAACGCAAGCTAGAGCAGAGAAAAAGCTTTTATCTGCGACACAATAACAATATCGCGTATCCAGCACGTTCTAAATCAGAAGAATAAAATTTTACAACTCTATAAGATTTGGCAAAATTTCAGAAAGTAAAGAAAACTGAGCACTTTGTAACAGTCGATTGAGGATAATCTCGGATGCTTTTACCCGATTGCGCTGTATATCGCCTTGTGGGGGCGTTTGTTAAATGTACCGCTTTATGGTGACAATGTAAAGCTGCACATGTCGAAATCTCGGTGTTATATCGACCGCGAGGAAACAGGTAACGTTCTTTATTTATGTGAGTTCTACGTTATTACTGTGTTGCCTTATAAGTTGTACGGTACACTTTAAGAGGAAACATAAAGTGTTCCTCTAAACATTAAGGCAAATATTTTTTTATATTGGAACCCAGTAGTGGCATTGATGAATAGCTTGATCATTTATTGGAACATGTCTAAATCAATATTGAATGTCAGTTATACTTCAAAGAGTCCCAGAAGCCCAGTTATGAGCCCAACAGTACCTCGAGTCCTGGTATCGCATCCGTGGCGACGTCCTCCGACCTGACAATCATGGGCTCGTAGTCCGGAGGGAAGCTCTCCCTAGGAATGTCCTTCAGTATCAACCTAGAACAAACCATTTGTTTTATTTCGCCTGATGGGTAAAAAAGTCAAGTAAAGTCTTGTAATTTTCGAAAAATATTTATTTTGGTTTAAATAATAATAAATAATCAAGTTGATTGATTGATTGATTTGAGGAGCTCGTGGCTAAATAAGAACAGCCGCTCGGATCGATCTTTAGGTTAAGCCGCGCTTACCTAGGTTGGTCCGTGGATGGGTGACCACCCATTACATACCGAGTTTCCTCCGTGCCTCGGAAAGCACGTTAAGCCGTTGGTCCCGGCTGTCATTTGGAGATCTTTGACAGTCGTTACAGGTAGTCAGTGGCCCGAAAGTCTGACAACCAGTCTTACCAAGGGGTATCGTATTACCTAGCATTAACTGGGTTGTGGAGGTCCGACAGGCAGTCGCTCCATGTAAAATACTGGTATTCAGCTGCATCCGGTTAGACTGGAAGCCGACCCCAACATAGTTGGGAAAAGGCTAGGCAGATGATGATGAAATAATCAAGTTGATTTTGATGACTGTGTACTTAACAATGATTCATGACAGGGTGCCGAGATGGGAATGTTTCATGGGCATGATAAATAATTTCATGGGTGCCGAGATGGGACTAAACCGTGTAAGTCCCGTTAATTAAGTGTCGCGCCTATTCCAGTCAACCGGGCACACATCCCGTCCCCATCAGACTTCGTGCATTCCGAGGAACTCCTTATGGAAAAGTCCAACAACTCTGCCCAACCTAAAAATTGATGCGTCCAATCGACATAGTTCTTCTTCTTTCTTCTTATAAATTTATATTAATATTGTTTTATGTGTATATACATGTATTAGTATGTGCCTATTTATGTATGTCAGCGGGAGCGTGGGCGTGACGTCACCAGGGTCGTCATCGTTATCGTTCCTTGGTACGGGTTCCATGAGGAAGGCCTTTGCCCGAGTACCCATACTCGGGCAAACCAGTGAAACTTAGGTTCAACACAAATCACAGCTACTTTTAATACTCGGTAATTTACAATGAGTAGTAATCAAGAAACTAATATAGGCTTGTACGGTGGACGAGACAGGTTCGATCGTATGATGTAGTCAGTGTGGTGTCAGCTTCAGCAATACCTGTCTAGAATTCTGGATCGACTCTGTCCACGTGTATGGCGGGAAAAGCGCCACCTCACGGCGTCCACTGTACTAACCAATCAACCAATGAGAATATAAAATATGTAGTTACATTACAGTTCGACTAATATTGAAAAAATAACTTGTAGGTAGAAAATAATAATAATTAGAACACGTTGTCGTATTGAAACCGCTTGCGACGACATGTATAATATCAATTTATGTTAACAAAATGGTGTACACTGTCCTATTTGACCCAAAGGTTGACTGGTAGAAGTGGTAGAGAATGCCTCGTGGCATTAAGTCCGCCTATGTACCACTCTTGTGCATGAAGTTTAAATAAATAAATACTCTACATATAGCACAATATTATGTTTTGAGCGGGCCGACTCATAAAGCAGCACATTTGAACGCTTAGTTTAATATGTAAGGCATGATTTCCACCGAAGGGCGAGACGTGCGGAAATCGGTTGAAGTTCACATTCCTGTGAGTCCTGTGATTGGTGAACACTCCTCTCCGCGCACGCCGAGCGCGCGTCACTCCTAGTATACTCACATGAGCACGGCGCGCTGCACGCCGAGGCGCACGCCCACGGTGGGCACGTGCACGTGCAGCGTGCACACTGAGCGCGGCGACACCTGGCCGCGCCCCGGCTCCATGCGCACCAGTCGCGCGTTCTCGAAATTGGTCTCGTACAGCTCCGGATCCTGCACAGGAGGCACAAAACTTTTCTTGCACAAACATTTACAATCAAACATAAGTAATGAAGATTTTTAAAATTATTTCTATGAACTCAAGCTTAGAGTAAAAAACTATTTCTAAAAAATAAATAATTAAAAAATCAAAAACCTGGCAGCAAAAAAAGTCAATTTAAAAGTGACGCACTAATAAAACCGAAACAAGATTGAGAATAGAAACCAAATTTAAAATAAACTATAATCATAAGCCTGATCAGCCTACACTGTTCCCACTGCTGGGATACAAGCCTCTCTGTTAGAGGGAATGGGTTATAATAATCCACCACGCGAGCCCAGTGCGGGATAAAATAAGCTGTAAACAAAGTAGACTGGTAGAATCTGGTAAAACGAAGTAGAGTTTTCTACTTCGTTTTAACAGATTATATTTATTATGAGCTGAAAGCCTACGTTAAATACCCGCATTAAGTTTAGTAGCAAGCGGAACCTATTCTTTCGCCCTATAATAATATATCTTAACGCTATTAGACGCTAGGGCAATTTTGCCCATTCTTCTTCACAACGTAACTAATTTTATATTTTTGTAATCCACTTTTAATTTCCTTTATTTTAATACCCTACTCGATAGGTCTGGTTATTTATTTTTTTGTGTTGCTATTTCGGGACTAAAATCTGCCATTTTGTTTTTTTTTTCCAAACACCTACTACCCTGTAAACCCATTTAATTGATACGCATATCATGGGAGTGCATAAAACTTAGTCCACCATCTTTAGAAGTTATTGCTTTAGAAAAGAAAGAAAAAAAATATACATTTATTTGTCGCAGGGACATGACGTGCATACAAAAAAAATAATAATAATAACAATAATCACTATCAGCCCCCAAGACGTAGTTCGTGCAGTCCGTCCGTTACCTAACTGGAAATCCCCAGGGCCGGATGGGCTGCACAACTTCTGGATTAAATGGTTTACTAGGTCGCATGCTCGCCTGGCGACCCTGTTCCAGTCAGCCTTAGAGTCAGGGTCGCTGCCCGAGTTCCTAACAACAGGTATAACCCACCTGCTCCATAAATCGGGTAGTACTGCGGAACCCAACAACTATAGACCTATTACCTGTCTCCCGACAGCATATAAAGTTCTTACATCCATTTTGAGAGCTAAAATTAGCAAACACATTGATGACAATTCTATCATGTCCGCTTCTCAAAATGGATGTAGGAACGGGTCCCGCGGTACTAAGGAGCTACTCCTCATTGATATGGCCATTAGTCAACAGGCTCGTCGTTCCCGAAGGGATCTGTCGACATGTTGGATAGACTATAAGAAGGCCTATGACTCTGTGCCACATACATGGCTCATGAGGGTGCTAGAGCTGTATAAAGTTGATGCAACTCTGCGCACCTTCCTGATGTCATGTATGGGGCAATGGAGGACAGTCCTTCGCTATCCAGGATGTCGGCAAATCCAGAGGAATAGCGAGCCCATAAGGATAGAGCGAGGTATATTTCAGGGTGATAGTTTGAGTCCACTTTGGTTCTGCTTAGCCTTGAATCCTCTTAGCACGCTGCTGGAGGATTCAGGTCTAGGCTATCGGTTGAGGAGAGGTGGTCAAGTTATATCTCACCTCCTTTACATGGATGACCTGAAACTCTTTGCCCCCAACGATTTGCAATTGATGGAGCTACTGAAGGTAACTGAGACTTTCAGTAGCGCCATCAGGATGGAATTCGGTGTGGACAAATGTGCGGTCATGCATGTAAAGCGAGGGGAGATTGTGGAGTCTGTGGGAACCCAGCTCTCGGATTCCATAAATCTTAGATCTCTCTCAGCAACCGAAACCTATAAGTATTTGGGTATGTCGGAAGCGCTGGGTATCAATGTTACTGACATGAAGCAATCGTTGAAGGAGCGCTTCTTTGGCCGCCTGAAAAAAGTATTTAATAGTCTTTTATCAGGCGGAAATAAGGTGCGTGCCTTCAACGGTTGGGTCATGCCGGTTTTGATGTACTCTTTCGGCATACTCAAATGGACTCAAACTGAACTAGACGCCCTGGATAGGAAGGTCCGTACATTGTTGACGGTATATCGAATGCATCACCCGCGTTCTTCGGTTATGAGACTGTATATCCCGCGGAGGTGTGGGGGTCGAGGCTTTTTAAACGCCAAGACTCTCCACAATCGCGAGATATGCAGTCTCAGGGAATATTTCCTAGAAACCGACGTGGGGATGCATCGAGATGTGGTCGCGGTGGACAAGGGCCTCACCCCGCTCTCCTTGGCTAAAGAGAACTGGCGCAAACCTGTAGTACTTGATACCAACGACCGCAGGGAGGTATGGCAGAGTAAGGAGCTTCACGGACGCTTTTTCCGGGCCCTGCATGGGCCCGATGTAGATCTATCAGCGTCCGTAGCCTGGCTACGCTCCGGAGACCTCTTCGGAGAAACTGAAGGTTTTGTCTGTGCAATTATGGATGAAGTTATGATGACGAATAACTACCGGAGATTTATTGTGAAGGACGGCACGGTTGACATATGTCGGGCATGCCACCGTCCAGGCGAATCAATCCGTCACATTATCTCCGGGTGTTCTCGTCTGGCTAACGGAGAGTACTTGCATAGACACAACCTTGTAGCCAGGATTATCCATCAGCAACTTGCTCTAAAATACAACCTTGTGGAATCGGAAGTTCCGTACTATAGGTATGTGCCCGACCCAGTTCTCGAAAATGGCAATATCACACTGTACTGGGATCAATCCATCATCACTGACAGGACTATTGTAGCCAATAAGCCTGATATAGTGGTGGTGGATCGATCAGAGCGGCGCGCAATGATTGTTGACATAACCGTCCCGCATGACGAGAACCTCGTGAAAGCTGAGAAAGATAAGCAAATCAAGTATCTTGATTTGGCTCGCGAGGTTGTCGACATGTGGGATGTGGACTCAGCGATCATTGTGCCGATAGTCGTGTCAGCCCATGGCTTAATTGCCAAGAGCCTCGACCAATATCTAAGGAGGCTCTCGTTAGGCAGCTGGATCAAGGGCTTGATTCAGAAAGCGGTACTTCTGGACACGGCTCGTATAGTTAGGAGGTTCCTCTCTCTGGAGCCCTGACCGCCGGTAGCTTGGACCCTGTTCCCGATACCGGTGGGCTACTATTTTTTATATTTTTAAATGTTTTTTTATATTGTTTCATAGTTAAATATTTAAAAATGTAATGAATGTGTAAAAAAATGAATAAAGGAAATAACAATAATTATAAGGCGCATTAAATGTTATAAATACAACAGGGCAGAAATAGAAAAAGAAAAGTTAACAGCTAAAAGCAGAAAAACGTCACTTAGTTAACCATGCCTCCTCTGCCTAGCCTTTTCCCAACCTTCTTGGGGTCGGCTCCCAGTCTAACCGGATGCAGGTGAATATCAGTATTTTACATGGAGCGACTGCGATCTGACCTCCACAACCCAGTTAGTACTGGGTAATACAATATTCTTGGTAAGACAGTTGTCAGACTTTCGGGCCACACCTGTAACGAATGTCAAAGATCTACAAATGACAGCCGGGATCAACAACTTAACGTGCTTTCCGAGGCACGGAGGAAACTCGGTATGTAATGGGTGGTCACCCATCCACAAACCAACCTAGGCAAGCACAGCTTAACCTAAAGATCGATCCGAGCAGTTGTTAGATATGACCTAAACAAACAAAAATACATACAAACATTGTTTATTATTGCAAGTAAAATTAAAACTTTTAATCAAAATTGGACGAGTATACAAATTTCGTATCCGTGCTATTAATCGTTGAGGAGTTCGTTCTTAGACAATCCTAGCTGCAGGATCAGGTAGCAATATAAATATTTACAAGTTATAACTAGAACGCTACTTTGTACAAAACTTATTCTACTGAGTTTCCGGACTCTATCTGTTACTTAGTCTAATGCGCCATTTTCAGTACCTAATTAAAAATAAACTGCGGACGCGAGTCCCTTTGATGTAAATAAGCGTTCATGATTTCAGCAACTTTTCTAATTAAGAAAAAACTCTAAAATTATCTTTATTTTTCTGTGAAAAAAACATTTCAAAAGAAATTTTATATACCAAATGCAAATGTCGACAATTTAAATTATCATCGAAAAACCTCGATAGTGAAACGTAACGCAGTCTTATCTTTCAAGAAAAACTAGACCGCTTAGGTTTTCGGTCACGTACGAGGATTACTTGGAACTTAACAATGTCTTAATCCCTAACATTACTAGATAGTAATTTAATACTGCTGGCTGAGAGCCTTTTTTGGTCTTCAGACTCTGATAAGTAGACTTAAGACAGCTTCTAAAAAGGTTCTAAGTTTCTATATTGCGTAAAATTGATTAACATTTGTATTGAACCTACAAATAACAGATTGATGGTGGGCTAATAGAGCTTACAAGTCGAGCCATGGCCTTAGCTCCAACGCAACGCCGCTCACTGTCGTCTAGCGCTAGGAGCTCTCGTCCTCCAAGTACGAGCATACGCATGACGTGCGCGCGCTCCATTCATTAGTATGACTTACATGTTGAGCCTCGGCTCGCGCCTCTTTAGCGCCGACGCACCGCTCGTCACTCTCCTCGGCCTGCAGCGACACCGAGATGCTTTCGTCCTCCAAGCACGAGCACATGCCCCACGCGCGCACGCTCCAGTAGTACGAGTATATCACTGGACTGAAATAAAACTTACCATAAAAAATTGCACCAGGTATTTCTGTGGGGTGAATTTAAATGGAATGCAATGAAACAAAATAAATAGGTTTCTTTGATTGAAATCATTTTGCTCTCAGTGATTCCTGGTATTATACGAATATTATAATTTGCAGTTTACAGTTCACGAGTTTCGAATATGAAAACTGATTGCGAATACTGGTTGTTAATTAATAACGAAGTTTCATTTGAATTATGAAGTATTCATTCGAGCAAATAATTGCTTTTAAGTTTGATTCGATTATGTGGTTACAGTGAGTTTTGAAGTAAAACGTCTTTAAAATCACTTACAGGTGTGAAAAGTGAAGTGTAATGAAGACGAACATATCGTCTAACCTTAATGATTACAAGACTTAGTTTTACTCACATAAATCTAATTCTATTATTTAGCTTTTATAGTCAAATTACTGTAACAAGCGTAAGTTTTTGTCGGGGTTTACGGGGAAGAGGCACCGCGCAGAGTGGCCAAAATCGACACTCTTGCCCTTTACTATTCTGTAGAGCTCCCGACTCAGATAGCGTGGTGATTTGTGAGTGTGTGGAGTTTATTGAGACTCATTGATTTAGGCAAAAAAATACACAGGGTGTAAACTTTCAGAGGGGCAGTAAGGGGAACTATCTTACCCGTTGTAACTTCCAAAAAATGGTCTTAGGAGATCCATAATTTTTGTTAAATTTTGATCCCCATTAACAGACTTTCAAAAAAAAGTATCGACAGTCATCAAGAAAATGGCCATTTTACACAATTGTATTGTTGCCAATCGATCCTGTTTCCAATATTGATAAAAAAACTTATTTTGGACCATCAATCATCGTACACACTCAGAAATTGCACAAAAAATTTCAGAATTGAGTGGCTTAGCAGCACCATACTCAAATTTATTGACACATGTATTATCATCAATATGGCATCTATCTAACATGCATGCTGCTGAGCTCCTCAATCAGATGGTGAACGTACATATTAAAGTAACACGTAGTATTACGTTATTATTATTAACTCGACCAGATGCCGTCTCGCCGCAGAGATGGAACCGAGAAGAGTCTTCAAGATATCATCGATATGTTGAAGAAGACTGACCCGGACGACGTGCCAGATTTCGTGGCGAAGGAGCTAAGTAAACTGCCCCCTGTCACGTTCGATCACGTAGACGTCACGCGGCTGTTAAAGGACATCACTTCTTTAAAAGCGGAGATGACCAAGATGCAGTCCAGAATGGAGGTATCAGAAAAAACCAATACTGAACTACGTGCAGAAATAGCATCATTGCGCAACATTGGTTCAGTAATTGGGTCACCTGAGGCCTCAAAGGTGAACTCACGACGAGGGGCGCAAAATGCATTCGTCGGCAGTTTTGTATCGGCGAACACAAGTGCGTCACCAGCTGCCCATAATGCTGAGCAAGCGCCGCCCGCCGCCGCCGTCGCCCGCGCCGCAACACCGGCTGCGGAAACGTCACGCGTAGGTACGTCGACCCCTAAACGTGCCTACGCTGCTATTGCCGCCAGCGGCAAACCAGATGCGCCGCAGGGTAAGCGGCAAACCAGAAAAGGGGAAAAACAGATAAAGGGTGCTAAAACTGCCCTGACTGCGGTCCGTAGCTCTTTGCCAAGAGTCAGCCAAGTTGATGAGGAGGGTTTCACGAAAGTAGAAAGGAAGAAGAAGAAGCCCTGTACTCGTAACCTGTGCGGCACCGCACCGAGTGGACCCAACATGCTGCTGCGCCCTGCTGTGCCTACGACGCAGCTGTACCTTTCTCGTCTGCATCACTCCACAACAACTGAGGAAGTCGTGCAGTATTTGAAGGTGAAGACCACCTGGACTCTGAGGGTCGAAAGGTTGGAATCGCGTCACAACATCAACTTTAAGTCATTCGTGGTTCGAGTTCCAACCCAACATCTACAGACCTGCCTGAAAGAGGACTTTTGGCCGAAAGGTGTCGTATATCGACGTTTCCGAGGACGGTTACGCGACGCCACGCAGCGAAACACGACGCCGACAACATTACGTGTATAGTTTATTATTAGTTTTAAGGTTTCTAAAATATGTATTAGTTTATCTTTGTGTAAAATTATTTTGTGTATTTTATCTATGGGCCTTGTTGCCTGATAATAAAATGATTATTATTATTATTAAAGAGCCGTGGCTAACTCAGCCCGCCCTGCCTGACGCCACACTCTAAAAAAACATTCATCTGAGAATACCTTTCAACACCTTTCTTCAAAAGCTTAATATGCTTTTTACTGTACCAGTAGGCGAGAATATTCACAAGATCAGTTGGGACACCTGCAATTCTTAATTTTGTCCAAAGCTTATAATAGTCCGGTCAAATTAGACCGAACCCAGCTTAAAGTTGGTAGGACTGTCCAAAACACCATCATAAATTCAATCTAAAAAGTCCTCACCGATCCGACACCTGGAAAAAAAATTACTCGGAGTCAAAGGTCACAAAAACAGGTTTTTCGCGATTTCCAACAAAACGGTAAGTTTTATTAAAAGATATTGGCAAGGGCTGAAAATGATAAAAGCGGTGTAAATAAAAAAAAAATTGGGAAATTTATTCGTCTGATTCATACTTCTCTAATACTTCTGCTTCCTCTTCTTATTGTTCTTCTTCTTCTCCTTGTTCTTCTTCTTCATCCTGGGTGCAAGTAAATTGCCTCGATAGTGATTCATCGCATGTCTCCTCGTTGGTATCCAACGAATCCTCAACTGTTGATGATTCAACATTGGAGCACGACCGGCCTTGACAATTTATACATGCTCGAGAACAAAACAGTCTAAATTAACTGCAACCACATTTAGCACTACATCTCTTTTTACAGTTGCAAAAAATTGTGTTTAGCAGTTTTTCCGGCGCAGGTAGGAGTAAAGTCTGAACTGGTTCTAATGTATTGTCGAACAACTTCCAACCCCAGTCTTTGGGTCTAGCTGATAACCAAGCCACACTTGAACTTGGTAATATACTCGTACCAGGTATACAACCAAGCCACGCAGACAATTGAATAGGATACAGATGTTGCTCCAAGTTATACTAGCGTATAAAATGAGGGACTCGGTTTCTTTTTATCTGACATTCTTATATTTATAATACTCCTTACTTCCTTACCTTTCCTTAGTTATATTATTGTCGTTTATTTATTATCCTTACATACTAATGCATTTGTATATAGTTTTATTAACAAAAATTATATATAAAAAACATATAAATGTAAATCGGATACACAATCGAATTACTGAAAGATAAGAAACTTTAATTGTGAGAAACATTTTGCGTTTATTTATTTAAAATCGACCAACAGAATCAAAACATATTAAGTCTTAACATTTAGTAGAAACCTCTTAAGCACTTTAATATGGCAACGTGCCACGTCGAGTCACGCGCGTGCCCGGTGAGTCGGCACCGCTGTCGCTGGTCCTGCCGGGTCTCCCCAGGTAACTGGAAGTCTCACTTGACGGGGGCTGTCGTGTAGCGCGCCTTAAGTAATTCTCATAGCATCCACACAATTGGGCACGCGTTATGGCGTTGTGGTATGCGCGCTCACAGGCTCGCCTTAAAGGTAACACAACGACAAGCCCGTGTTAGTTAACAGGCCAAGGTACTGCAGCCGCAGAAGAGGGCGATGCTCCATGACCGCCAGCCGCGCTCCCTTGCGGGGGCGCATCGACAGCATAATTGTATTGCATACACGGTGAAGGTGTGGCGCCACTATTGCGGGGCGGTATGGTACGAGAGGTATTATAAATCTGTCTGTCTGTTGCCTTTTCACGTCTAAACCACTGAATGGATTTCGTAAGTTCTTCGTTTTCATATATTCCACGGGAAAGTATACTACCGTGATAAACGTATTTCACCGCCTGGCCACATACTAAATGTGTATATTATGGCGGTGTGTGAGTGAGTGAGAGTGAGTGAGTACCCACCTGTGGTTGATGAGCTGCACGGTGGCGGTGAGCGAGCGGTTCGGGAAGGCGGTGCCGAGGTGCACGTAGTACTCGCACGCCGACTCCCCTTCGACGCAGATGTCGTAGTCTTTCTCTTGAGCCTACAGTTTTAGCACCAGTGAGTAAATTACTTCAAATCGTTACGTGAGAACCAATAAAATGTTTAGGGAACACGTCCATTATGTGCCCAGCACAGAAGTGGAACACAAACGCGACACATTTGACATCGTGATAGGAAACAGTTTATGGACTAAATTCAGTCAAAATACTGCACTTTCATAGTCATACTTCATATTCAACTTACCTCTAACAGAGCTATTAATAAATCACTTTTGTAACTTAATGACGTGAATAATACTACTCGTCGTCGTCGTCTCGTGTACTTATGCATGAAATTTATAATTGTTATTAGTCTGTAAGCTTTCTTTAAAATTAAATAAATAAATAAATAAATAAAGCGAGAGCAGTGCCAGTTTGGAAGGCCAGTTTCAGATTAATTTCAATAGATATTTTAAAATACCGCACTTTCCAATAAGGTCTAAAATCCTTCGCGCAGTTTGGAATCTCCACCAAGTGCATGCAGTGTCGTGCACGCTGTAACTCATGCAACTTTCATCTTACGGCTCCGCAGAGAGCGGGATATATTGCTCGCATCGAATGATTTATTCGTGCGTCGATATTTAAAATTCAAGACATGCGGGAGTTGTAAGCGTTGCGGGTTGTCGCGCACCAAACACCGAAACCAGTTTATCTTGGCAGACGGCGAGACACTGAACAGATCTTCAAACTTCCAAAATAAAGCTGAGCTCTTTGCAAACAGAGCACCAATGAGCTGCTATGCTACCATATACTGGTTACATGTTAAAGGCGTGCTTTCCCTGCGAAAAGGTTATTGTAACTATTAGCCCATTTTGGTTCCAGACCAATTTTCTAAAATAAACTAGAAAGTTCTGCGGAAATCTCAAGATTAAAAAATCCTTTGTTATAATCCAAACAGCTTGTTAAAATCAAAGTACCTACTAATTCATAAAACTGAATGCCACCGCCGCGCCGTAACAACTGCGCTTATACTTAGTGTAATTTGAAATAACAGAGCGGAGAATCCCCGGAATCTGAACTGCACGAGCGGTTGGAGTTAATAATTTATTGGCGCACACTCTACCTGATGGCTGGTGGTATGCCGAGTGCCTACTCTCAAGAGGAGGAATTTAAAAGTCGTGCGAGCACATGGGCCGTAATATTATATCGTACATTCAACGAACAGTTAACACAACATGTGTACTCGCAGGGAGGTGTCGCCCTAGAACAAGGCTGATTCCATATCGACGGGCGGGCCATGTAGTAATAACTCTTGCCGACATTTATGATAAACAGCTTTGGGTTGAGTTCCATAATCAAATCAATTCTGAAATATGCATAGATTTCAATTAAATAACTGCGTTTTATAGTGACTGAAGAACAGTAGGTAGGTAGTTGTTTTTCACAAAGCTGAGAGTTGGAAATACTTTGTAGGATCTGTTTATTCTAAGGTACCTATCAAAATAAACTCACGTAAATACCAATCTTAGCAGCTCAGAAACCAATCTTGCCTATTCCACAGTACGCTTGCATTCTATGTGCGATGTTCAATTGTTCAGCAATTCACTGTGTCCCGTATTTTACGGTAAATACTAGAAATCTCGCGGCCCCGCGCCCGCCTCCGACCGAGTGTGTGCCTACATACGGCATACAGTATAATAGTTCCAGATATCGTGTGCACTTGGCTTGATTCTATAATTATGTATAGTTTGTACCAACTGCTGGGTTAAATAATATCGACGTGTAGGTAAATGATACATATTTTTTTCTCTTTATTTAAAGGGGCTTGTTCAATTTGAAGATGTCGCCCCTGTAATACAAATTACAAAATCCAACACATTTCAAAACACAATCACACCGTAGATTCACTTACGCTTTTCTATTTTTAATGCCCATTTGAGCGAGCCTGTATAGCAGTCTGGCCTCCCTCGACAAAGGGAAGGACAAAATGTTGTTACACCAGCCCACATCTGAGAGGATCAAATTAATTTATACATTTCTAAGGGCTTCGTTCCGGACTCACTCCATCAATATGTGGCACACATCTTCAAAAATAATACATAATTATAATGAGGCTTGCTGTGCTGCATTAATTATGATCTAATGAGATTTCAGTGTGCAATGCAGCGCCAGTTCTGTTAACAATTTTGAAGCTAGTCTATTTTAAGCCTCACTTAAAATGTTGTTAAAATAAAAATAATTATTCGTTTAATGGAAAACATCCCCAGTCCCGCCCCTATCACTGAAACTTAGGTAGTCATAAAGATCGATTTCTTTTTTCATCTAGATATTAATTTAAATTCTAGAAAGTCTATCTCAACTTCAATATTACTTACGAGTTTATAGTTCTTACTTAGTAATCCAGTCAGTTTACATTAACTGAAAAAGCTTTCAAAGTGTCCTATATCCATAAATTACAAGTGGCAATGTAAACGCAATTTCTTTTAGTAGCTGTATAAGATTGTTCAGCTCGATTCTTTTATGTAGGCTGTGAAAACTTTACTGCATAGAATTGATTTCCACAGACGAGATGAGGATCTCAGATCGTCGACAAACACTCACGTTATGAGTTTTATGAGATTCACGTGTCCGTTTTGCGACTGCGTTGCAGCTCTTTGATAACTTTTAATCTTTGAAGATTGCCATTGTCAGCAAGACTCGTCATTCCGCAAAAAGTTAAAAGTACTTTTAATAATCTACCTATGTATGATCGCAACAGATGCTATTTGACAATGTTTTATCAAACAATTAGTACAGAAAATCCAAATTTCTTATTTTCATTTTCTTTTTAATAGATATTTATTATTAACTAGCTGTGCCCGGCATGCGTCGCGATGCGCCTTTACCTACTTCCTACCTACTCCACATACCACCTACCCTGACAATTACAAACACAAAAAAAAAGAAATAGCGAAATCGGTCCAGGCGTTAAATCGTGATGCCGTGACCAAGGTAAATAGGGATTCATTTTTATATATATAGATAGTATGAATGCATTACCAGGACAGTGATATGTTCAGGTCTAAAGAGCACGGAGTCGGCGATGACGTGCAGGTGGCGCACGACGGCCGTGGAGCTGAGCACGCGCAGCGCGGCCGCGTGCAGCCCCGTGTGCTTGGCGTGGCACCACACGCAGCCCCGCACCACGCCGCCGCCCCGCCACCACGCCGGCCACAGCACGAACGAATCAGTCGACACTGACCCGTGCACCGAGAGACACTGCAACAACGACAGAACTCTGTGAACAAAGTAGACAAGAAATAAAAACAGTAGATGAAGTTTTTCAAAACCTGTCAAACCCATCTGGGTCCTTTTTTCGACTTCTTTCTCGAAGCTATGTAGTCGCATCATAAAGATTCCTTATTAACCATGCTGAACCCAAAAAAGTTTTAATGCATTAAAGTGATTGACAACACATGTAAAATTGATTGTCCGCTATTACTATCCAAGTTTCAGTTTCGGGCTCCTGCTAGACTCCCTCGTGCTCCAATTACTCCTTTACGCCCTCCACTCCACAGAACAGTACTTGGTGCAAACTCTGGCGTTCCTCGTCTTTGCAAATTGTTAAATAGTAGCAGCGATCTTGTCGACGTGCAACACAACGCTGTGTTGGTGTATTTTGCCTCTTATGCCAAGTTTCAAAGGACAACTATTAGACATGCTTTTTTCCATTTTGTTGTCTGTTTATTTTTTTCAATTGAGTTTTACTTTAACTGTTTATGTTACTTTTACTTTCCATCGCTTAATGTTAATTTAAACTTGTTAATTTTAGTTACTTAGATAAATTTATTTTACAGTACAGTGCTTGTGGCACACCTAATATCTTTGTGGGGAATGCGGTACTAAACTGTAATAAATTGTTACACAACCTTAGATTTAGATTATGGTAGATTATTACTTTAAATAATTATAGTAAACAATAATTGTTGTTTGGCCAATAAAGAAAATTAATAAACTGAACAGAATTTTGGTGTGGCAAATCCTGACAATCCCATATTTACAGCGGGTATGACGTCGTTTGTTTGGTGTAGGTACAACGTAGTGTTTGTAGAAAGTAGAGCAGAAACTACCGCTCTTAATAACTAACACTGTTGCTTACGACGCATATGCATTTTAATGAGCTAAAGGTCGTTTAGTACCACTTGTCTGTTACCCTGGCTCTAGTCTATTGTCATGTAGTTTATGATTAAGAGATAACTTTTTTCAAAGTTTCAGTTGTTTCGTAGCAGTGCTCTTGTTCTGTTGTATTGTATTGTATAACGGGCTGATGTCCGCAACTCCACGTCCAATGCGTGTATTTTGCGTGCGGGTGGGAAATCTATTCGATCCACCTCAGCTCCCCGAGAAAAGCCAGCAGCGCCTTGATGTCGCTGACAGTCTCGCGGAGAGTACCTGGGTTACCGAAGTACTTTGCTCTTGTTCTGTTTTAAATATAGAGATTTGTTTTCATGGCAACTGTTTGTGTGTTGCAGTCCCGCTTACCTTGGTTTTTCACCACATATTTTATATATGAATAAGAATCTGCAGTTTCATGCAGCAAAAACTACTGTTATCTCTTTTGTAGTAACAAAGTCTTCGTCTGTCGTATGTCTCGTTTTTCTCTATAACTGTCAATAAAGTCACCTTGGAAGAAGTTTCAGTACAAAAAATAAATCATCTGTTATTGTGCCAAGTAAAAATTTAAGAAACAAATAATCCGCTAAGATATAAAACGATTGTGCTAAACGAGTTCAGAGCTTGTTTTTTGGGTCGAGCAAAGAAAAATTTCGTTTGAAAAGTATGAATATTGTTGCGAGCTGGGTATGGAATAAATTAATTACTACCGATTAAACAACAAATAACTTTTAAATTACAAAACACTTAAAACTTAATCACAAATACACTACTGATCACTATTCACTTAGATATCGCACTTCTAGTTCAATTCGATTCGCTTCCTCGTGTAGCCAAAATCAGACTGACTCATCCCGCAAACACGACGTCTATGCCGACCGATCCTTCGAGAAGGTTCGACAACTTTCAGGAACCTTCTTCATAGTTCCTAGTTGAACATCATCTTTCGAGAAGGTTCCACAACCATCTCGAATCTTCTAGAAAGTTCCATAGTAGAACATTGTCCTTCGAGAAAGTTCTACAACCTTCTCGAATCTTCTAGACAGTTCTATAGTGGAACATTCTAGACTCGTCTTATAGACAGGTCCTTACTAGAACATTCGAGACTCGAACGTAATCTGGATGTTCTCGTAAAGCAACCGACGTAACAATATTAATGTATGATGGCTGTAAGTGTAAGGGAAGCAACGGGGGTGACTACTGAGATGACTAATAGCGAAATATTAATGAAGAGGAATGATGAAAATGGACAGGACTATTAGGATAGATAACACTAGCACCACCCACGTCAAGATTCAGTGAAAACCAGTTGTCCTCCGTAAGCATGAAGAAGGAGACATGCTCCGCGTCACAGTGCAGCAGCACGCACGTGCTGTGCACGTCGCCGAGCAGACGCGCGCCCATCTCCAGCACGTCACAGCTGCGTTGCACGTTGCACGCACCCTCCTCGCGCGGCTTGCACGTCAGCGCTTGGGACAGCACGCTCGGGACCAGGACTAGAAGAAAGAAAGAAATGTATTTTATGACAGAATGGTGGCCAAGATTAGGCTAAGGGGTAAGTTGGGGTAAGGGTCATACATAACCGAGAAGTATGGCAGAAGAAAAGGGAAGCCTATCTATACCTACCATTCTAGTGGATGATTTCGAGCTGAAAGATGGTGCACAGGAGATATTAAATTAACAATGATAAAGGAACAACGCAAAAAGGCTCCTATCTCAGCATGATGCTACATTAATTTAAAAAATAAATACCGCAGCGCTGATATTCTGATAGGTCTGCGATGCCACAGATTTAGTTACCACTACACTCACGGTCAAATAATATAGGTCGATGACGTATATCCCTGTAACTTGCAAATGTATAATGGCATGCGACGGATCAGGTCACAAATAAAAGTTAAAAATTGTTTCGACGTCAATTGTTCTCCCAGGTCAACAACATGCAGAAATGTATGAAGTCTAATATCCAAACCCTAAACGATAATGTCTGGAACAATAAACTGTCTAAAATTACCAACCCAGCTACCGACTTATGGAAAATAGTTGAAGTCAATGACCTAAACCAAACTCAATTCCCCCACTATCATCGTCAACCAATACCACCACCTCTTCAGACTTTGAGCAATGTAAGACACTAGCCAATACCTTCCTAGACAAGAACCTGACCAAAAATTGGGTCAGTGACCCTAGTATTGAAGAGGCTGTGGAACAGACAATGAGGTTGCTGAACTGTTTTCAGATTAATGTTTACCCAACACTTGTTAGGCTAAATGGAATTCGCAAACTTCTAGCAAAGTTTGCGAATTAAGCACCAATCAAATAAAGCACCTGGTTTAGACGGCTTGGGGAATGGTTTACTGAAAAACCTCCCTCAGAAAGCTATTGTGTTTTTGACGAAAGTATTTAATGGATGCCTACTAACTTCTATCTATAATATGTATGTATTTACAAAAAAAAAAAAATGTATATATGTAGTTTATCAGCCATCTAGCTACCATAACACAAGCATTAAGTTGCTTAGCTTGGGGCTAGATGGTGCTGTGTGAAAATGTCCAGGGATATTTATTTATTTATTTATTTATTTATTTACTCATTGCATACTTCCGGAGGTCCGTAAAACACGCCAAAATCATAGCCATTAAGAAACCTGGGAAAGATTAGTCCATTCCATCTAGCTATCGATCAATCAGCCTATTACCAAGCATAGGGAAACTACTAGAATCTGCGCAAATTTTCATCCCTGAACGGTTTGGATTCCGAAGTTCACACTCGACCACGCAACAGCTAGCTTTCCTGAATGATATACCTAAACAGGCTCACACATACCTTGCCATCTATGCCGATGATACAGCCTCATTTACAACAGACAAAGATATCGATATAATTGCGAGGCGGCTACCATTTCCATTAGAATTACTTAGCCAATATTTCAAGACCTGGAAATTGAAAGTAAATTCTGAAATCTATCTGTATCAGACTATAATCTATCTCTGTGCCAAGTTTCATCCAGATCTGTTTAGCCGTTCTGACGTGATTGAGTAATAAACATGCATTCATCCAAACTTTCGCATTTATAAATAGTTTATGTAAGATACATATGTTACGAGTATATTAGTATTTAGGGTGCCGTACCTCAAAGGGCAAAACGGAACCCTTATAGGATCGCTCGCGTGTCTGTCTGTCCGTCTGTCACAGCCAATTTACTCCGAAACTATCGGACCAATGGAATTGAAATTTGGTACACATAATTATGCAAGTCAGTGACCCAAAAACGGACGTGTAACGTAAATTAATGAATTTTAAACATGGGAGCCACTTTTGGGTCGTAAATTAGAAAATAAAAAAAAAGTTTTGTAAACTATTACCGTGCTATATCAAAAACTCTGATACGCGTGTCTCATAATTATAATTGAAGAGTGATGTGTACACAAATTTTTGAGTTAACCGACCCAGAGAATATTAAGTTTCACAGAAAATTCAACTCCCATTTCAACCTTTTTCGGGTGGAACTTCGAAAACCCCTTTTTTGGTGGATCCTAACTCTTCACAAAGAAACTCTTCAAATTTCATGTCATTAAGACCAGCGGTTTAGGCTGCGCGTTGATATATCAGTCAGTCAGCCAGGACTTTGAATTTTATATTGGGGGATGAATTTGGAAAACTGTGATTAACGTTTCTCATAATTTTAACTGAAGAGTATGTACACACATTTACAAGTCAATCGACCTCAACAATAAAAAGTTTCACAGAAAATTTAACACCCCATTTAACCCTCTTAGGGGTGGAATTTCGAACGATCCTTTCTTAGTGGATACTTACTCTTCACAAAGAATACACCAGCTCCAGCACAACTGGTTCTCTAGAACCAGCGGTTTGGGCTATGCGTTGATATATCAGTCAGTCAGGACTTTGAATTTTGTATTGGGGGATGATTTTGGAAAAACTGTGATACACATTTCTAATAATTTTAACTGAAGAGTATGTAGACTTACAAGTCAATCGTCCCTGAGAATAATAAGTTTTACAGAAAATTCAACACCTCATTTCACCCCCTTAGGGGTGGAATTACGAAAAACCCTTTCATAGGGCATACATACTCTTCTCAAAAAATACACCCTTCAAATTTCTTTTCTTTAAGACCAGCAGCTTAGGCTGTAAGTTGATATATCAGTCATATAGTCAGGACTTTGAATTTCATATTGGGGGATGATTTTGGAAAAACCCTTTCTTAGTGGATACTTACTCTTCACAAGTAATACGCCCTCCAAATTTCATGGCTTTAGGACCAGCGGTTTGGGCTGTGCGTTGACATATCAGTCAGTTAGTCAGGACTTTGAATTTTATATGTCATGTATAAAAGATAGATAGATAGATTACACAATTTATATGAAATAAAAGCTTGCTGCGAGATTTACCAGTGTAGATTAACAAGTAAATTAAAAAAAATTATCTGATTGTATAAATTTTTAAAATTTTCAAACTAAGTAAATACAAGTAAGTATGTACTGAAATCTCGCGACAAGCTTATGTCATAATAAATTGTGTAATGAAGTTATAAGTTGATAGTAAAAGTTAGTCGTGCAAGATATGTGAAAGAAATTCTTAATGAGCATGTCGGCCGACATTGAATTAATATGTGTGAAAATTCGATATTCATGCAGTTCATGGACAATGGTAGCCCAAATATAACGGCTTACGTGTCATAGGTCATCAATTCATCATTATGGTTTACCGCTGGTGTGACGCTATTTCTAGCCTGAAATAACATAAAGTCCTTTTGGGCGACGCGCATAAGTGCAGTATTGCTAAGTGCTGTACTTATGCGCGTTCCTAAGTGTTAAGTCATCCGTCACAAGAGATCATCGCATCCATCGAAGACGTTTATAACATCTGGCAACCCGCACTGGGCCCGCGTGGAGGATTACGGCCACTCACAGAGACGTTATAGGCTAATTATGTTATGTTATACTTACTATCCAAGATCGGCGGCTCCATGTAACAAGCTATCGGCACCAGGAAGTTCCTTCCTATAGAGACGCGTATGAGCAGCATGTCCCTAACGGTTCTGACGTCACAGGGTCGGAAGTGCACGCGGAACTCGGCTACCGAGCCCGAGGTCACGGTCAGGCCTCGCTGGCCGCTGATTTCCACGTCCAACTCGCGCCGCTTCGGAGGACGCACTGACAGACGGATCTCGTACTTTGACACGTTGACTAGTCGAAGACCTTGCTGGGAAGAGACAGGTGAAGATGATGAAGAAGAAAGTAAAATAGGCTCCCAGTTATCGTTCTACGTTATGTGAACTGCTCAGTTTAATGATGAGCTCGTATAATTATGAAAAAGCCTTTCTTAAATATTGTTAATTCGAAAGTTTGTCTGTATGTCTGTTACCTATTTACGTTTAAATCACTAAATTGGTACTTTGATAGGTAGTTTGGGACCTAGTGAAGGACTTAGGATACATCTTGGATTTCTGGTATTCAAAAACGAATGAAATACAAACATAGACGATGACACGCGAAAAAGCTGTAGGTGTGCTATAAGCAGCCTGTACTGTGTGTGTTGTAATTTCTATAAAATCAAAATCAAAATCAAAGCATTTGTTTCAAGTAGGCCAGTTACAGGCACTTTTGAATTGTCGAAACAAAGACAACAATGAAATGTAGCTACAGTCCCAGTCACAAGGTATAAAAACTGTGAAAATACTGTAGTTGCCCATTCCCTAACGTAGATCTCTATGGAGAAGAACGGGCAAGAAACTCCATGGACACTCTTTTAAATCAGAATATTTTACAAAACCTTGGTTACATCATTCACGTTGAGCTGGTACATTATGTGAGAGCGATGTAGCAAGATGTGCACGTTAAAAGTGTCCATAGTAAAAACAAGGAAAAGAACAATTCAAAAATAAAGTAATTAATTCAAATAAGCCGTGGCAACCAAGAGATGACCAGTCACAACTGACAGCGCCCGTTCACGAACATGACGCATGTATCAGCACCATCCAACTCAACCATTTTGAAGGGAACTAAATGATCCGACACACACGCCACCATCAGCGAGACATTTGAGTGAGCATGACATACACTTAACCGCCAGGGCACATTCAAGTCAAAAAAAAAAAAAAAAGAGACGTAGGTTTCCAGCGAATGATAGCTTTCTAGTACATAGTACTCACATAATATGGGCTATGCGGTTATATGTATAATGCCAAAAGAAATTGAATCTATACAATGCAAAGATAGTTGTACAATCTTCAGCAGCTCCAGCAATACTATTTAATGCTATCCATTAATCCATTTATGCGCCCCTGTCCATGTGGAGCAGGACTAGCATTGAGCCAAGCATTTTTATCAGAGATATAATCGTCCAACTTGTAATATGCTTGCTTACATAGTGTGCGTTTAATGCATGTTTTAAATTGTGTCTCATTCAGTTCAAGAATACTTTGTGGAATTTTATTATAGCATCTCAAACAGTACCCCATGAAAGATGAGTCAACTTTAGCGAGTCTGAAGCCCGGCTGAACTAATTGATCTCTAGTTCTAGTACTGTAATTGTGTCTGTCACCTCTTTTATTAAAAAGATGTAGATTTTTTCTAACGTACATTATATTTTCGTAGATGTATTGACAATGTACCGTCATGATGTTGATTTCCTTAAACAGTTCCCTTAGAAAATCGCGCCTACGAAGATTATATATGGCTCTGATGGCTCTTTTTTGCAGAATAAATATAGACTCAATGTCTGCAGCCCGTCCCCATAACAGAATGCCATAAGACATTATACTATGAAAGTAACTAAAATAGACCAGTCTAGCGGTATCCACATCAGTAAATTGACGGATTTTTCTAACAGCATATGCTGCTGAACTTAAGCGCCCCGCAAAAGATGTCAAATGAGAACCCCATTGTAGCCTTGAATCAAGCGTAAGCCCCGGGAAAACGGTTTTATCTACGAATTCCAGTTTCTCTTTATTCAATACTACATCACACTCGTTACTTTTAACATTTGGTAAATTCGTTTTTTTTTCATTTAAAACTAAATTGTTTGCTGTGAACCAATTATGGACCTGAAGTAGGGCATTATTTACGTCATCTAGATTTTGGGCCCGTCTATTTATCTTGAAAATTAGGGAAGTGTCATCAGCAAATAACACCATATTTTGAGGTTGGTTTTTCAATAAATAGGGTAGATCATTTATATATACTAGAAAGAGGAAAGGACCCAATATTGACCCTTGCGGAACCCCCATTTTTACTTTTAAACCCTGTGAATTAACACCATTTATTTGAACATGTTGATGTCTATCACTCAAATAAGATTTAACCAAACTAAGTGCAAGTTTACCTAGTCCGTAATGCTCAAGTTTCAAAAGCAATGTGTCGTGATTTACGCAATCAAATGCTTTGGAGAGGTCACAAAAAATTCCTATTGCGTCTTGGGATGCTTCCCACGCAGAAAATATGAGCTTTAGTAAGGTTACACCGGCGTCAGTTGTACAACGACCCTTAGTGAAACCATACTGTTGGTCGTGTAAGATTCGGTTGGTGTTAAAATGATTGAGCATTTGATTAAGCATTACTTTTTCAAACACCTTGCTAAAAACCGGCAACACGGACACAGGTCTATAATTATTAGTATCTTTACTATCCCCGGATTTGAAAAGAGGTATGACTTTACTGTATTTCATTAAATCAGGGAAAACTCCTTGGTCTACACACAAATTAAAAATTAAAGCTAAGTAAGGTGCTATAGTCTCAACTATGGATGAACAAACTTTGATAGACATTCCCCAAAGATCTTCGGTCAGTTTGACTTTTATTTGCCGGAAAGCTTTAATAGGGTTTATGTGTTTAAATTTAAATTCAGCCGGGCAGCCAGACACATTCGCCTTTAATAAACCAATTGAGACTTCAGGAGAGGAATTAACGAGCCTCCGTAGTTTTTAACGGTATATCGGTAAAGAAATTCACAAATTCTTGAGCTACTTCCTGATTAGAGCTTTTAGGACCACATGCTGTATCTAATGTGTAGCTAGTGTTACGTATTTTCTTCCTGTTAGTCTCGTTATTTATGACTATAAGCGTTCAGAGTTTTGTCATCGGATATTGGTGTCAAAAGGTATACTGATCAGTTTTCATTCCAGACTGTCCAAGATATTTTAACTGTCCCAAAACAGAACCGAACTAATGAATAACACCCAGCAATATGGCAGCCTTATTTCCTTTTAAACAACGGAAGGAATTTGACGCTATAAATTATTCTGGAAACTCCCAAACTGGCCAGCGAAACGATATTAGGCCGATACAATTTAACTGTTCCGTAATATCCTTTAACAGACGTCGGGGCTATAAATCTTTAAATAGAATTCCCAACTGGATTAATAATGTATTTGATTATGGATTTATGCTATAACTTTAATCAGTGAAGTTATAGCAATCAAGAGCCTCAGGATTTTCCAGGGAATCGCCAAATGAGTCTAGGGAATTTACTAAATAATTATAATCTTAATCTATTTAAAGATTATTAAACAAAATAATTATTTTGCCCATGGCTTGGCCGACCACATCGGGGACGGAAATTATCCCTCGAGATCGTAATTGCAAGATATACAATAAATCCTATGTCCAAACCCTGGACATGGTCTGTCAAGCAAATTTAATTTAAAAAACTGTTGAGCAGATAAGGCGTGAAAAGGAAACAGACAAACAGACAGACTTACTTTCGTATTAGTTATATGTGATGTACCATAAATAAAGTGTGTGTTACCGTGTGCAGTTGTCCAATAGTGAAGTTGATGAAGTCGAGCTGCGGCGGCACGCACAGCATATAGTCCGGCAGAGGTAGCGGTTTGGGTGACGGGAGCCGTGGGAGCGAGACGTACGTCTCAACCTCGCCTATACTGTGACCACAGAGCACAACACAATGAAACTTGCACAGCTGCTAGTGCAGGTGATGGAGCGGGGTAGGCGCGAAAATGGCGTGAGCGGGACAAGCATCGCAACTTCTTACAGTTAGTGCCCTTCATTAACTGACTCTACGCTTACAAAGAAGATGATATAAACAGAAAGAGGGGTCAGTTAGTGCAGTACACTGACTGCACTCAAACTCTGATTTGGAAAAATAGTCAGACATACACGATTAGTTTATGTATTACGGCTATAATTACTCTGTAAGTAAATGCTTTATTCATATTGCTTACGTCTTTTCGTCGTCGTATAGATTGATGGAAAAAAAACTACGCAGGTACTTTACCATGTTTATCGTGTGCTTGCGATGTTCTATATGTTTTGTATTCGTCACATCTATGCGCGATATTTCTGACAAAAGGTCTATGGGTCCATTTTTCTAGCCACTATTATAAGGAACCACCACCTCAGTGGGTATTTAAAGATAAATGATGCTAAATTTGGATTCAGGAGTCAACTTTCCACTAAGAGTGCTATACTAGTGCAAAATCAAAATCAAAATAAAAAACTAAGCATTTATTTCAAGTAGGCCAGTTACAGGCACTTTTGAATTGTCGAAACAAAGACAACAATGAAATATAGCTACAGTCCCAGTCACAAGGCATAAAAACTGTGAAAGTACTGTAGTTGCCCATTCCCTAACGTAGATCTTTATGGAGAAGAACGGGCAAGAAACTCCATTCCAGTGCTCAAGCAGACTAAAGTATAACGTGGATTGGAAGACACCTGTATAATATGCAGCTTTTATTGACTTCTGTAAGGCTTTTGACATTGCACATGCATTACGAAAACTATGATCAAAGCTAAATGGCCAGAGAGTACCACAAGTACCGGTTAATATATTAAAAGTTTGTTATGGCTCGCATATTGATTATGTCAACTGGACTAAAATGCTCTCTGATACATATCAAAGAGTGCGGTGTTAGGCAGGGTGGATAAATATATTAATCAGTTAACTGATGAGCTCAGTAAAGCTGATTCCGGCTACTCGGCTCGTGTATAATGTTAAGAAAAGTGTTTTGTTAACATTTGAATGTAGAAACAGCGCCCCAGATTGGATTTCCTTTTTGACATGAAATGGAACACCTTTGCAAATCGTCAGAGCATCACGGCATCCTAAAAGTATTAGTTAATAAAATAGATAATCCATTTGTAAGATTTGCACGGTGCATAAAACCAGCAAAATATGCAAAATAAAATGTATATAATATATTCGGAACAATTTTGAGTTTTTTTCATTTTTGGCCAAAGTAAAGACTAACTAATAACATTTTAAGGATGTAGGCGTTTTTGCACGCAGGCACGCAAAAATTAACAAAAAGCTGTTATTGATAAAATGGTGTAAAAAATATTCAGGTCTTGAGAAACGTTGTGTGACAAATACTGTATAACGTGAACCCTCCATACAGTATTTAATCCAAGTCAGTAAGGCACGCGTATCTAAATCACAAAGCCAATGCGTCGGAAAATGCCGGCGACCTTCAACATATCGGTTCCGCAACCTAAAGATTGGCCGCCTCACTGGCTTTCAACTAGGGTCCACCGACTCGTATTGGGAATGTATCCATCATCTTTTCAGTACATATGTTCAGAAACACAAGTTATGTAACCTTCAGGTTTGGTTGAACTCAATTGTTGTGCAAAAATCTTGGTCCAATCAGCTGTGTCTGCATAGGAGTAGGACTGCACATAATATGCGCAAAAGTGTTTTCTGCATAACTCCCATCATTTATAATATGTTACCTAAAAGTTGTAGAGAGCTTAATAATGTATAATTAAAAAAAAACTAAAATAATTTCTAACTGACAAAAAAAACCGACAAAGCATACTATAATATTAATGAATTTCTGTCAGAACCTCTGAATAAAATCATAATTCACTCTATATGATTCAATTATGATTTTATTACTTACTTTTGATATGACTGTGTTTACTTTGACATTTATTATTATTTGCTTATTATTTTTACTTATTTGTTTAAGAGTAAACGATGAAGCGTCACGACTGACAGGAGAGAGTGGAGAATGGAAGAAAAATTCGACCCCAAATAACATCTGACAAGTGCAAGATGATGGTTATTTTTAATTATGATTAATTATATTGAACTGAAATGATACATCAAAAATCACAATTTTAGAATTCAAAACATTTGCACGCTATAGTAAGTGGCAAACATGTCTGAACTATTTTTTATTTATGTTACACTTTTTTTTATTGTGTGTACACATGTGTGATCAAATACATACGAGTACAGCTTGGCAAAAATGTCCTGAAACGGAACTAAAAAATTTCATCGTTGGCAACTTCACTTACTGTCACATCTAGTGAGTACATGTAATGTCATTTCATGTCATCGCTGGCTGTTTTTTGTGTATTTTTTATTATTGTGTTTAATTTGGTGACTCAAAGGGCTCAAAATGAACAGAAAAACTATTCGCAGCTTCGCTAGAGCGATAATTTATAAAGTGTATACGAGATGTTTGGCGGAATTTGAAGCCGGACAAATTTTATCGGATATCAACAATGTTTTTATATGAACTGCTGAAATGACAGGTAATTTGTTATTTTATTTAAGTAATTAGATATAATATGTGTGTTCAAACTTGCAATAGATAGTTTATACCAATAATATAACTGTTATTTACATTGAAAAAACATTTGATGAATTTGAGGTTAGGTGCATTTACAAAGATGCAAGCTCCTATAATTTTGATACTTTTTGTGTTACTTCCAGAATAAAAATAACTAAGTGTTTTTTAGGGAAATCCGTAAGTACTATACGGCGAATTGCTAAAGAAGGGCAAACAAACAAAGGCATATTCTCAATTTTTTTTTTAAATTTTTAAATGATTAGTACTTGCAAAAGTTTAATTGTCTTTATTTTTTATGGTTGTAGGCCGTGGCTGAACAAGTGTTTTCAAGCATCTCTGTCGATGACTTGAAAAATTAATGTGAACATGTTATGAAAATAGAAAGGGAGTATTATGAAAGGGGACAAACTCTGTATAGAGATATCGACAAAATAGTCATCAACCTGCAAGATGACAGCAGCAGTACAGAGACAGACACGGATGAAGAGCTTTCGGGTGTGGAATATTTAGACGAAAATATGTTAGATTCTGATTAAAACATGATCAACAGATATAATACATACAACAGATCAGTTCGATGGGGCTTAGGTCACAATGATAAGGCGGGAGCCTGCGTGTACAATTATGTACCTAAAATGAAAACAAAATGATTAAAAAAATAGGTAGTGATATGATTTATTAATACCTAATTACCTATGTATGCTTCAGCAACAACTTACCTTTTGCCTTTAGACACATTTACGTTGTTATTAATAAAAATAAAAACCACTTAAAAGAATCATTGATTTTATTTTCCTCATAATGTAAATCAATACAATATACACACGTGCTTGCGCATTATCATACAAAAGCGAGCGTATGTAACGAGTAGAGAAATTTATGTTTATTTCAAGTTTAAGTACCTAATATAAAACCCGTCAAAGACGTCATCACCTGCCTAGCCTTTTCCCAACAAATTTTGGGGTCGGTTTCCAGTCGTAACCGGATGCAGCGTAAATATTAGTGTGTTACATGGAGCGACTGACTATCTGACCTCCACAACCAAGCAATTGAGTAATACAATACCACTTGGAAAGACAGGTTTTCAGATTTTTGGGCTTCTGACTCACAGTAAAAATCTACAAATGCCACACAGGACAATCTTCAAGCATGACTTAACCTTGAAAATTGTCATGTGCGGTTGTTATTATTTAGCTCCGAGGTTTTCTAAAACCCGTCAACACACATTAAACAAAAAAAATATTTAAAAAAAAACCAAAGTATCAAGACCGTTATTACCGTACTATATAGGGTTACAATATGTACGATAGAGGCGCCACCATTATTTTCACGACTTTTTTGCCAAGCTGTATGTCTTAAGTTATCCAAACAATCGAAGATCATACAATTTTGTTGTTGCTAGTGTTTTCTATTCTGGAAGAGGAATTTAAAGTTTGAAACCAAATAATGAATTCCATTCACCTGCTAAAGTATACGAGCTGCATCGTAATTTATAGTATTGTGTTAAAACATTTCAGACCCCTAGTCCGATGAAAATCTTGGCAGAATGCCTGGATACGTTTAACTAGCAACTAAGAGCGAGATCAGTAGGTACCTAAATAAAAAAAGACGATGTTTTTTTTTGGTTTAAGGCTGTGTCCATTTTAAAAATTAATGCGTTTACCCTTATTAGTCTTATTAGTCTTTAATGCTTTTATTACTGGGATACAGGTCGCATCTCTGTAAAATAAAACGGACCGTAATCCACCACGGAGGTCCAGTACAGATTGGTGGATGTCCCAAATCTTTATTTTTTGTTTCCATCTCGTTTGTACCAAAACCTATTTTCCCCTGGTCACCTGTACTATAATATCCCCTTTCCAAAAAGTCGTAACAAATAACCTTGTTTCCGATACTATAACATAATATGTTATACTATCGGAAACATATAATGAATGGGCGCACATTCCCACTCTTTATGGTGACGTATTGCTCACATAAAAGTATTGGAAACATTATTTTTATTACGGTCGTCGTCGTATGGGTTTCCTTACGATGTTTGCGCCATTGACGAGAAATTCAATTTTACTTGAAATATAATGTTTATGTTTTATCATCATTCATAATAATCGTTTAACTTTATAGCTTCGTCACAGCTTTGCTTGTTGACAAAATATTATTAAATCAATTCTAAGACGACAGAACTTTTAACAGGTAAATAAAACTACTAACAAAACAAAACCACACAAAATTTGAACCGCTGGATCTAGGAGCATGAATTGCTTATGATTTCCTTGTATACTGATGGTGAGAACTAAGAAAAACATTCTGTAAATTAATCTTATAAAGGAGTTAAATAGAGTACGAAAATCTGACTTTTTTGGGAAATCCCATAGAGCACACGGCTTATATTGCTAAATTCAGAGGATCATTAGTAAAATTGTTCATATAACCTTTAAAACATTTTTATCTAACAATATTATCTATTATTATTATCACCGTTCCATTATTTGGTCAGGATTGTCTTGCTGCCTGTCTGCCTGATTTCAAATACTCAAATCACAATCCAGAGTAAAGTGTCTTGTATGTAATTTTGTTAAGGACTGTATTGGTGCATCACCTGAACGACTGCAAGGTGACGTCGTCGTCGCATGGCCCCAGGCGCGTTATTTGCGAGCTCACCGAGCGTCCGAGCTCCACCTGCGACACGTCGCAAGAGCTGCGGTTTAGAATGTTCTTGATCCAGAGACTCCCATCACCTGCATTTGGAAGAATTGAGTGAGTATCACAAAAAAATCAAATCTGAGTCAACTCAGCATATCGTAGTCTAATGCTGGACATGGGCCTGTCCCAATTTGGCCGTCGCACCGTCCTCCATCTTTCGCACACACTCACAATCGACGATAATTTTGTACTGTCATTTTGATTCTAAACTTTCCTGAAAATAATAATTTCGCGTCTGCATTCCCCAAATTGGCAGTGCAGCCATTTTCCAGCATTTAGGCTTTAATACCTCGTTATTGATGACCCTATTGGCATCAACAGACGAGGCAGTTGCTTCTCCGCCATTATTTAAATGAGCATTGATGAATTCATTTTTAAATTGGCTTTAAATTGAGAACTGTGATTAAGAGCTACAATATTACCACACATTGTTCCACCTCTGCCGAGCACAAAGCGTACTAAACTTCATTCTCGACGGAGGTTACCAAATTTAGTTCATTAAAATTAGCTCTAACGTAGGTACTCGTACGAGCAACTGGCTCATTCATTACTCTAGTGGAAACGTAACAGACGAGCTCTGCGTGAAGCTAAAGTGGCTTGAATAGCTCTAAGCTAAGTGTAATTCTGTTATAGTCGTAGCAAGCACGCCTTTCTGAGTTTTATGTCGCGAGCACGCCCTTCTGAGTTTTACGTCCATTAGCTTGGTTTAAATTACGATAAGTGACATAATATGACGCACTAGTGAAGTTCAACAAAAAAAAGGGGGAAAAAATTATTACATAATAAAATAACGTTCAATCTTTTTGAAGCAAGATTATGTGCGCTATTATATATACAACAATTTTATTATACTTCTTCGTATTTTAATCTAGTTTCAATATTAGTTTCAACAAGTGGATTGTGTCATCATTTTGATTGGAAACTCTAGGATACAAGATATTTTAATAAGGATGAAACTGCGAATCAGATAAACACAAAACAAACAATCTAATATCCTTAAAGTTGGATTAAAGCTGTCAAACTGACCACACGGCACAGGACTGCGGATAAACAGAGGTCGGATTAATAATGACCACAATGGTTCGCCGTTCCGAACAGTACTATATTTTATGTGTCACTTTTAATCAGTACCTAATCATGAAATACGTCTGTTTGTGAAGTCGAAATAATGTTACAGGGGTATGAAGAATAGTAAAGTTCTTTAATCCGCATAGAAAAGGGGATCCTCCGACCAGACGGTTCTCTCTGGTGGCCAAGTGCCCGACAGTTGTGGTCGGGTTTATATACAATGACATGGTTTAACTTGCGGATAACTTTATAATTTTGATCGAGGACCGAGGATCGGGATTTTGGCGTGATCAAGCTCTAGAGCAGGCCCATTTCGAAAAAAAAAAAGATGTTATTTCTTTGTTGCTTGATGAGGCTGAGGGTGCTCACCAGGAATATGCTTTCGGTGGATGCATTATTATACCCCGATATGAAGAACAGGCTCTACAATTTCTTCATTATCCATAGAAAAGGTAGAATCCTCCCACCAGACGGGTGTTGGAGACTACTGTCCAACATTTGTTGTCAGGCTTTTTATATTATGGCCTTGAATCGTGAATAACTTTTTGTTGTATTTTGCTGTATTACTTTTTGTAGTGTCGCTACAATGTTATTACATTAAAAATGAGATATTAAATTGAAACTGAATAAATTATCAGATGCTACAAAATTTTAATAAATAAATACGTAATAAATAAATAGTGGCCTTATTTAACTGACACGGATCAGTTTGATGTGCAAATTACACGGCTGTGGCTTGTAGTAATAATAGAACCATTGCTGAATAGAGGAGAAGATGATGAGTAATAGAGATCGGATTGCACATAACTATTGAATGGACTGGGAGCCAGCTCGAAGCAATTAGATAACATCCTTGGACGATCGGCTTGCTTTCAAAATGCCAAAAAAGGTGCCGTTTTATTAAGCAGTCTCCAAACTTACGGCCAGCATTCTGGTTGATGCTCGGCAAGAGGTCCCTCCGGGCGATGAGTCCCTTCTCCAGACGCCAGAGGGGCGAGCCGGGTCGGGGCGAGTCAAGCGGGGGCAAGTCGGACGGGGGCGCAGACAGGTGGTAGATATTTGGCAGCGGCTCCCGAGATATCCTCTCGGCATGCTGGCGCTTCAGCTCTCCCTCACGCTGCCAGATCTCTTTGCGGTCTGATTTATACTTTTCTGTCTGTTGGAGAGAACTTGGGGTTAGTTAGTAGCTCAGAGCGAGCAGGCGTAAATTAATAAAAGTATAGTTACGTTTGGGATCCTTAGAATTGTCCTAAAACTCACTCTATTTCTAAATAAAATAACGTGATGTATTTACACAGGCACGTAATAAGAATAATGTATTGTGTACTTTACCTACATTTATATTCTTGCGTAAAGCAAAATAATGGGTGTTTTATTGCCCTATTTTTCCGTTAAAAAGAGTAATGTTTATTACGAGTCCTAAATACATATTATCCTTGTCACTTAGGTACTGCTTAGAGTAACACTAACAAAGTTTATGGGCCTCAAAATTAATGATGAATAATTACAAAAATTAATTCACAACAGAAATAAAAATGTATTGTAAGTCTTGTTCCCAAACTTTGGTGCCGCAACAAAGTCTACAAAGTTAAATTTATAACTTTCCTAATTACCGTCTCTAAGGGAAATTGTTTCAAGAAAAAGTGGTCAAAAAACAGTAACTTGTTTTGTGAAATAGTTTTTAAATCATTGTCCCAGTATTCTCTCTTAACTTTTTTTGCTCTTTAATACAAAATTAAGTTTTTAAATAACGGAACGTGAACCAAAGGCAAAGTTGGTATTATTCCGATATCCATCGGAGTGGAAGTCGGTCGTTACTCGTAGTCGCTGCGACTGATCGCATAGTCGCCCAGTGGCACACTATTGCCAGTGACCCGATTGTTTAGCGGATGGCCGCGCGGCGACCTCACGTACACGACTCCCTATAACCCGCCCAGATTGTGCCATTTGATGTAATTGAATATTTCGGAGAGATGATGAATGTGAAATTGTATTACATGTTGTTTTAATATGTAGAAGAAAACCGTTTCCGTACAAATGTTATAGGTATTGCGTTTCTTTCTGTATAACTGCCCAAATTTACAAATTTACATGTGACGGATTTGTAATACTACAAGTGGTAAAATGTCAGGCCTGTGTGTCGGAAAGTTTTGTAAGGACACTGAATAATACAGAATCATAGGATAGTGTTATGACTGACTAGTAACCATTATATTATAATATCGTGCTCTTGATCTTATCTAAGTGATGTCTTTTTACCCGACTACGGCGAAGCCCAAAAGGAGGGTTATGTGTTTGATATGTATGTATGTATGTCCGTTTCTTTGTTTCCTCGTAACATCTAAACGGATGAACGGATTTGGATAAATAATACGTCGTTAACTTCGTCTTAGTGGCGCGACTGTCACTGGCTACATTAAAAAACAAAGCAAAATGTCGGATTTGGGGTGCCACATCGTTGAGTTCGAATTTTTCTCCCAATACCAGCGAGTGGAAGATTTAAAGATATTAGCATTTCATTGAACATACCCCAGATCAGAAGTTAATAGAACAACTTGGCTACCATTCGCGGGGTGTTGCGTTATGCGTAGGTATTTATAAACGTGTATTTGTCGATAGAAATGAGTATAATATATGGCCTTAAAGTATCAGAAATCGTTAAGCAAACACACTGTATAATAAAAAAGGTTAATTCGACTGCGAAATCGTTCATGTTACTAAACGAAAAAGTTAGAAATAAAAAAGTAGTTGAAAAAAACTTAAAAAGCCCGACTGAAAAAACTGAAAAGTAACAAACAAACACATTTTTAAATTAAATACAAGTTGAAAACAGGTGGGGCCTATTCCGTTTTCATAATTATATATTCCAATGTGCCCCGCCTGCTTCCTTGCAACTTGTAACTATTGTTAAACTACTTTTTTAATTCCATCTAGTTTATTTCATAGTAACGTGAACGGTTTCGCAGACGATTTAACCTTTTTATTATACAGTGTGTTTGTTTCCATACCGTTTACCAGTCACTATGGTTACTTTAGAATATTAGCTGAAACGATTACGCAGCTGACACGGACTACTTTTTGTTTTTTTAAGAATGAAAACTAGTTAACCAACAGAACGGTTGTGTCCCAGAATATTCAAGCCACAACGATGCAAATAAAAAGAACAAAAGAAAACTGAAGGAAAACTTCGGAAAAAATCCCGCTCCAGACTTATCGGAGGATAAAATATCTTGGCTCCAGAGATTAATGTCGGAATTATGACTATCCATTACCTCTTGACTAATAGATCTACGGTTCACATTTTCTGCTATCTAAAATAATGCTAGAATTGTTTCTTTTTTGTGTCTGTCATCTGCTCTTTGGATTTAGTTAAATAAATTTGTTATATTTATTTCATAGTTCGTAGTGTTCTGCACACCAGAGCGTGTCGCGGATAAATTATAATAGTCGCACAAGTCGATCTTCACCGTTTCTAAACGCATACCGAGGTCAGTCCGGGGATGGGTAGCCATCCATTACATACCAAGTTCCCTCCAAGCCTTGCAAAGCACATTAAGCCTTTGGTCCTGGCTGTCATTTACATCTTTGACAGTTGTTACAGATAGTCAGAAGCCCGGAAGACTGACAACTAGTTCTATCAAGGGGTATACTGTTACTCAGCAATCCAGATGCACACGGTTACGATGGAAGCCGACCCCAAAAACATAGTTGGAAAAGGGCTAGCCAAATAAATAGCTTTATACATATCCGACTTGCCCATTTTTTCTGAAGAGTTAGGCAGAGCTGACCTACAGAAGGTACATACATATACTCACATTTTGCCACATAATTATATTTTAAGTCCCATGTCCGCAAGAAAAATACGCGTTTTGGACGTGGAGTTGCGGACACCTGCCCGTTATACAATACAAAGTCCCATGTTATAGAGCTCACCCATGTGTCGCCTTGGCTGACACTCGCCAGGCGGTCGCTAGCCGGGGCAGAGAGCTCGGTGTCGAGGGGGGGGAGGTAGTCCAACTCGCGGAACACGGTGCGGATGATGGGGCGCACGTCCGCGCATATCGACCTGGAACAAATGACGAACTTGTAATAAGGTCCTGTATTCACAATTTACACCTCGCATAGACTGCCTCGCTTGGAGGGTAAGCGGCTCGTGAGCTTGCGAAACGGCTTACGAACTTGCCCCCTCCTTTGGGAACACACGTGTGATTATAATTTTATGTACGTAAAATCTGCTCTAACAGTTTAAGAAATTATTTGGAGGCTTTTTTAATAAATAACTACTGGAATTATTATACATCAATATTTTCCACTAACCCTTTCTCAGGTATCAAGGGCAAGGTATCCATAACTCCCCATCCACCAACACAAAAACACTTATTATATATAAACTGATTCAATACACAAACCTACTATTCAAAAAGGTAAATAAATAAAAACGGGCTTTTCTAATATTTTATTTACGCAGCTATGACAAAAGGGACCACAGCGCCTGACATTGACGGTTACATTCTGAAGTCGAATAAAAACTTTATTCAATATACAAATGAGGTTGGGACTTGAATTATTTGCGGACCAAAGACGTATGGAGTAGAACCTGTTTTTCCCGCCTCATTGAAGCCGTGGCGGAGCTACCGACCGTGACGTAGCTCGCAAAACACTTGGCAGCAATATTATTAGATTTTGCTCTGAAGTACTGAAAATGAAATTGATTTCTGATGATTGATCGGCTTATGAAGCGTGACTTTAATTTCGACATTTCCATGAACTTCACTCATCTCTGCCTTCTCAGAATAAGATATGATTTTGCAGCACAGTGATCTTTAAAGCAGTGGATACAAGGTTCATAACAGGTTGCTGCCAAAAATGAAATAGTTTTAGTGACAACTAATGTACGTCTTTTGTCTATGTTTTGTACAGCACATAAAGTAGGTAATTTATCATACCCAAACAAAGACAATAATTAGCAAGAAGTGAGGAATAGTTACTGAGACATTTACGTAAATAATGGAGGTAAATGAGAGCTCGTTCGGTTTAGTTAAATGTATAATTAGCACAAGTAGTAGGGATGGAAACGGGAAAGTTAGATGTGAGAGTGACTTGAAGCGTTCACTACGTACTACCCACGTACTTAATATTTACTGTGTACTTACCTGAGATTTACTGTCAAGCTAGGATTTACAAATTACAGAAGTTTTGGTATTCATGTCACAACTACCAATGAAACTTAAATTCTAGGCACTGTGAATGTAATGTACAAGCGACAAGGAGTTTGACCTGGTCTAGTTCGGAGTTTCAATAAAGCAATAAGAGGCCAACAGGTTTTGTTAGAAGTAACAAACGGCTTATTGCACAAAATACTCAAAACTGCATTGACATAATCATCTCCTCTCGTGAATTCTTCAAAAATAGACCTTGATAATGAAGATTTTCTTCAAAAACATTTATTTTGTACTGTTGGCATAGGAAAAAATCATTGTAACACTTTGCTACACTGACTAAACAATCCACACGATGAGAACCAATTTTTACACTTCATTTTAAAACAAGTAACTACGACTAAAGTGTCGATTTAGTGGTAGTCACTTATTTTAAAACAAAGTACCACTAAAGTGTCGATTTCCAGTTTAGATGTTTCTTTAATGCTTTGGACACCTGGAGGTTGTTGACCTGCGTTAAAAAGTATTTTGTCATTAAAATATTAAAGTGGTTTAAAAAAAAAAAGGTTTTAGATTCAAAAAAATTGTTTGTTTTTTTTTGTCCGCTCATGCTAATTACCTACTACAGTAAATCACAATCAATAAACGTCATAATCATATCCCTTGAAACATAGCTTACATAATTATTTCTATCCATTACTGAATCATAAATCACAATGAGAAGGTTCTTGCAATCCTGTAAATTAATGATGGTTGATGAATGATGAACGGCGGGTATACTCCAACCTCTATCGGAACAAGATGAATGACTATTATTATAGATGCCCTATGCCAGGGTTACACGAGGCTAGGTTTTGAAGCTGAGACAGCAAATCTTGGTAATAGTAATAATTCATTTAATTTCAGACATTTTTCTGTAGAACAAAGGCTTCGGATTCCTTTGACGTTCAAGTAATTGTACAGTCCCGTTTAATTATTACGTCGACACAGTACACGTCGTTAATTCAAAAACCCTTTGTTTATCCTTTCATGTAGGTACATCGTAACAGCTCTCGGTTTGCTTTTTTCTTTTAGGTCAAAATTTGAGGATCAGTTTTCTGATTCAGGTCGTTTTTACCCGACTGCCAAAGAAGGGTTGTGTTTTTCGCGCGTATCTTGTATGTATGTATGGGCGTGCCGTCCCATCAGCTGGAGCTTAAAGTTGGCGTTCCAGTTCTGGTGATACGAAACCTTGATGCAACCAGAATGTGCAACGGCACCAGGCTTCGAATCATAGAGCTGGGCAGTAACATTATAAAAAACGGAGCTGCTACAGGAGAGAATGAACGGCAAGAACTCCATGAAAACTCCTTCTAAAGTGAAACCTGTCTGTGGTTGAAATTGTCTAACTGTCATGTTAGTCTTAAACAAAGAGATTTAAAAGACTTACCTACATATTATTTGAATATCTTTGGTCTTAAAACAAAACAGACTTAACTGCAAGGGATCCGATTCCTGCGGGTATACTGAAACATGACTATAAAATTATTGCACCGGAATAAAGATTTGTGATAAAGTACGGTTTAACGAACAAGTTGGTGTTGATATTCCGCGTTTACACCGAGCTTGGTGTATAAACATGTATGTATTGTACTTTTTTTTTAGTAGAGACAACATGTGTTGTCGTTGAGAAATTAATAAAAGATGTTGCGACTTGTTGAAAATAAATCTTGTCAAAAAGGTGAACAAAATATTTAGTAAACAATACATTTCTGAGACAGCCACGTGTTTTACACACGGCGTGTTGATGAGAACACTTGTCGAAAACAAGACAAGTAACACAACTTGTTGTGTTGTTGTAAACGCGATGCTAGTCTGATAGTCCATAATAAAATATTTTTTCACCATTAACGAACTATCTCCTTATAATCTAGCATCACTAGTAGAATTTATTACTAGATTTACACTACTATGACCGTTGTGCATATGCCTAAGTCAAACCAAATGAATCATAAACATAATACACATAAATATGAACAGTCGGTCGTAAGCAAGTGGACGTCTTTGTGATATTGCGTCCCCTCATACCCTCGTCCCCGTTTTATTATTGTGAAAAAACACGAAGTGAATTGGGACAAACGAAATATTCAAGATGTTCCGTAGCTCCTTATCCGGCAGGCTCTTGACAATACTCTGACATGGATTATTACTGACATTCCTATCGTGAAATCCAAGAAATGTTTCGTAAAAACATTAATTGGAATACAAAAAATCTATTTTAACTTTTTTGTTTTTCTTGAATAAGTTACAATACGGTGGCTTCATTACAATAATAAATAGCAGAAAGTTGAAGCTGCCTACAATGTTACTTGGATACTTTAGAGTCGGGACGTGGAAACTTTAGTTCTGCAGTATCTTGGAAACTTCACAATTAAATTAACTCCTGAAGTTGTGGGAGCAACAACTGGTGAAATATTTCACTAATAAATAACTCATTACAACTTTCTTACGAACGCATACATTTTATTACTTGACAAGCCGTGATCTGATGGGATTTCTCATGGAAAAAATGGGAGAACTTCATCACCAATTTTACACCCCTCGGAGAATGAATTTAAAATAATCCTTCCGTGCTCCATTTCAAAAAAAGTCTTGAGCGTCTCTTTTATTTTTTATACGAAAAGAAAATCTTTCTCCCATTACTTAGGAACAGTTTATATGAAGACAGCCGTTGGTTCTGAAGTATGTAATCATCCCTACGTAAGCCAATTTACTTGACAAAGGCAACAAGTCCTCAAGTTTTGTCACAATTTGCTTTCATGTTCGTGAACCGTAATAAGAAGTTAAAACAAATAATACCTTACAAAAGAAAGTAAGGGCAACAATGGCGACTGTCACATAGTAGATGGCACAGAAGGCTCACGTCAAGTCGACTGTCTACTGCTTCTGTCTCTCACACTCGCACTGTCACTGTCGACTGCTTCGTTGGTCTAGATTTCGCTAGAGCTACTGCTGCGCATGAGGTCCTGGGTTTGATTCCCTGGTAAAAAGCCAATAACACTACTAACCCAGTAGTGTTATTGGCTTTTTTCACCAGGAATTACTCAGTAGCATCCATGGAGTTTAGATTTGTGCTCATTTGAAGGCACGGCTCACCCCCTATTTGACAATAGACTCGCCCCCTTTTATATGAGACAAACTTAACTGGAGAAATGTGGGTGTACTATGGTACACCTCTGTCTAACCCTTTGGGGAAATATAGGTGTGATGTTACGATATGTGCCCACTGCTACTTAGGTGGTTTATTTGCTTGCCAGCCCCTTGCTTAGATATATTTGTACACACTCACACACTTAGGTACACTTCCTACACACTTTGCTTGTTCGTGAGCATTGCTCTTTATATTCACCAAACTGTTGTCATGATGCTCCTGATCGGTGATCAGTCCTACTACAATTTTATCGTTACGTGAACAGTGTAGTCGGACCGGCGACGATTAGAGTTGTCTTGGCTGTACACTCTCACACTCGCCTGTCTCGCAGTGTCTCGGCGAGAGTGTACAGCCACCTTTAGAGTTACATCTTTTGATACTAACATTATTATTGGGCGTGAATTATTGTGTGCCCTAAAATATAAAGAGAACCTTTTGCTCTTAAGTTTTGATGTAAGTTAAGAAATGATTACTTTTTTTTCTCTGACTAGATTTTGTTTCATTGCTTCAATCAAGTTTCATAGACGGCCTTGATTGTAATATTTTTGATAGCTTGTTATTCATTATTGTGAAACAAAACTTTGCTTGTTAAGAAACTACGTACTAGAAAAAATATTTACTTAAAGAAATATAATTGAAAGTTCACTGCGACGATCCGAATTCGGATAAAACAATCTTGAATAGTAAACCGGGGGCATCAAATCAAAAGAACTTACTAAATAATTTTCCTTATGTGGATGTGGAATTCAGTTCAAATCGAATTACACTTTGTGGTTCAACAAATATCGGTGGATTATGTAAACGTATACAGCCTTTTGCGTTGTAGGGAGACACGTTTGTATTACATTTGCATTAGATGCCTCACCCTTCCAACCACAACATGGATTTACACAGCTAGAATCTGTGAATCGTATATCGGATCATGGGTTACTCATCCACTATGTGGATTCTGAAAAACATCACGGTAGACTCAGGCGAAGATGTCAGGACGAGCTTAACTACATCATACAGGATGTTATTGATTGCATAGCCATGTGATGGTAGTTATTACCCATGTTAGCAAGAAAGAAGTGGTTTAATTGTATCACCAAATATAAAAGGTTTTCTAAGTTTAGACGTTAATAAATAATCCCGATAACGACTAAGCATTAATCGGTTTCCACAGATTATTCACCGTCACCTCCTCAGTGGAACTCTCGGCACGAGTATAAAGTGCACTTTGCTCTCCCGCCGCGCGCCGCAAGCAATTACTCTTAAACGCGGGTTTAGATAAACGCGGTGCGGTTCAGTGCGGCGCGGTGCGATTGTCGGCGTGACGCCTCGTACCTGTGCGTCACTTCTTTTCCTTAATTATTCCGTTCCAAACTGGCTAAGTCGAGTCATGAATGGATTCCGTTATGTCTTTGTTTTAATTATAAAAAAATTGTATGAACTTACTAATTGCATCTCTCGATGGTTTGATGATCGCATGCTTTTGTTGTTTGATTTTTTTGATTGATTGCCGATTTGTATTGCCGTCAAATCGTGCCTTGAAGTAATGTTTATTTTAATATTATTGTACTATTAACCCATTTCCTGTCCCATGAACCACATATGGTTCAGGGCGATTGTTTAGCTATTGTGTCTGCTTTGCGGACGGTGAAAGTGTTAATAATGTTGACATGATTAGTGGTGATTTTGACATTATTTTAATGAGTTTGACATTATTATTATTAATTATTTTGACATTATTAGTAACTATTATCAAAATTTTCCAAATATAATTATGTACTAACACTAGTGTTTAAGATGTGTATGTATTATTTTACTAACAAATTGGATTGTATTATATGGGTAATAAATGATTTGATTTGATATATTATGTCAGATACAGTAATCATAAATAAAACGATTCTAACAAAGTTATTTTTTTTTAAGTATTGCGTGTGATTAATGTATTATTAAAATGGTTAAATATGAGTATTTACACCATTATTTATAGGTTTACCACAGTTAAATTATGTCCAAGTTTAGCTATAAATTCTCCTTCTGAACCGAATTTTAATCTGTAGCTTGTAGAAAAAAAAAAGTGCGAGTCGGACTCACACACAAAGGGTTCCGTAGCACCAACCAATATAATAACAATATTTTTAACATGTTTACTATTTGTTTTGAGTTCCCGGGTTTTGGGTGTAGGGTGCATGTTATCCGGGATCAAGGTGGTTGCAACAGCGCCGAAATATCGGGAACTCAAAACAAATAGTAAACATGGTAAATATCCCGTTTTCAGTGTAAATGCTAATGTCAGTGACCATGACTGTTTAAAAACTTAAACCCGCGATATTTCAGAATTTTCCTCTTCTTACTTTTAAAGTTAGAGGCATACAATTTTTACGGCTTTAGAAAAGAATAAAAAGTATTTCAGAAACTGCGATATCATCTTTCAAGAGCTGTCGATAGACACCTTACATAGTTTTATTCGTAGATTTTTTTAACCCGTAATACATTTTATTTTTATTATTTCACTTCAATTTTATATAGCTGTTCATACAAGTCACCTACTCTCCAAATTTAAACTGCGTAGTGTCAACAGCCTCGGAGTAAAATGGCTGTGACATACGGACGGACAAACAGAGAAACAAACGGACAGGACGAATCTGTAAGGGTTCCGTTTTCGCCATTTGGCAACGGAACCCCAAAAGGGATCTTTGAACAATGTCTAAATATTTCGTCTTATTTTCCACTGTAACGTTCCTAGGAAGAAATAATTAAAAGAAACAAACTGGGATTACTTCCGCGCCAACAGGCCACGATACAAACATTTCTTTATTTTCCGTCCGACTTCTTCCACTGAATTCCATTTAAATACTCTTGCTTCAATTTGCGAACTATTGAGTTGAGACCTTTGATACTTTTATTTTACAAAACGATTTGGAAGTAATATCTATTTAAAGTTGCCAAAACACAGTGAGTTATTGATTTTGTAAGCCAAAAAGTCGAGACTACGACGGTAACATCAGTTCCTCTATTACAGCGGCGTAGCGTTGCTACAACGTCGTAGCAGTCGCTACGCTTTTGTAGCAGAAGCTACGCTTTCGTAGCAAATCGTTGATATTATACTATCGTTCTTTGCAGCTGGACAGCCTCCGTGATATAGTTAAAAAATAACCAATAAATAAAATTGTAGAACTAAACTATCAGCTACAGCTACAAATTATTATTATTTCGTCATCATAGTATTTTATTGCATTCCGAACAATATTTGACGACGCCTATAAAGTAACACCAACGAGATAAGATTCAACTAATATGGCGTTGAAAATCATTGTGTTACTGCTTCCATTAAGTTTTAAGTGCCGTGATTAAAGGATTATAGCGTGATTAAAGCTTAGTAAATGAATAGGCGATAGGATTATATGATTTGGTAAAAGTAAGTCTTGTTTCTTTGTAACCGGTTAATGTAGCTGCGTTTTACTTGACATTATTAATAATTTAATGTTTTAAGTGAAGTTAATACAATCCATGTTTTCATTCTAATTCACCCTTTGTTCACCTACATTAATATCAACTTTGTCTCTGTGTAAATTAAATAGACTTCAAAATGAACAATCCTTTGGAACTAGTCATATTAATGTTGTGAAGATGTACGAGTAGCACAAACTGAACTATAAAGGTACAAAACCACATAATTTGTTTACAGGTTTCTAAACTAAATCGGGAACGTAGTATAGCAAGTATGTCTTATTATCGCGATCTGCATAATAATAGTTTCATGTCGGAGAGAATAATGTAGTCATTTCGCAGGTAGCAAAGCTGTAAGACCGACTGTTCAAGGCTGCGTCGTGTTGGACCCATATCTGTTTGAAAGCCGGCCCACAAACTAAGGATTTAATTTAAAGTGACGAGAAACCTAACTACCTAACGATGTTGTCAGTAATAATTACAGGCTAAAATAGTCAAAATGGCCACCGCCCGTAGCTTCATTTTTTTAAAACATCTTAATAATTTATAGCTTAAGTGGTAATCTGGTTTTATTAAAATCCGTTCAGAAGTTTTCGCATGAAAGAGTAACAAACATCCATCCATCCAGTAAGACTAGTAAGATAAGGTGATAAACTCAACCGAGTTGCGTTTACAAAAAGAGAATGCTCATGGAAGTATGGAATCCCGTACCATGCTGCATCAAAATCAAACCTTGTTTTTATAGACTACACTGATCGTATTAACTCCTACAAAAATTATTTTTGAAAAAAAAAACCCGCGTTTCAGAGTTATTTTATAAAATCGAAACTAACCTAAAAAGAAGGTCTATTTTTTCGACGCTACCAACGACGTATTTTAACACACATACATTACATTATTGCTCTAAAAACAGCGTAATACACTAATATTAGTAAGAATTACGAGTTAAAGTAACATCCACAGTATGCTTGACTGAAACTCGATTTTATTTTAGTACACAAACAATATGTTATGTACAGTACAAATGTCAGATGCCACAGATAAGATAACTATAAACCATAGAGTATAGTAAGTGCTATAAACTAGTCGGGATTTAGGGATGTAATCGATAAATCAAAATTAGGCTGAGAAAATCTATTTTGTTGCAAATAGCAATAAACCAAACTAAATCGATTTGGTGTACTGATCTTACTTAATTGTAATTAATTTTAGAGTCCGCTCGACAGACAAGGGTTTGTTCAATTGAAACGGAACGTCATTTATATTCAGTTGAAACGGAACGTCATATAAAGGGAGTAAAACAATATTCATACTTTTAAACTCGAAAAGTATATTTCCAGTTCAAAAATCAAATCCCCGACGCGTAATGCCGTAAAAAAATATGAAACTAATTACTATAATATTTTGGTTTTGAGGCGCGAGACTTTTTGGTACCAACTTTGGTCATTCTCTTTTACATCTCCATTTCACTTATCAACCAAGGAAAATTATTGTACCCTTAGGAACAGATTCTTCCCATATTCATAGGCGAACCAAAACTATGCGTAAATAAAACAGAACCTGCCTAGTGGACCTCCGATAGACAAACACTGGTGGGTCACACCTGAGCCCGGCCGCTCTGTGGGGAACGACGAGCGTTCAAACTAAGCGTAAGTTATACCTTCGGCGGCCAGGGGACTTGTTTGTTTGGGCTTGTCACGGTATGCTCCTTGGGGGAGCCAAGAATTTGTACAAGAATTTGCAATGTTAAGAAAGTTCTCATATGGTAGCAAGTTAAGTTCTCCCCATGGGTAATTATGAGATTTTTTCTAAGGCACAGGTAACAGGCTACTCTTTTAAAGTATTGGCCGTGGTTATAGCAAATGTAAAAGGCACATTTACCATAATACCATGGTAAATCCTATTTTAACTGTTTAAAAACATTATTCAACAAATAAAAGTGTTTTAAAAAACCTATGGATAAATTAAAAGAGTATAGCAGTCATTGGAACCTTGGAAGGATTCTATAGCCTAGTGAAGGCTTGTCAACTATTTATGAGGATTTATTTATATCTGAAGCATTGAATTTATTATCTACTTTACTTGTTTCTTCTTCGGAAGGCCTTTTTATCTAAAAAAAATACTATTTACTGTTTCGCGTTCGCTAAATATTCTCCACAAGATGTCAGAACCGACCTGCCAATACAAATGTATGATAAAGGCGAAAATAAAAATATCGGTAAGCCGAAAATTACTATTCATTTATTCTCGAAACAGCAATTCTTCCTAAGAAAACCTATTCAGGTAAACATGTTATCAAACCTCGTGATGTTATGAATCGCTGATATACTTGTACTGGTAAATTTGCGGCTAAATCTGGTACTTAAGCCAATCATAACGGCTTATGTGGGATTTGACGACAGAATACATCATTTCAGATGACTAGATTATGAAAAGGAGGTTTTATTAACTACCTAAAGTAATGCTCGGGCAGAAATCTAGATTCCACGTTGGTTTTTGGGAAATTCTTGATGGAAAAACCTAAAAAAAAATTGCCTGATCTTGGAATCAAACCCCATCCCCTCATGCTCAACTGTAGCGCCTGCGATCACTAGACGATAAGATTTAAGTAAGTTTCTTGTCCGCTTACCGTAAAAACACATCAGTATCGAAAATCGCCTATTTACAGCTATTGAACATTACCTCCGTCGTTTGTGAACAACCCTGATACCTCAAAGCTGAAATAACGCAAAGGATGAAAAGTGCTAAAAATGGGATAAAAGAATACACATAACGAGCTACCGTAAAGCCACGAAAACGACTCGTTTTCACATGTGAAGGGTTTGGGAATATTTATCTTTTATTTCATATTGATTTTCCATTATGAGATACACGCAAATTCAGGTGTTTACAGGACCCCTAAGTCGGTACATACTAACAGAGAATTTGGTCTTGTTCTTTATTTTTATAAAAAAAAGCTATGTAAAGAAAATCTTGAATTACTTGTTTCAGTAATAAAAGCAGCTTTTGTAAACATTTAGCTTAACTTTCTCTGCACATCTTGGTACTTTAAGAGAGTTCAATCGTAATAATGTTTGCAAATAACGGACATTACTCCGTGCAAGGTATGTCATTTACTCGGGGAAGTATTTCCTCTGAACAGAAACGTAATGTACGTGCACAGGCAGGTTGAGGGGGCTGGGAGGGGGGACGAGGACAACCTGTCATTATGGTAGATGGGTATGTTAGGAGTCAAAGCATTGATGTACACATACAAAAGACCACGAGTATCTATCTAATGGATTGAATGTGGAACAGAAACTTAGGTGTATTTTCTCGTCTGAAAAAGCTTACAATGAGAAAAAGTAAAAGGCTTGAGTCTGTGATACCAAAGTTTTATGACAGAAGATATTTGCTGCTAGTCTTGCATAATAAAGCAATAAGGAAAAAAATAAACAAGCAATATGTTTGCGCGGCGCCTCTTATATTGCCGGCCGTCCTTTCAAATCAAATGTCATCTCATTTGTGAACACCCTATGTCTGACCACTCGGGAAAAACTCATATATCATTAGAGGAAATTGCTTTCATGTCCCAGAAAGTACTGTGTGAAAATAACATATCAAAACTGATCTGGGACAAAGGACAAATAAATGAGACTACACTCGATGTAGTCTTGTTTATGTTTTGTGTAGTTTACTGTAGATGAAAAATTTCTCGATCACAAATAGACATAAACCGACTACTCATTGGTTGTTTTATGCGTCTAACGTCCCGAAAACATCCTCTAGCGCTAACACTTTCTTGTGCGTGAACACTGTCGCGGTTAATCGTGGTCGGCTGTAATTTATTTCATTTATTTTTTCTGCATTCGCTGTCACAACAAGCGTATAGCTTGGCGCAAGTTGCAAGTGAACGGGCCCTAAGCATCTTCACACATTTGACTGAAAGAATAGCTCTCTACAACAAGACGTATCTGTAACGAATTGCCGTGTTCCACCAGGGTCACCGGCCACTGTTTCAATCAACACGTCTCCGCTCGAGGGAGTGATTGATGGCGCAGACTTCACCAAGTCACTCCTCACCCCCTCCCCTTCGCCCTACTGCCTCTCTGGTACACGCAATTAACTTGTAATTAACGATTTGCTCGTTTATTTGCTTCAGAGATGATTACAGTAACACGATCATGCTTAGTAGGCTTGAAACGTTTTCTAAGGATTCTCTCTTAAAAGCTGACACGGAAGCTTTACCTCCAATATTGAAGGGCTCAATTCTATGATTCAGTATATTTAGAACTGGACTTAATATTAAGCACTTCTTGAAATACCATAAGGGCGCGGTCAAATTGTGAGATATTAACTATGATAATTGCAGCTATTGCATATTGATTTATGAGAGTCCCGTGAAATGGTAACATATTAGCTATCTAGTTGTCAGGTTATACTCATTGCTGCTGCTGCAATACATCTGCCTAGCCCTTCCGAATTACGTTGGGATCGGCTCCCAGTCTGACATATACAGCGACTATCTACCTATCTGACCTCCACCACCCAGTTAGTACTGGGTAATACTATACGCCTTTGTTAGACTGGTTGCCAGACTTTCAGACCACTGACTACCTGTAACGGCTGTCATAGATCTGCATTAGATACCCACATTTCACCAGTTATGTTTAAGTCCAATATGGAGCGAGCCTATCGATATCAACCGGGCCCAAATCTAGACTTCTTGGCTTCTACCGAGAAATTCCTGCTGGAAAAACTCAATAACACTTTGCCCGACACGGGAATCGAACCCACGACCTCATGCTCTGCAATCGCGTTTACGACCACTATACCAACGAGGCAGTACTTACTTGATGGATGATTGCTCAGAGTAACGAGTGACGTGCGGAGCTCATCGCCAAGCTATTAGTGAATTTATCCCTTTCGGCCCTTTGCTGACTTTCACGTTTCAATACAAATACAAAAAGCTTCTTATAAACTAATAGTTATGACTATCACAGATGAATGTGAAAATTAAACACCATTTTATGAACATCATGCTAATTAATTAAACTATTTTGGTTTGAAAAAGGCTTTCAAAATATTAATGATCTAGACCGCTATTATGCCTTAAATCATAATTTAAACCTCGTTTTACTCATTATTCTCAGTTATAAGCAATATTAACGGGACGTGCTTTTAATTTTTTCAACGTTATTTGTTATTTTCATACGAAATGTCAACAATCTGATTATTTTGTTCTATATTTTAATGTATATTAAATGTTTTCAAAAACACTTGTAAATTGGTAAACAGTGGTCACCTATCCGTGGTCTGACCGCGGTAAGTGTAGCTTATGTTCACAAATATATTATATCTATGTATTATAAAAGGTCCCGATAAGGACCAGGCCTTGTTCGAATGCCGAGGGTAGCTTAACGTGGTCTCTTTCACAACATAGATAATATAACATCACACTTGTACTCCCCAAAGAGTTGGGCAGAGGTGTACCTATACTATATCCACATTTTACTAGAGCCATCAACGGGGCACTTCGATTGAGAAAATCCTGATGAAAACACCCAACAACACTTTATTCAACCTGGGAATCGATTCCAAGACCTGATGCTCAGCAGCACTAAACCAACGAAACAATCCTTCTCGATGACTTGAAATGACAAAAACAAATGGCCATCGTGACGACGACCCAATCCTGACAACATGGCGGAAGATTCGCGTTAAGTACATCCACTAAAGTTAACTGTCGCACTTTGTCGTCGTTATAGCTCCCTTGCAGTTGACCCTTTGACCTTCAATGTTTCTTAGTTTGTAGAAGAGACCCGGAATCCTCGGAAGTTCTTGTAAGTAAGAGATCTCATTACCCCTCGTTTTATTTAATAGTAGTGTCGTGTCTGAGGAAAGGAGACCATTTTGTTGTTTGAAGTGAGTAAGTAATTACTTGTTCTTATAAATATTTCTGCACAGATTGCGTACAGGTAATTTATGTAGATTTTAGAGCTGGTACTGAAATAATGTTAAGATTACACGTGTTTTAGCAGTCGCAGAAGCGGCTTCATATCTTGCTTAGCTGACAGAATGGAGTTACTTATTCTATCGATCTGAACCTAAATTATTCGCTACATTTATCAACATCGTTAAATTACTTGGCAACGTTTACCCATCGTAAAACTAAAGTGATCTATTCAGAAACTCTAATAACAGCAGTATTGTGTACAAACATGAGTGCCATCACGCAATACACAAACGTTAACATTTCCTAACAACTTCCTACGCCCAGGGACGCTTCAATATCAAACTAACAGCTGTCCATTTGTGAAGAGCATTTAGCAAATTGTTTCCTTTCCGCTGTTATCTACAAGATAAGCAACTTGCTAAACGATAGGGTTGTACCGTTCGAGTATATTTATAGTTATTGATGTAGATACCGAGAAGACGTGACAGGGAAACTGTTATAACATGGGCTGAACGGTAAACAAACTAGCAATGTTTTTTTACGGTGGCATTTATTATTAAACGCTGCTGTGTCTGCATGGTGTTTGATAAGGGTTTTCTTTGGGGATGTAAGTTAGTCAGACACGTGAAAGACATTTTATTTAAGTAGGTAATATTCCAAAATTTATTATCGTAAGGATGCAATGTTCGCAGGGCTGCGGGACTGTTCGAAAGAGATACCGCGGCCGTGAAACACAAAGGGCACAGAAGGAACATGGATGGGTTTTAGTCAGTAAGAGTCTGACACTCCCTTCCGTTCCGCCCAGAGCGGGAGGAGTCATTTGATAGTTTCCCATCCGAAAAAAAAGGTGTCCAAAGCATTAAAAAAAACATCTAAACTGGAAATCGACACTTTAGTGGCACTTCATTTTAAAATCTTCTAATCTTCTAAAAAAGAAATCTTCAAATGACCCCTATCATTTGAAGATTATTATTATTAAAAAAAAAAAAACGAAAAAAAAAACGATGCAATGTTCATATTTGGAGCTACAACACATTCTCGCATAAAAGTGTTCACAAAATCAAAGCTCACAAGAAACAAATCATGTATATCATGACATCATAATTGATTCCTCTACACTACACCATAAAGCAGCAGACAGTATAATTATCATTAATATCAACCGGCCTGAAGCCACTCATTCATAGTATGCCACACCGAACCAAGAACCCAACACGAATGTGACCTAAACATATCGTAAATCCGAAAGATTTTTGAATCGTAAATCCTACAACAATTTTGCAACAAACAGAATTACCATCGCCCATAGTTTTTTTTTTGTTTGTATAGTCTACTGTCTGTTTACAATTCCAGCGCTGGGCAAAGGCCTCCCCCAAGTCTTCCAAGAGCTGTCCACAGATATTAATAAAGTTTAAAAACTAAGTATGTGCGCGAGGTAAATCGTTCGTACATACGTAAAGTTTTCCAAGCGCGCTCACGGTACCGAGCAGCGATGGCGCGTGTCGCAGGGCCCATCTGTCATCGTCCTGACTTCCGCCGCCCGCGAGCCGCCAGACCAAAGGGACCCCATTTCCTCCCCTTTGTGATCACGTAATGTATGGTGTTTACTATTTGTGCGAGCCTTTGTGTTCTAGCCAAAATAAAGTTGATATATTTCTGCGTAATAGACATAGACTTGCCTCCTAAATAACATACAACTTATAATATTATCGTGCTGCTCATTTCGTCTGTTGACGAAGAAATTCACCAATGAAACTGAACGGGATCAGCACTTGTAAACCGCGTTCAAGAGCTATTAGTTTGATAGTATAATTGTTATAGAATATTGACACTGATAGCTCTTGAACAGCATTTCACGTTTAGTTTTATGGCTGATTCGCTTTTAGAAGCATTAACATATTATTATCCTTTGAATTTTCACTACGTTTGTAAATGAGAGGCATTTACTGTTGAACAGTGAAAGTTTACGTACTGACAAGAAGCTCGTAACATACTATGACTTACAGTTTCAACAAACTCTCTGAAGGAAATAGGTTTGCGAGAGCTCCTATCTAAATCAGAATCTTTATAAATATATAAAGATATCGAAAATAGGTTCCCTAAGATCGACTGAAGCGTACGTAGCCAAAACTACCTAACATAAGTTCACGACCTCGTCGTAAAATGTAGCGTCTAATCGAACAAATTGATATAATTTGATTACATAACGTAAATCAATATTACGGGACATTCATTGGAACCAATTACGTGATCAGATTCTTGTTTACAAAGAAGTTACAGACATCTACATGTAATGACATGTGGGCAATAAATAGTTTTATGCGATGTAGACTGTTTTTATTTATCGATTTTGTACAAATCAACAGCCACCATAATGCACACACTTGGGCCTAGTTTCACTAAATATCATTATAAGCCTATTTATTTAAAAGAACATTCTGTCTCTGTCATCTTCAAACGATTGCCAGAAATAGAACGATATTTTAAATACGTTTAGGGTGATACATATTAACTCATTTTTGACGCCAGCGGGATATAGTCAAATTCGACAAGAGCCCCCTTTACTCCTAGGTACGCCCTTTTGCGTGCGGCTTAGAGCGTACAGAATTGTGTAATCAATCAATCGATAATTATGAATAGTGCATGGGGAACTGACGTTCAGTTCCCCATGCACTATTTATAATTATTGATTGAGTGATTATTGAAAGCAGACTAATGACTCTCCACAAAACTGGATGTTGTAATTATACTAAATTACACTATACAATTTTGCCCTAATTGTTCTATTGAAACCATTTTCAAATATTCAGTTACCTTTGAGTAATATATATTTAAAGGCTCGTAGCTCCCAATAGCACGGTTCTGTGCCGCGCTATAAAATAGCCGGCAGCGTTGCAAATGTGCATATTTACCTTTTAACATTGCGCTGCAATACTACCTGTTGGCCCCAGCCCACTGCCCACTGCCCACTGCCCACTGCCCACTGCCCACTGCCCACTGCCCACTGCCCACTGCCCACTGCCCACTGCCCACTGCCCACTGCCTGACAGCCCTCTGCTTACTGCCGATTTCCCGCTGGCCACAATCACTGACCACTACTACGAGTATTTTATAGTGTATTGAATAGAGCGCCAACTTTGTTTATTTAGCTTTCGTCGAATAACGCTGATTTACTATTTGAGTTTCCTGGTTTCATAGTTACGCTGTGTGTTTAATTAAATTTAATTTAGCGGGTAGTATTCCAGGTATACGTTGTTTGAATTTGGTACTGAGCTGGTAATAGTTACTAACGGGTGGTTTACATTAAAATTTGCATTAATGGTTACGTTAGCGAGTTAGTTTTTCATTTTGAAATGAAGTTCCAGTTACTTAACTCGTTTCTTGACAAATTAAACCTAATTCAAGCCATTTTATTTTGATACGTGGACATTGAGGGCTAAATATGGGTACATCCATTTTAGAGAGACTGTCACACGTGTGTGAGTGACGGAGACGACGGTCTACACAGACAAGCATATTCTAAAACTGAATGACATATTACGGCTGTGTCCAGTACACACAGTTGGTAACTAAATAATTCAATGGCCAATTCAAAATTCTGGGAAACTGTTTTAGTGAGATACGTCGTGGTGGAGTGACTGAAATAACAAAACAATAATCCCGAAAGTCCCGCTGTACCTTCGATGGCTAGTTTGAAACAATAACACGTCGTGGATGCGATACGTGAGACATAGCAGCGGTATCGCACACCCGGCGCCTACCCGCTTAGGTCCGGCGGGCGGAAGCGGATACCGGGCCGCAACTATCGCTGGAGAACTAGTACGAACCCGGCATCAAATGAAATATGCAGAAGGTAATTGGCAAGGAAATTGGTACTGCGATTGTACCGATATCTATTTTATTAAGTTTTGGACCCACGAGTTATTTTACGATTGCTTTGAAAATTGGAAATTATGTTGGAGGCTGTAATATGCGTCACTGATAAAATAAAACATATACACACCGAAAAATACGCTAGTTTGAAACCGCTCTTATGTAGCGAGTCAAGTGTGTTTTGACGCCTCAATGTCACACTTCACCACGTAAAATTGTCACTCAGTATTATATATATGATGCTCTGTGTTGTCACTTCTGGACTGCCGTTCGGGCACATAACTTGCTACTCAAATTAAACTCGCTTCAAATTTAAATCAGTCATTAGACGATGCGTTCAAGTTAATTACAGTTGTACTATCAGTGTTGTGGCCCTTCTGTTTCTGAATTTCCGTGCTCATACTGTGGGATCAGTTTCGATATATCTGCTATTTTTATTTTCAGCTATTGCAAAAGTTGAATCGAGTAAGAAAATTGAACGTTTAAAGGAAAAGACAGTTACTTTAACTTACAGTTAAAGTTTGCTACAAATGCAGGTATCGTTCAGTTAATGTTACCTATATTTTGTTGTCTAACATATCCTGTCGCAAACAATATTGAAATATCCAACCAATACGGTCTACAAGAGTGACAATTCTAGTCACTAAAATCGGTGAAACTGGACAACCAAAGCGAACAATAGATTTGGGTCGTAAAATATTTAGGGGGCGGCTCGATAAGGGTAACTAATGAGCACGGTTTAGGCCGCTGCTCAAGTTCTATCAATATCAGTTAGTATGCCGATAGGCGAGTACTTTAAAACAGTACATTAATCACCAGCCAATACACCCGAGGAGTACGTGGCTATATCGGCGAACGTAAATCTTGTAGGTACTGGGAATCCTAAACGGAATATTCCAATTTTTGGTTAGCTTTTAATCGTGGCTTAACTCTCGTCGTCGAGATAAATAATATATCTAACTTACTACATCACTTTACAGCCCATAAACTATCTGTATTCTTAATAATATCTCACTAAACAATTTATCCGTTGCTGTGTGAAAGAATGACAAACCAATAAGTGCATTATGACTATTCCGATGGCACCATTACTGTCAAAACACACCGAGGAAGCACATAACTTTAATGTTTTTTATTATTAAAAATACGAAAAAACTGCCAATAACATAGTCCGGGAGAGAATTAATTCACATGCCGTGGAACACCGAACACTATGTCGTTCGCTTCGCAAAAGCATTGCAGAAGTCCGTGCTGTTCAGTTCAGAAACACGTACGTATTTCCTCCATTCAGTTGTACGTAGCTTTAGAAATACGAATCCTTTCAAATTCATATTCAATGATATTCAGATACTTGAAGATCTATCTGCGAGCCTTATAGAAAGAAGGATTATATTATTTTGTACAACGATTATGTGATAGTTTACGTGCGAAGACATTTTCTTAGGGCGCCTTCAAATGAGAGGCGTGTAGAAGTACTGCAGTGGCGCCACTGCGGCGCGCGAGATGCACTACTACTCATTTTCATACAATATATTTTATAAGCCTTGCTAGAAGCACAGTTGCAGCGCCACTATCGTGACCCACGCACGTGATTTTTCCATAGTGAAGTAACACTTCACTTATTAATTTTAACGTTTCATGCACTTCTATTTATTTTCTATCCTTCTGCTGTAGAAATAATGTTTCTGAAGGAGGCGTCTTCTCGTTGAATATAACCGCCTACAAGTTGAAATAACTCGGTAAACTGGTTTTTGTTCATTCTTAAGTAATTTTTGAACATTTGATACCGTTCGGTACGGAACTATACTAGCGTATCTTATAATATTCACCGTAATTATTTTTACAGAATTAATGTGTGCTGATTTCTTGTCTTTTTTCGCTGTAATAAAATTAAATGAGTAATGCTGCTTTTTCGTCAGAGCCCATCGCGGAACTGTCTTGAGATGTAAATCACTTAGCCATACTGAAGCGTTACAGAGTCGCAATTTCTTGTCTTTTTTCGCTGTAATATAATTAAATGAGTAATGCTGCTTTTTCGTCAGAGCCCATCGCGGAACTGTCTTGAGATGTAAATCACTTAGCCATACTGAAGCGTTACAGAGTCGCAATTTCTTGTCTTTTTTCGCTGTAATATAATTAAATGAGTAATGCTGCTTTTTCGTCAGAGCCCATCGCGGAACTGTCTTGAGATGTACATCACTTAGCCATACTGAAGCGTTACAGAGTCGCAATTTCTTGTCTTTTTTCGCTGTAATATAATTAAATGAGTAATGCTGCTTTTTCGTCAGAGCCCATCGCGGAACTGTCTTGAGATGTAAATCACTTAGCCATACTGAAGCGTTACAGAGTCGCAATTTCTTGTCTTTTTTCGCTGTAATATAATTAAATGAGTAATGCTGCTTTTTCGTCAGAGCCCATCGCGGAACTGTCTTGAGATGTAAATCACTTAGCCATACTGAAGCGTTACAGAGTCGCACCTACTAAGTCGAGCCACTGAACGCTTCTCTATGATAGCGCCACGCAGCGCTTCTTCACGCCTCTAATTTGAAGGCGCTATTAGTGTTCGAAAGCATTATTTTATTTTCAGTTAAATTCGTACTGTACTATTATTTGCTTAAAACGTGGAACGTGCTTCTGAAACGTTATTGAAACTACAACATTTTAAAACAACACCTTGTTGAACAATATCCTCGAGAAGACAGTTAAATTTTATATTACCGCTTTTAAACATTTTGTAAATACACAGCAATAGAGAAAATCTTCTTTCAACAGTGGTACATACCTAAACAATTTATAGTGAGCTGTCTTGAATAATTTAGTAAAAGTAAAATGTGTCTTGTGATTAGAGAAATGGACGTGACAGTACGTTTACGAATACTGCCGAGGTGACTCGGGATTTCTTTGTAAAAGACTTCTTTTAACCTGACCTAGAATACTGAACGGCATACGTAAGTGCGTATTTCTTTATTCGTGCTTAAAATGCCGTTTCTGCTTTAGTTGAAGGTATTATGCAGGGTTCCGCACCCCGAGGGCGCCAAAGGGACCTTATTACTATGCCTACGATGTCTGTATGTCGGTTACGAGGTTGTTTTTCAGATTGCCAGTGGATATTTTCACAGATTTTGTTGCTAAGGCATGAATTAAACGGTAGCTTAAGTAGTTTAGAACATGTAGGGGCTTAGTTTCTTTGTTATCTATGGTATTTACTTAAAGTTGGTATAGATGTTCTACTGTTCTCCCTAAAATCGAATGAACTTGTAGCAAAGGTTAAGCTTACAATGTTTCAACTACTGGGATTCTCTGCTCTGTATGAGAGGGAGCATACTAAAGTCACCACGCGGGCCCATAGCGTGTTGGTCGATGTCTTCAATTTCTAACGTTGAAAAGCTGTATTATTCCAACAATCGATACGGATCTAAGCTCGTAACAAAAGCAATCATTTATCACAATCATTATAGTATCGTGTCGGTGCCCAGTTATTACTATTAATCCCTCAAAGCCTCGGAATACTTTTTCTTTAACTTTGATGAGAAAACTACGACCCTTTGATAAACTTCGCGAGCCTGTAATACGACTTGTAACTTCGCACTACACCGGCAAGTATACATAAGATAACAAATGTTTAATGTACATAATAAATGTATAGCCAGCAGTATGTACACAAGTTTACAAGAGTACAGCTGTAATCATGTAAAGTTCTCCTTTGCCAAAAGTCTAATCTTTCTTACATTATAAGTTGGGAATTAGGGCTGGTAGCTAATTGTTTTTGTATATTAAGTAGATAGAAACTGTTACGCGTGTTCATTAAGTATTCTCCTTAGAAATTATAATCTTTTTATTCAACGACGTTGTGTCGTTAACGAAATATGTATTATGTTGAATTATTTTATTGTTATATATTCATGATAATATACGAAAATTGATTTGATTAATGACTTATAAGTAGGCGAAATGAAGTTAATATTGAAACAGATATTTTCGGCACAAGTATTTACATTCTTTTGATAAATGGCACATTATGGGACGTTGCCAAAGCTAAGTATTTCTTATTTATCCACTTTGTCCCGAAGTGAAATCTATTATAAATATCCAGTGACCTATCGCTAACAAAATGTAATCAACCTTAAAATACTGGGGATTTACTGAGCTTAGGATCTTATCTACAACGACTTTTCTTATATCCATAATAATTATTTTTCCAAAAACTGCGACTGAAATGAAACAGCTGTCTTGACATTTCATTACGTAATAAAAGACAGGAATAGGTAAAAATATTCACAAAATAAAAAACTTAGAAGTCAAATTACGCGGCAGTCTATTCTGGTACTCATCTGTATTATTAAAGATTCAGGCTCCAATTCCTAGAGGCTGCAATAATTATGTTGTTACTTGAGAACTTAAGATCGCTAAGTGAGAATACGTTAGCTCTTTATTTACAAGAAAGTCTACATTTAACTAGAAACTTCAGCTTCTTAATTAGACTTTTAAAACGAATAGACTTGTATTTTTACGTCCTACGAGTACATTTTCCAATAATGTTTTAAAACATCTGCGGAATAACACAAGGAAAATGTTCTCAGTTGCAATTAAGTTAATAATTTAACACGTTATAGTTCCTGAGTGAAGTTAAGAGTCAGCTGTAGTGTAGTTAAAGAGAATAGTTAACTCGCACAAACTTGGCTCTCAATGTAAAGTGATGGGGGCCCACGGGAATGAGATTAAACAATCAAAGTGGGGAGTTTTTCGCTGAGGCTGCGGATTCAAGATGGCGGTACGGTAAGAGTGGCTCGTGCATTATTTTGTGTAGAAAGAGCCTTTTTATTCAATTTCTTTTTCTTGGCACGAAGATTTTACTGCTGGTACCAACATTTTTATTCCTTTTCGGAATAAGAATTTGAGGTGCATTAAATAGGTAGCTAACGGCATAGTTTCCGTAAAAAAAAAGTCTTCATAACGATTCGCCCTGTCCGTCTGTCTGTACGTCCGCCACAGCCATTTGACTACGAGACTGTTGGGACTAATACAGTTGAAATTTGTAGAGAGGTGTCTTCTATAAACCGCTATACAAAAGTACAGTTAAATTATGAAAAAAAAAATTGAAGTGCCCTCCACACAAATGTAACTGAGTGTAAAAAAAGATGTTACCACGTGTGTGGACACTGTGTTAACATCGACAGCTCTTAGAAAAATATAATATCGAGGTTCCTAAAATATCTGCCAGGGCTGCGGGACTGTTTGAAAGAGATACCGCGGCCCTGGAACATGGGTGGTTTTTAGTCAGTAAGAGTCTGACACTCCCTTCCGCTCCGCCCAGAGCGGGAGGAGTCATTTGATGATTTCCCACCCAAAAAAAAAGGTTCCTAAAATATTTTTGTTCTTTAGTCAATGTTGATGAGGTATTCGCATATAAAACCCTAAAAATTGTGTCCACCGTAATATTAAGAACTTTCAACGAAAAATGGTCTGAATAAAATTCGATATTGAGTTTTTGAGATAAGGGACTTTGTATTTATTTAATTGGTCCACCAACAACAATTGTCCACACTGGTAAATTTTAATAACTAAAGTATTTTCTCTGGCGCCCTACACCTACCTTTTTCACGAGTAAAATAACTTTTCCTAAATCGCTTCTGACATTTTGCTAATTATCATCTTGATACAAGCGTTGCCCTCTATCTTGTACGCAGATAAAAAGTTTGTTAGAACTGAAATGTATTTGGAGGACATGGATGTTGGTTGCTAACTTTGGAGGAACCTGACGACGAAAGCCTTTGCATTTTCTACTTGTTTCTGGAAAAGTCCACTAGATGGCGCTGAACCAAACGTCCACATTTATAAGAATTTTAATTCGAAAACGACGATTTCGAAAAGAAGTCTTGTTGTTTTTATTTCCCAGTAACCAGTTTCTAATTAGATGGCATCAAATGATGTCTTATATATTTTGATTATAACGTTTGGGTTATAGTCAAATAAATAGATTCGTATTCGATTCCTTTTCTGAAGAATGTCATCATAACTTCTGCAGTCTAATATAACACTTATTTCCCGTGGCTTCAGTTTGGTGGTTTGAAAAATAAGTGTTGACTCTCTGTTTAAGTAACCACTAACCGTATAACTCAAATTAGCAAGATACGTCATACTTAGCTGTGAACTACTGTGACATTGTTGACAACTAAATTTAAGATAGTGTCAGTTTAATTTTATTTAAGTGTGTGTAAGATAAAAAAAATATATTTTGTTATATACGAGTACATCCACTTTGAACAAGGGATACATTATAAAGAGGTAAAATTTGTTTGTAAGTTTCTACGTGGGGGGTAATCTCCGGAACGAATGATACAATTCTAAAAAATATTTCTCTGGCAGAAAGCTACATTATTCGTGGCTGCTATTGGCTATAAATTATATTTATATCATGCATATTATTTAGCCGAGCTATCACAATTTTTGCGGACGAAGTTGCGAGCGAAGTAATCTATTTAATTATATCCACAAAGTGATTGGATGATCTATTTGTAGCCAAACAAGTTCTTTCGCTTTTCTCACAAGTTAGAATATTCTCAGAAACTTTAAAACTTTTAATTGAATTAATATCTTAATTCTCTCTTCGTCCATAATTTCCATCGTTTTGCTTTCTCGGCTAATTTTCATTCGATCTTTATTCTTGTTGAATATTGAAACTTATTCAATACTTGTGATAAGATTATTCTTCGCCAAACAGATGGTAATTCAAGTCTTGTTATCATTTTGGTTGAATTATACTGTGATGTGGAAATTATTATGATGCCGTGTGAAGTTTAAGTTAAACTGTAATAAACAAACACAGCTTTATCATTACGAACTCTGAATGTTATCATAATCATTCACTATCTTGTCAGAAGGTATTAAAATTTGCATTATCTATATAAATAAAAAGAAAAGTCCTGACCGACTGACTGACTCATCATTCGCCCAGCCCAAACGCTTGGACCTAGAAAGCTGAAATTTTGCACAGAGGTTCCCTTTATAATGTAGACAAGGAATAAGGATTTTTCGAAATTCAACCCCTAAGAAGGTGAAATGGGGGGTTGAATTTTCTGTGAAACTTTATATTCTCTCTGGGTCAATTGACTCAAATATACACACAACACACACACACACTCATCAATTAAAATTATGAGACACGTGTGTCACAGTTTTTCCAAAATCATCCCCCAATAGAGTCAAATAGGGCTTCGAAACTCACGAATATGGGTTCATGGCTCGCAGTGTGGCGCAGAGCGTGCGGGTTGGAGGGTGCATTCTTTGTGAAAAGTGTGGATCCACTAAGAAAGGGATTTTCGAAATTACACCCCTAAGAGGGTGAAATGGAGGGTTGATTGTTCTGTGAAACTTTTTATTCCTTCAGTTAAAATTATGAGAAATGTGTATGTCACAGTTTTTCCATAATCATCCGCCTATAAAATTCAAAGTCCTGACTGACTGACTATCAACGCATAGCCTAAACCGCTGGTTCTAGAGACATGAAAGGACATGTTATGAAATGGGCTTAGAAGACTTTTTTTTAAATATTAAAAACACCATTGTTTAATGAATAAATATTTTAAAACCAGAAATTTTTGTATCGTAATATTATTTTTACCCATTGAAACAAATAAAAAAGGCTTAAATATATTTTTTAAAGCAAATTACACACCTTTTTTCATTTAAAATATTTTAAAACAATATTATGGCTTTAAAATAAAACCAACGAATTATCTCCATGATTTCCATGTATAGCATTGATTCCTTTGCCTCCTAATGGAATCTATGAAAACGTTACCTGGGCTGTCACTTGTCAGTTCATGTATTATTAAACTGCTGAGTGTTTAACATAGTGTATAGTTTTAGTTGTGGATATGCAGATTTTTAGCTACATACCTATCTGGCAATCCATTCTTCTAATACAGAGATAATCTCAAGAATCATATGTGTTGCATTGTACCGATATTGTTGTGTAATTGGAATAGCAATCCAGTAATTAATGCAGCGAGGCATGATGGTGAGGATTACCAGGCTACAATAAATGGCTGTATAAATTGTGTGCAAAATCCAAGTCCGTTGACATTTTGACACTTGATTGATGTTTACACTTTTCAGAATTACATTAATGACATCCAAACAAAAAGTGTTGCCATATCAATAATTACTGTGGGTTGCTATTTATTTTTTAAACTATAATTATTTTTAACTTAAGAAGAGTGATTTAAAAAAAAAACTAAAAAAATATAGACATTCTCCTTAATTTATCTATTTACTTAAAAATATAGTCTCTTGCGTGTTTACAGGACTTTCGAATAAAAGCCCAGTCTCCATACAAAAACCTAACATGTCCTTTGGAGGGTGTGTGTTCTTTGTGAAGAGTATGAGTCAACTAAGAAAGGGTTTCCCGAAATTCCACCTCTAAGAGGGTGAAATGCGTGTTTAAATAGTATACATACTCTTAAATTAAAATTATGAAAATCATCTATTTCAGGGTTCCGTCCCGAAGGGTGACTAACGGGACCCTATTGGTAAGCCTTTGCTGTCCATCCATCCGTCTGTCTACCAGCGAGCTGTTTCTCATTATCCACAATAGGAATACAGTTGAAACTTTCGAAGAATGTGTAATTATGTTGCCGCTTTTACAAAAAATCTTACTATAATATTATAAATACGAAAGTTTGTGAGAAAAGATGGATGTTTGAACTTTTGTTACCCTTTCACGCAAAAACTACTGAACGGATTTGGATAGAATTTAGCACACGGATAGTTAATAACTTGAATTAATACATGAAATACCTTTTATCCCAGTAGTACCTATGGTCCCGTGGGAAAATTATCGAACTCCACATGGGCGAAGCCCCGGTCATAAGCTACAGCGATTTAATAATCTCAGAAAATCATCGGCATTTTTGTCAAAAAACTTGAACTGGGCTGGATTGGAATTACTAATTTTCAAAAGTAATGTATGCAAGTAATAGATCAAGGTTTCTTTTATAAACATTATGGCTATACTTGAATAAGGAAACCTCCAGACCTATACAAAGCTACGATACGAAAAGCTCCACACCAAATAGTGCCCGATAACCGATAGCGCCCTTGTCAATCTTACCGACAGGGGTTAAATATATCAAAGTTCCCTCGAATATTACAACATTCTACAGCTACACCCTTCCAAATGGAATTATAACGTTTCGTTCAAAGAAAAAAGATAAATAAATATTTATTTTCTAAAATCGTTTTGAGCAGACTCCAGTTCATTCTGACATTGAGTCTGGAACAACCTTCTGGAATATCTATTTAGTGCAGCTGTTTTCACATAATTCTGGCTATCCTGCGGTATGCGGTATACAAACTCACGATAAAAATGTAATGCGGCTCGCTGGCTAGTGGCTGTAGATTTACTTTGTGTGTGAATATTTTGTAAAGCGCCAGTGTGCAGTGCGTTGTCGCATGCGGTGTTGCATCGCCAAGCTGGATGTATTTCACCGGTTTTGTAAGTTAAGGATGACAGTGGGGGCGTAGCTTGGGAGGGGCTTTTGGCCAGCAGTGAAGTTGGTAGAGAAATTTACGTTTTATTGCAGGTAATATAGACGTTTTTAAGGCACCACTCCACTGTAACCCATAGCCACGAAATAAATTATCCGTGGCCCTCTGTCTTCATTCTACGTGAGCAGCATGATTATGTACAAAACAATGTATCGCCAAGTTATGAGTTTACTGCGTGCCACTAGCGCAGCAGTAGCAGTAAGACTAGTAACGAAAACTTTTGAGGGAGACCCAGCCAGTCTCTTCAGTTTAAATCGGGAATTCTTTTCCTATCTTGGCTATCTATCAATGAAACGAAAATAATGAATCAACAGAATAAATTGGAAACATTCTTTCAGATGACTTCATCCAGGTACTGATTAATAAATTTATGAACAGTGGACAAGCGGACTGTTTTATTTTGTATTACCTTTTTGGTTCCATTGTTGAAAACATAATCATGGTGTATGCAAAGTAGTCCCACAGTCCCAGGCACATTGATCGATGACTCCAATTTGTATATAAGAGGGAACACATACGAAGGCGATGCATCACCTCTGGAGAAGATGTCATTGTTGAGACATCGATCATCATCATTATTTTGTAAGAAATAATCCCTTTTACTTGGTAATGAAATGTCGACCAGAACTTGAAATGAAGAGAGATGAATTTCGACTATATTTCTGAAGTCATTGTTACTTTTGAAACCTCTCGAGATTGATTGACAGTCAATATTGTTTAAATGGACGAAATCTTTATAAATTTGAGGACTAACCTCCATTAATTTCTTGCTTGTAAGTATTTCTGAAAGATTCGGAGTAGTTATATTGACAATGACAAAATTTCTCTGTCATCTTTTACTCACCGAACTATTTTGTAAACATCATCATTAAGTCTAACCATTTCCGAACTATGTTGGGGTCGGCTTGCAGTCTAACTGGATGCAGTTTTTTTTTCTGATGGGAAATCATAAAATGGAATGGGTGGGAGGGGTCTCCCGCTCTGAGCAGAGCGGAAGGAAGTGTCAGATTTGTACTGACTAAAACCCATCCATGTTCCTTCTTAGCCCTTAGCCCAAAGCAAAAATGGTATGAAATGGAAAACCACCATGTTTATTTATTAATTATCAGCCTAGTGTTTAACTTTGAAGCCAAATAATGTTACAGTAATATACAAGAGAATGTGATAATTGAAACGTAGAATATTGCAACAGCGATTAGTTTGCAACCGCAAAGGTCTGTTAGCTTTGAACGCGACTTAGCTGAGGCGTGAATGGTAAATTTAGTTCAAATTATAAAGTTTTCTTCACCTCGATAATAAATGAGTTTCAGAACTCGTTACGGTTAGAATTGTTGATTGTTTTCAGAACTTAGTAATATTAAAGGTCAAGAGATTTAAACTTTGACAAAGCTATTACTATTATTCTTAGCAGTATGTGATTTTCTCCTAGAATTGATGCTCTGCCCCACAGAATCCTATGGTAACTACGAACGTGTATTTAAATTCTTTCTAAAGTAAAATGTGGGCAGGATCGTCCAACGCAACGCATCGATGCGTGTCTGGTAAACACTGTGCACATCCTAGTAGCAGTGGACGATCTAATTTAAGCTCTATTTGGATTTTTTAAAACAATTCTACTTCCTATAAATGTTTTGAGATAGAATTTTACTCTCCCATACAAAGTTATAAAGTTACGAGAACTGAAAACCAGTCTTCTAACGTTTCCAAGAATTCGCTTCAACTCAATATTCCCCGAGCGTTCAAAAGGTCAGTTTAGGAAACCTGTAAAATGCACCGCAAACAAACACCTACAGATAATCCTAAATTGAATTTCCAAGCTACAGTTTTCTGAGTTCTATAGAAATCTGTTCTGGAAAATATCAAGAAAATTGAGCAGAATATAGAAAGTATCTGTTGTATGTACCTACTCACTATAGGAAATGAGTTTCTGGTAACTGAAAATTGCAACTTCGTATTCAATTCGGATAATTTTATACTGTAAAATGTGAAACAGGTGTATATAATATATAGACAAAAAAAGACGCCATGTTTTCACTTTGTATTTGTGTTTATTTTATTTAGCCAGAGCACATATTTTTATATTTTTTGTAGTGTTTAGTAGTTGTTTTATATTACAATCCAAATACTGTTAATTTTTTTTTATTATTTAATGTAATCAAATATTTATGCTGTCTTGGCTTCCATACGTTTTTTCACGGGTGACCACTGAAAACCAGCGCCGTGCTGTTGACCCCGCATGGCACAGCATCATACTAAGTGGTAACCTGCTTGTCGCAGTCACGACGTGCAGTCAGTTAACAGCTTGTTAACTTATAATATTTGTTATGCTTTGTATGATTATTGTTATTTTTTTGTATGCACGTCATGTCCCTGCCACAAATAAATATTTTTGTTTCTTTCTATATCAAGTTTTCTGTGAAATACACGAACGGGACAACATTTCCCGTGGGGTAGGTAGAGACTACAGAACACCACCAAACCTCCACCTGTTGCGATCCTTACATTCCCCTTTGGCTTCATCCACGTTCATACATCTGGTCATAAACATACGTCCGCCGGTTGCGAGTACTTCGCACCTGGCCATTCTGAAGAACATCACCTCCCGGCGATTCCACTCACGATTTTTGTTAGTCACCGTCACTCATCTCGCTTTAGCTAAGCTACTAAGGTTTTCAAAATATTGAAATATCTATACATATAATAAAACTGTAGAAAAGTCGTTTTTGTACATCGAAAAAAAATCCAAAAAAAATAGCCAGGGTGTTAAAGGACAACCAATAGAACCCATTTCTAGCATTTTTAGAATTTTTGTCTGTTTGTCTGTTTGTCTGTTTGTCTGTTTGTCTGTGTATTTGTTCGGGCATCACGTAAAATGTACAAAAGCAATGTAGATAACTTTTATACACAACGATTGAGCGTAACTTGGAGTAACATTTAGTTTTTGTTGCATTGCAATCGGTTCAGTCTATCAAAAGATATTTGAATTTAAAGTGTTACAGAAGTAAAATTAGGGTTATGTGCAGTTGGTCTCACAACTTCCCGTAACTTTTATACACAACAATATGTGCGTAAATTGAAGTAATTGAACATTAAGTTTTTTGTTTCATCGTAATCAGTTCACACCTTATAAATGGAAAGAAAGAAAAATGTAAATTAATAAAATTATAATAGTGTTTCCGAAGTAAAATATTAAAACAGCGCCATCTCTCGAACTCAGACTGGACTATATCTAGACATCAACTGCGTGCAGCATTGAATATAGATATTCGATAGATGGCATTGTGCGTGTGACGTTATTTTCTGATTGAGGCATGTTTAACTAAATACTGATGGAGAAATTCCTGACCTATAGGGTACGTGAAATTTGTCACAACAGGTCCTTATTGGCTATTAAAGAGATAGTTATAAGTATACCAGGGAACCCGATCAGTCAATACGGTTTGCCCACACCGACAGTCGATGGGGAACGTATTAACAAAGAGTACGTATCAGAAATTAGTTATCATCCCGTGGAACTCGCAGAAATTTTACAAAATGGCTGCGCAAAGACAGAGAATCAGCGCATGCTGCAGTGTAGAAAACGCCTCGGGTGAAATCCTGTTTTTAGACGCACCGGGCGGAACAGGTAAAACTTTCCTAACCAAAGTTATACTTTCCTAACCAAAGTTATTTTGGCTCGAATAAGGAACTTTGGGAGTATGCAGAACAGAGTGTAAAGCTCTTCAACCCCCATTGAATAGGGAGGATCCTCCGACCAGACGGGTGTTATATCTGGTGGGCTACTGCCCTACAGTTGTTGTCGGGTTCTTCTATATAGTCTTAAGTCGCGAATAACTTTACTTGCGCGATGCAGAATTTAGATATATTTAGATTTTTAGTTTATCCTCTGCGTCATAGATGGCGCTGTAGTACTTTTTGTAGTGCCGCTACATCACTCCCCCGTGGAGACTAGGGTCGGTAGTAGAATGAGTCGTCGATTGCCAGGCCAGTGGAAAGTCGTTGCCGCATTGTTCACGGTGAGTCGGAACTGTCTGCGGCGGTAGTGCGAACCCCTTTAGTTGGGGTCGGCACTGCATGTGCTCCGTTGCGTCGGACGTGGTACAGCGCCGCGATGTGGCTGACTGCTCGCATCGACCGGGAGGTACAGCTCTCAACCGGCCGAAAGTGCAGTGCCAAGGTGCTCGCTGCTCGAAAACTTGAGGAAGTTTGAGGAAGCTTGAGGAAGTGATGTTGATGACGTCACGTTGCTCGAAGGCTACGCTGACGTCCATTTCGGGGTCACCAATTTGGGGGTATGGAGAACAGGGTGTAAAGCTCTTCAACCACCATTGAAAAAGGAGGATCCTCCGATCAGACGGGTGTTATGTCTGGTGGGCTACTGCCCAACAGTTGTTGTCGGGTTCTTCTGTATAGTCTTAAGTCACAAATAACTTTACTTGCGCGATGCAGAATTTAGATATATTTCGAGTTTTAGTTCATCCTCTGCGTCATAGATGGCGCTGTAGTACTTTTTGTTCTATGTTGCTAAAGTACTTTTTGTAGTGCCGCTACAGAACCAAAATAAAATTTCCCTTGCTGTCGCCTCTTCAGGGATAGCAGCCACATTATTGCCTGGAGGAAAAACGGCAGACACTACATTTATAATTCCTATCGACTTAGACCGCACGGAAAGCCCGGTTTGCAACATATCGCGAAATAGCGATAAAGCAAGGGTTTTATGCGATTGTGTTTTAATTTTTTGGGACGAGTGCACTATGGCAAACCGCAAAGCTGTAGAAGCAATGAATAGAACTTTACAGGACATAAGGCAAAATGACCGGCCGATGGGAGCCATCACGGTGCTGTTCTGCGGTGATTTTCGGCAGACACTCCCGATAGTACCCCGAGGAACGAGAGCCGGAGAAATTGCTGCCTGTCTGAAGAGTTCTGTTTTATGGCGCAATATATCATCTACACACCTGAGTGTACATATGCGTGCACAGTTGCGAGGCTGCGAAAATGCACAGGAGTTTCCCAATTTATTGTTACAAATAGGCGATGGCACATACCCCGTACAAGAAGATGGCAAAGTTATTTTGGTTGATAATCTCTGTTCTTGCGTTACATCACAACAGGAGCTAATTTCTTCTGTGTACGGAGATTCCACAAACATGGGAAATCAAGCCGGTTCTTGGCTATGTCAGCGAGCTATTTTGACTCCTCGCAATGTCCAAGCTACGGCAATTAATTTAAAAATATTGATTCATGTGTCCGGGAATAGTAGAGAATACACCACTATAAATACAGTTATGGAAGAAGATGACGCCACGCACTCTACCCGGTAGAATTTTTGGATTCCCTCAACACACCCGGACTTCCAGCCCACAAAATAGTTTTAAAAATCGTTGTACCAATAATTCTCCTCAGAAATTGATGTCCTCCAAACTTTGTAACGGCACGGCTCAAAGTCACAAATCTGCAGCAAAACATAATCGAAGGTGAAATATTAACCGGTTGCGGCGCTGGTGATATTGTTTTTATTCCAAGAATACCTATAATTCCTAACAACTTTCCTTTCTTTTTCAAACGAGTGCAATTCCCAGTCAGTCTCTGATAAGCCATGACGATTATTAAAGCTCAGGGCCAGGCATTATCCGTTGCGGGGGTGGACCTAAGTATTGGATGCTTTTCCCATGGTCAACTATACGTAGCTCTTTCTCGCGTAAACAACCCCAATAACCTTTTTGTGTACGCTCCAGATGGTTCCACAGCTAATGTTGTTTATAAAGAAGCACTAGCATAAATAAAAAAAATGATTTGTATCGGAATCCTCCAAGAGCGCTTCGCACAAAAAAATACATTGTTAAGTTCCGACATCCACGCGAACGAAGTCGCGGGCACAGCTAGTTGAAAATAAACTTAGTGAGGTGATTTAGCATTGCATAGGTAATTAGTTGCTCGCCCCCGAACATAATTGGGTCCGCGATGGATTTCCAATTTATTCGTTGAATTTTTATTAGAGCACAATTTATGGAATGTATAATTAATTTAATTGCTAGATTAATATTGAGCTTCGTACACATTTCAAAGAAAGCTGAAATTAAATCCAAGATCAACTTTGATTAAATTTCAGTTTGCTTCCGAAATAGTACATCAAGGGAATGATAAAATTTAGATGTAATCAAAGAAAATACCTTTGAAATGTATGTGATAAGAATTAAAAATAATAAAATATCAATCGACAAAATAATCCAGTATACTCTCAATTTGTGATAATTACATTATGTGCGCCTTTTGGCAAGACTTTATCATGTATTCTATATGGGTATCTTGGTATAGCGCTCCTTTGCCACAATTTTGATGTACTGTGATTTTAACTTGTTGGTCAAGATAAGTGGCAAATGCATTCAAAGAGTTATGCATTTTTACAACGACCTTCAACATTGTGGAATGCTTTTCTCTAGTTTGTGTCAGACCCACTCATTTTTTACGTTTCATCATTGCTATTGAGCAAAGACAATTTGTCTAGAGCCTTTGTACAGTCAGTCAGTCATTCGTCCGTAACGTCGGGCCCACCCGATTGTGCGAAAAACACTTACTCGTACATCACAAAACAGTTAAGAAGCTATTCTTCAAGGCAGCCCTTTGAATCAGTTCGCCGCACGTATTCCATAACTCAGTTAATATTTACGATCTCCACGTAATCACATAAATCGTGCGCCAGAGGGCTCAGGGCGCCACGGGCAGAAGCGTTACTTCTACGCGATGTGGCTGCTCGGTAATGGGCGCGCGGGCAGCCGGCCCGTTCAGGACAAACGTCCGTGAATGATCTGTGGCCATTGTGGAACAGCTGCTATTATTGGTGCAGGTAAGTATTTGACGGTTCAAGAGACATTGCCAAGGTCGGTATGTCGATTCGATTTGTGTGAGGGGTCAGCTGAAGTAAAGCTTTGGCCATTATCTAGAAGGTCAGAGGTCACACCATTCACAATGCCGTTTCTGAGACTTGATTAGACACCAAATAGATGTAAATTTGTCTAAACACGTCTCGAGACAAGTGACTACACCTAGAGCTATAGCCCTTCAATTTATCTCTAGCACTAGAAACGGGATATTTACCATGTTTACTGTTTGTTTTGAGTTCCCGATATTTCGGCGCTGTTGCATTCACCATTATCACGGATAAACTCCTTCAATTTAGCCAATAAGTGATAAAAACGGATCTTCACTTTTAGATATTTTACCAAGAAAACTTTTTAGTAATAATCTCACACCAAACATAATGATTAAATAATAAACACAACACAATAGTACACAGGCGAGTTGTGCGCCATTACAATTAAGACGAGCGTCGAACTTTACGCGATAGTTCACACAAATCATGCTAATTGCGACGATTACGATAACTTCGCGTAATGGATACTTTCTTACATCACAAAGTGCAGAAACAGCAGGTCGGCTCCATACTAGCGAAAACATACACACATATAGAAGCGCACGAAGAGCGATCTCAAGCTATGGTAATGCGTCGATATGCCGCCATACTTATCGACATGGTACGAGTATGAGCCGGTAATGACGCAAAAAATCGGGAAATGTGGCAGAAGAAAGGGGAGGCCTGTACCCAGCAGTGGGTGATTGATTTCTGATATGATGATGAAGCAGACGCGTTGTGCGCTTTTGCTTTGACGTAAGGTTCTTTCTGTCCGGTTCAAACTGGTTCTGTGTGAATAAACGGGAACACTCCCTATTTCAAACGAACGGTACAAATTGCAACCGCGCTTGCACATATTATTCGTTGACGCACGACTATAAGTGCATGCGTTTCGCTTCTAGTATGAAGCTGGTCTTCTGTATCTTTATATTGTGTGGTCACACACGTTCGGTCTACGTGGTACGTACATTGTGAGGAGATAATGATTCTCATTAGTCTTGTAAACCTATACAACGATTCGATAATAAGTTGAGAATATAATCCCCAATAGCTGTGTCTAGATTATTTTAGTACTGATTAGTTGTGCCTGCCTGTGACTACCTCGCTTGGTATAGTGGTCACAAGCGCGACTGCTGACCGGGAAGTCTTGGATTCAAATTTTAGTTTGGCGAGCAAGGTGTATAAAAGTTTTTATTTTTACGAATTTCTCACAAACAGCCCGGGGTAGATTGCTTGTGTTGCTATCTGCTACATACCAGGCCATATATTTTTCATTATTTTTAGAGAAAAAAGTATTTTTTTCAACTTAACTTAAGTAAAAGTAAGGAGAGTTTCTCAGTAAAAGTCCATACACAACCTTTTATTGGGCAAGTTGGCTCGCTTTCAGCCGTTTAATTTAAACACCTGTGTATTGCGAAAGTTTCGCACTTTCGGCTTTAACAAGCCTCGGTAGGTAGACAGTAGCTAGGTGGTACACCAACTTTTAGTCGGAGGTGCGTACTGCAGATGGGCTGCGGAAACGGGGAAAATTATTATTAAACTCGTATAAAAGAAAAAAACTTTTGAATTTGTGGTGGGCAAATACCCACACTTTGTATTTTTTAGGGTTCCGTATCCAAAGGGTAAAACGGGACCCTATTACTAAGACTCCGCTGTCTGTCCATCCGTCTGTCACCAGGCTGAGTCTCATGAACCATAGTTAGACATTTGAAATTTTCACAGACGATGTATTTCTGTTACCGCTTTAATAAAAAATACTAAAAACAGAATAAAAAATATTTAAGTGACGCTCCCATACAACAGAGATGATGTTTTTTTGGTGTTTTTATAGATATGGTATGGATTTACGGAACCCTGCGTGCGCGAGTCCGACTCGCACTTGGGCGATTTTTATAGTATACCGCTAACTTCTCCAACCTTGTTCGCACAGTTTTTCAATCGGTATCTATTTGTTTGCAAAGTTTTCACGAGCGGCCGGCCCGAATATCTAATCTACCACATATATATACGTAAAAGCTTGCCTTAAACTTATGTAAGTTAAGTGAAATTTTAGTAGTAGGAAGATCATGTAATTAGAGAATCGTTATTAACAAGCTAAACCACGTGTAATGTTTCTCGGTTTGTCTAATTTGGACCTCATTTCGGTTTTTGGTGTTCATTGGACTTAACCTAAACTGCAATCGAACTATATGGTTATGTATTATAGCTTAAGTCAAAATGAAATTTTAATATTAGGTATAGTGGGTCGCATATCGTAACGTAATCAATATAGGCTGACATCGCATCCTGTTGCAACTCCATGCTCCACTAGAGCTTCAAAGCGCGTACCTCTGATGTTCGGTCGATTGTAAAGTAAAAGTTGTGACACAAAGACTTTTCCGAATTCTCCATTTCTGAGAATTAGTTTACTTACAACCGTCATTTAGTTATGATTCGGTCTATTTATGTTAAATAGCACCAATGAGCGCCTTGTGAACGTCGAATCAGCCATAAGTATATTAAATTGTTTAATCATTGCTTAAAAGTCCAAATATTTCAAATGCGATATGACGCAAGTTTTGACAAAACGTGAAGAAATAATGTCTTTTAGAAATGATAACTTTGATGTACAAAAATACGATATTTAACTGTATACTAGGATTATTTTAGTTTGTCCTTGTAGAATTTCATAGAACGTTTCGTGACATTAGTTATGAAATTAATGGATCATATTTAATAGCAGCCAGTGATTGGCTCGCGGAACATTTAGCTTGAGTTATTTCTGTAGGTCCCAGTAAAGGAATAACCTATTACAAGAAAGTTATTGTATTGTTTTCTTGTAAAGGAAAGATTACTGTTAAGGAACCCAAAGCCGTATAAAGTGAACGCATACTTATAAACTCTGCACAGGATTAGCACTGGGTATTTGAATGGTGGTCTATGACAGAAACTTCGGAATTCCGGCACCACGAATTTAATTCATAATCATCAGCCATCGGCAGCCCTCTGCCGGAAAAAAGCTCTCTATTGCACGACATTATGCACGATTCCCGGCAACTCTTATTCAGCTGTGACCAGCCAACCTCCGGTGATCATAGCTCCAGCCTCAGCTAGCTATGTGACATCAATCAATTCAGCCTGTTGCAGTCTACAAGTGGCAGTACGCCTCTCTCATTCAGCGCCACAACACCCCGCCCCACGCCTGCGACAGTCAGTCTATCCCAGCTGGCTAGGGGTAGTCCTTGCTTGCCGATAAGTAGTCTCCACACACACCATAATAAAATCTCCTGAATTTAAAAAAAATAAACACTTGTGCAAAAAGTCCAATCTAACCAGCAATATAAAGCAATACGTGAGATTTAATGAATTGTAACATTCGCAATATTTCAGATTTATTGCAAGCGAGTATAACACAATACATCAAACTAGGATATAACTCAACGTGTTGCAGATTGAAACTAAAATGTCTAGCAAAAGAACGATTGAAATACTGCACGTCAGCAATATTCATTTTTCAAAAGCAAAAACGTTTAATCTAGAAAAAGATGAATAGGAATAGGTAACCTAAAATTAATAAAAGATGCATTTTTTCAAATTAATATTTCAAAACAATTAAACTAACCCTTAAAAGTAAGTTTCTTAATACTATACTACTCAAAACCAGTAAACCACTATCTTCAAACTATAAAATAGGAAGTTTGTACCTACTCAATAGAGTATTTAAGTCTTCACGTCCCTCTTTACGACCTTGCCAACATTAAACCCATTCGCATCCATCCATTACTGGAATATCGTAAACTACTCTCGAACGCGGCGTAAGCGGTGCAGTCAACAAGTCGTGACGTCACCGGGAGCCGTTGATCAACGCGGTAATAGATTATCGAGGTGTGCGCAAAAACCCGAACTTGGCCGAAACTGTGCGAACGAGTGTTGAACAAGTCCCGACGTGTTTACTGCACGTGCAGTGACAGTAGGGCTGTCATGCGATGGAAATTGAGAAAGGACTTTCTTAACACTATTTTTACTTTGTGCCTTAGCTCGGCGTACTTTTGCATTTATACTTAAAGCATATTATTTTATTTACTCAGACAGAATATTCTGCCATATTTTAATAACTGCGCATAACGAATTCATTATATTTGGTTAATAAAAAAATCCGGTCATAGCAAGGACTGCCATGGGAAGGCTTACCACATTCCGGGACGCGGTTTCCACTTCAAAACCTCGCTGCCGTCTATCGGCTATCCGTTCTGTGGGAAATATCTACTCGTTATGCCTTAAAGTAAAAATGTTATAATCTAAGGCATAATCACAAAAATTCTAATGGTTTACGGTGATCCTGCCATTGTCACAATTTATTAGAGGTCGGCCATTTCGTTTTCTTCCATACGTCTCTATTACTCGTCATGACAGCAGTCACCTCCTATCAAGCCATGGCAGGAATAAGGTCATTATAGTGACGCACGCTGTCAGATTTTACGAACATGGAGTAGTTTATTTCGTCCTACTGTTCTGGAATACATTGTGGCAGCCCTGAGCGTGTAAGTTTGTTTATTTGTTTTACACAAACGCGAAGGGATGGCAGCGTGAACAGATTTAATTCTTCGATGCTAGAATGTACACGCGCTGCTAGTTTTACTTCTTTTTGCTTTTCAAAGCTATAGAACGTTAGGAACTAAAAATATGGGGTCTAGATTTGGTGACAGAACTGCATGATAATATTGTTATAAAGCACGAATCAAATTAAACTTTTCACCTTAGACATTTCTGATAGCATTGTAATATGATAGTATTACCTAGTCTGTAGCTGGTTTGTGGTGTAAAGATTTGAGTATTCAGTCTCTCCATGAGTGTAAATACTGGTATTTACAGTATGTAAATACTGGTATTTACATACATTTAGCTGCAAGTTAGACTGGAAGCCAACTCTAATGATATAAGACACTACTCTCATTACACAAACTTTTGCCTGTCAATCTTATAAGAAGTCAGCACTATTTGGTGCTGGCCTCTTGTTTTCACTCTTGACAGTCCTCTTCAATTTACTACTAATGTGGAAACTCTAAAGAGGTTGTACCTTTCGCCTCATCCACTCCAATCCACTCGCCTCATCTCGTCACATTGCATCGCTTTGAAACAACGCTCACATATTTTAAAATTCTATTTCATACAGTAGAGGAATGTTTGAGAAGGAACATTATTTACAGCTACGACTAGACGGGTGCGCTTGAGCGTGATATATGAGGCTCCAGCACGGCGAGTCACTAGAGTGGACTTCCATGTTATTCGCCGAGAAGGTAGTGGAAACTTATGGACGGGAGCTATGATTATGATCAAAGTGTAATTTTTTCAGAGGAAATTGCATGAGGTTTAACAGCATGCACAGCTGCTGTTTAAGGTGTTTACAACCTGTTTTTCTTAAAAAAAAGTGTTCGTAGGCATGTGTAAAGTATTAAGTCCATAAGGACACCGTGGGAAAATAAGAGGAATATCACACACAAGATACGTTGTTATATTGAAAAAGTTTTGCAGTAAATAGACGTTAGACATTTTTTCGAAGGAAAATCACTCTTACTAACGATTTACAGGAATAGCGAAGTTTTCTAACAAACTGTTTGAAAAACACGTGTAACATTTGACATTTGAATAAAAAGCAAATAAGTATTACTTTTTGTTCACTTTCTGAATAAGATTAATCTCTCATGAAATGCACTGAAATACCAGTTTCGATTCATTAATTGTGTTACATATAGGTATATGAGAACTTCCCCCCGCACCCCTCGACACCGCCCCAAATATTAAATAGAAGAGAAATGGAAAAATTGAGCCTTTATTATGTGTTTGCTACTGGTTGTGTGTCGCAGTTGTTGTACAGAGTAGACATTGAGTCGTTATCGAACATGGTTGATTTAAATACGAAAAACGGGTAACGCAAGTTGATCTACATTTATATAACATTCAAAATTCAGGAGTCATCTAAAGATGAGGTGACAGATGGAGCAGTGGTTGATTGGTTGTGATTTCATCTCAAGCGATCTGTTTGCAAAATCATTCCCTATAAAATTAGTTTTTTTTTATCGGTATGTGACACAACAACAATCAATCAATCAATATCTTTATTGTGGATCATAGGTAGGTACATAATACAGGTCTAAAATAGTTAAATTGTGATCAGCTATGTCCCGCCCATAGGGCATACCATGGGCATACAATAGTCATTTACATAATGGAAGTCAAATTAAATACATTAAGAATACATTACCACATTATTACTCCAAATCATTAAAAAAAAATCACATAGAATAGTAATAAAGAGAGAGATAAACACAGGTAGGTACACATTAGAGGGCCACTGAACGCAACAGTTTGTCAAACTTAGGTTTCTAAATCAGTATATTATTTTGATATCACAATAGGGTAAACCAACAATCTTTCTTACTTTGAACGAATTCTTATTATTTTGCAAGTTATCAAACACTTTGGCGAAATACAACAGCCAAGCGACTGACGATTGCACAACCGCCACGTCCTGTCACTACACAGTAACCTCACAGAATCCGGTCGCCGATCGTAATTTTCCTCCGTTCAATTGTGGAGGGAGATTGGAAGGGAAAACACCAGAGTCCTCGCGAGTCCTTTCCCCCTCCACCCGCCCTCAGGGCACCGTTCCCGCGACTATTATACGCGATAAAACGGCTGTGGAAGACAATCGACTTCCGTGTGATGAAGGATAACAGATTTTCGTATTGAAGTCACACAACATAACGCTTAAAATCCCCGAAGGGTTAAGCAGAGGTATAACTATAGACTCACATCTCGCAAATTGGGTAGGTGTGGGTTTTTATGGCAACTTTTTGGTCTTGTCAATCAAATTTTATGCCAGTAAATTATAAGGATCAATAACAATTTCATATAATCTGTGTCATCGGCAGTGTAGGACATAATTAGTCCGATTTATGTAAATGTATTTTTTTTTTAAATGTCTGGCACAAAACATTTATCTCAATCAAATTGACATTGTCTGTCACATAAGGTTGCCAGCTTAATAAATGTACTCTGTACTCATATTTAAGCTTCCCTTGCTTTATTAAAAAATAACATTTCTGTATCGCATCAGCCACACAAGCTGACGAAACGACATGCTATTCTCAAAAATATAAGTAGAAAATCCTCAAAATTGAGTATGGAGCAACTTCAAACATTCATGAATAGAATTGGTTTGTAAATCGATTGGTTCACTCGGAATGTGATTGCTAATCAACCTTCTCTATCAGTGAGTGATTGTGCTGTCAGTGGGCAAACGTCGGGAATTGTCAGCTATAATGTTGCGGTTCTCAAGTTACGTTAATAATATGTAACTACATGAACGACGTAGAGTGGAATAGACAATATAGACATTTTAATTTGAGCATCAAAGAAACTATTCAAATACAACCCAGAGAATTATCATTACATAACATTACGCCTGTAGAGCGGTTAGGCAGAGGTGTACCTAATAGTACACCACACAGTTATTTGTAAGACCTATGTGATACGGGGCGAGTC